>BLSH010011384.1:22802-42173 GCA_018402905.1 Glandirana rugosa
AGAAACCCCTTCAATGTTAACATGGTAATCTGACTTAGTACTTCACCTTACTTGCCTATACCGCGACAGAATTTTAATTATAACTATTACGATATATATGACACTCAAATACGACATTTCACGAACTTCACGTTTTAAGTATTTCCAATGACAATTTCAGGCACGATTTTGACTTTACTACACTTTTTTTGCACTTTAAGACAGTTCCCCTATTGTTCGTTTTCCACCCAGAATTTTTTCATTAATAAAGGTCCACATTTCATAATTTTCATAATTTTTGCATAATTTTTACACACTCCTCGTAATAATTGGTGAAGGAATGGCCCGGTAAAGACTGTGAGGAGAGGATGTACATTTTTAGTAGTAGAAAAACGATCTTTTTATGAGTCTTGGGGGTTTGTAATATATACAAAAAAATCGTCCCTGAGATCCCTTATTTTATCGTTAGTAACGTTGAAAAATATAGTGTGCTATAAACGCGTCCTTAAAAAGTTTGCGCAAAAAAAACCTTTTCTTTGTCAAATCACTTAATTTTTTTATGTTTTGTAACATATATAATGTTTGGGGGTTCTGAGTATTTTTCTAGCAAAAAGATGATGATTTTTACATGTAGGAGAGGAGTGTCAGAAATGGCCCGGTAAGGAAGTGGTTAATAATGCTCCTCACACATTTTTAATACGTTTTTAATACTTTTAATACTTTACACCTGGAAATAATTACTTTTTTAAGACCCACCTTTTGCTTGTTATCCCCTTGACAGAATTTCACGTTTTTTTCACATCATTTCAGTTTTAGCACGGACTTTAACAGTAACCTTTATGAATTTTGCACTTCAAGCACTTTACAGCATAAACTCACAGTATATATAGCATTATCAATATTAATTTTAAGACAGCGCCATATCCGTTCATTCCACTTCATGATTCAGTCTAATGGTACAATTGTAACTTCCCCAAAGAAATCCTTGTCATGTTGAGATGAAATGTATCTTTCTCTCAAAGAAATTGTCCTTGCAACAATGGTGCTTCTTCATCAACTATTTTGTTTTTTGAAGAATGCTAGAATATGTAATGTTTTCACGTTTTGCTAAAATATTTTTTTCTCTGTCACTTTCACTTGTTGATGTCTATCTCACAAAAATATTTCCCCAAACTCACACACGTGTCTTTACAAACCACAAATAATACCATTACTTATGGAGATTTAAAATTAGCCACAATTTTTTTATTTTTTAATTATTTCCAAATGAACCTAATTTGAGCCCAAAAATGTGATATCTGTACCAACATCAAGAATAAAAAAGTAATTCCCAAAAATCAGAGGGTAATATTACTATTCTACACTCACACACCAAGAACCTCCAAATATCACAGAATAAATCAAGAAGAATAACTCCTGACTAATGTAATTCCACCACCTATATGTCCAAATAAATGCAGTACATATGTGTCGGAGGGTTACATGTGTAACAGCTCTGTGGCTTACAAGGTAAGAGAACTGTCTACCAATGCTGAGTTCTGAGTTTGAATCCCAAACATGCCACTTCATGTAGAGATGTTGTTTGTTCTCCCTATGTTGTTAAACATAACTCCTGACTCCGGGCCTAGTCTAAATGTAGTCTTTATGTGTAAGAGAGTTCCACCACCATTGCAAATCTTGCCAGATTCCCTATCTTGCCAAAAGAATTGGGACGCCTGCCTTTACACACATATGAACTTTAATGGTAGCCCAGTCTTAGGCCATAGGGTTAAAATTTGATTTGGCCCACCCTTTGCAGCTATAACAGCTTCAACTCTTCTGAGAAGGCTGTCCACAAGGTTTAGGAGTGTGTCTATTGGAATGTTTGGGCATTCTTCCAGAAGTGCATTTGTGAGGTCAGGCACTGATGTTGGATTAGAAGGCCTGGCTCGCAGTCTCTGTACTAATTCAGCCAAAAGGTTTTCTATCTGGTTGAGGTCAGGACTGGTTGTGCAGGCCAGTCAAGTTCCAGAAGAGTTGAAACTGCTATAGTTGCAACGGGTGGGCCAAATCAAATTTTAACCCTATGGCCTAAGACTGGGCTGCCATTAAAGTTCATGTGTGTGTAAAGGCAGGTGTCCCAATACTTTTGGCTAGATAGGCAAGATTTTCAATGGTGGTGGAACTTGACTGGCCTGTACAGAGTCCTGACCTCAACACAACAGAACACCTTGGGGATGAATTAGGGTGGAGACATCCAACATCAGTGCCTAACCTCACAAAATCACTTTTGGAAGGATGGTTAAACATTCCCATAGACACACTTCTAAACCTTGTGGACTGCTTTCCCAGAAGATTTGAAGCTGTTATAGCTGCAAAGGGTGGGCCAACTCTATATTGAACTCTTTTGGGCTTTAGACCCCATACAAACTATTCGATTTTTGTCTTCAGATTTACCAAAACCATATAATATGAGGTCAAACGTTAAGAGTTTCAATTTGTATGCAAACAGGCAGGCCCTTACACTACATGGTTTGGTAACACTGAAGGAAAAATCTACAGAAGATTGAATAGTGTAAGGGGTCTTAGATTGGAAGCTCATTGCAGCCAGGGACTGATGTTAATGTTTGTTAGCACTAATCATGCCCAGGGACTTGGGCATTTAAAGGTGTTGGGTTTACACTACACAGGTCTCACATCTGCTTAGAAAACTGTTGCTTGGTTTATCTGCTTGCAAATGGACTTAGAATTTTGGTCTGGAGTTGGAGATTTGATGCACAAAGCCAAGGACTAACACGACAAATAGTACTGTGTTCCTGCTCATCAGGTGCAATCAATTTAGACATACACGAAGAGACAGATTGAAAGATCCTGGTGGGCGTGTACTTATATTGGGTGTGTGTCTATTGGGCAGGAGCGTGTTAACAATACAACCTATCTTATATAAAGGACTGCAGTAGGGGGTTGGTTTGGCCTCAGAAGAGGCCGTGTTATTTCATGTGATTTTTGGGGGAGAAGGACTGATATTGTGCATAATGACAAACGCCCCACTAGGGCTGTTTGGATGTTTGTTTGCTGAAATTCTTGTGCATTTTGTCCATCAAAAGTGGGTTTATGTGGCCATGCTATCAGTGTTGCGTGTGTATTATTCCTGTCTGGCCATGCATTCTTCCAGGAGAAAATACTGACCAATGTATGTGTGTAGAATGTGGGGGTGTGGTAAGTGTTATTGTTTGAATATGTGCCTTTTTTAATAATATGTTGTAATGCTTTGTAAGAATAATGACTGTTAAGTATGTTTCTATAATCTTGCAGCTAAAAATGGGATGCGGGTTGGTGGGTGTTGAGTAGTACTATGAAATGCGTTGCCTGTTTCACACCGTGAAAGTAAAACGGTGTCCACTCTAAGGCTTAGACAAATTTTAGATTGTAAGCTCCTATGAGCAGGGCCCTTAGAACCCAATTGCTAACTGTTTTGCTAAATGGAGAACCATATATACTGTAGAATATTTTAATGCAGTGCAAATCACATGCAATCATTGTGCAATGCAAATTCAGCCATACAGATAGTATGGCTGAATTTGCATTGCATTTGGACCAAACTCGCACAGGACCCTTTTTTTGTTCTGCAGCAAAATTGGATCGCATGGGTGTTCACACCCATGCGATCAGATTCCTGTCTGAATTTGCAGTTCACAGTGCGATATGCGAACTGATTTGGGGGTGTCAATAGCTTTCTATTGACACTCCCAGCAGTTTGCATATGGCAGAGTGAACTGCCTGCAAGTCAGGTGCAATGTGGGAACCCACAGGAGATTCGCAGGGTTCCCGCATCATACCCGACTCGCAGGCAGTTCACACTGCCATATGCAAACTGCTGGGAGTGTCAATAGAAAACTAACGACACCCCCAAATCGGTTTGCAGATCGCAGTGTGAACTGCAAACTCGGACAGGAATTGGATCGTATGGGTGTGAACACCCATGCAATCCGATTCTGCTGCGGAACAAAAAAGGGTCCTGTGCGAGTTTGGTCCGACTGTGATGCAATTTCAGCCATACTATCTGTATGGCTGAAATCGCATCGCACAGAGATCGCATGTAATTTTCACTGCAGTGCTGTGCGAATCACATGCAATCTCGGACAACTCTGCAGTGTGAATCATTTATATTTGCATAGTCCTTACTGATTTAAATCAGCAGAACAAATGCCCCATATTGATAAAAAATGTAATTTCAACTTGCTTGAGGCTGCAATGTAATGTCAGCTCCCGGCAATACAGAATAAAAAAAATATGGTATGGGGTCCCTCCCAATCCATACCAAGCCCTCCGGGTCAGGTATGGATTTTAAGGGGAAGCCCACATCAAAATTTTTACAAAACAGCGTGGGATCCCTCCCAAAATTCATACCAGACCCTTATCTGAGCATGCAGCCAGGAGGTCAGGATGGGGGGGGGGGACAAGCGAGGCCCCCCCTCCTGGACCATACCAGGCCATATGGCCTAAACATGAGGGGTGTGGGTGCTTTGCGGCAGGGGGACTCTGCACCCCCCCACCCCAAAGCACCTTGTCCCTATGTTGATGGGGACAAGGGCCTTTTCCCGACAACCCTGGCTGGTGGTTGTCTGCGGTCTGCGGGATCGGAATGTGGAAGCTTTAACAAGGGGGCCCGCAGATCCTGGCCCCCCTATGTGAATGGGTAGGGGTACATCGTGCCCCTACCCATTCACCAAAAAAGTGTAAAAATATTTTAAAAAATATAGACATGTTTTGTCCAATCTTTTATGTCAAAAATATTTAAAAAGGCGCCTGATGGACCAGAAAAATAGACAAAAATCGAAATGCTCCGCCTCGATGAGAGGGCTCCCGCCAACTGCTGTCTCTTCGCTTTGACAGGTGTTATATTGTCAAGGGCGGGGCCACCCAGTGACATAACCAGGTTACTCTGCACTACAGTTGAGCGAACCCGAACTGTAAAGTTCGGATCCGTACCGAACTTTTGGGTGTCCTGGACCCGGAACCGAACCCAGGCTTTTCAAAAAAAGTCCGGGTTCGGGTCCGGGGTTCTGGTAATTTTACAAAAAATTCTGAAAAGTGCTGTAAAAAAGTCCTGGAAAGTCCTAGAGGTCTGCAAAAGGAAGGAAAATGGGGGTAAGGGTCGGACAAGTGCCCTACAAAGAAATGGGGATAGGGAAATAACTTAAAATAATTAAAAAAAAAAATAACATAAAAAAAATCAAAAATGGAGGTGGATGTGGACTATCTTAAAACTGTGTGAGAAAAGTATAAATTAGTGGGGAGAAGCCATATCACTGTTCTAAGAACAGTGATACGGCTTCTCCCAGCTAATTTATACTTTTATCACACAGTTTTAAGATGATTGTACATTCTACAATCATCTTAAAACTCTGTGAGAAAAGTATACATTAGCCGGGAGAAGCCATATCCCTGTTCTTAGAACATCTGCAAACTGTGTGTGAAAACTATCAATTAGCGGGGAGAAGCCAGATCACTGTTCTAAGAACTAATATATATTATATCACTGTTCTTAGAACAGTGATCTGGCTTCTCCCCGCTAATTGATAGTTTGCACGCACAGTTAAAAGATAATTGTAGAACAGTGATATCAGATCACGGAGGAGATCACGCGGAGCGTTTACATTATGTACTATTTTTGGGTCCATCGGGGGCCACGATTGACCATGAATGTACACTACGGAACACTTTTTTAACATTTTTGACTTAAAATATTGGACAAAAGATACCCCATACTCATTCACATAGGGGGGGGGCAGGATCGGGGGGGCTTCCAGATTCTGATAAGCCCCTCACCGGCAGACCCTGACAACCACAGCCCAGGGCTGCCAGGAAGAGGCCCTTGTCCCCATCAACATAGGGGCAAGGTGCTTTGGGGTGGCGGGCCCAGAGCCCCCCTGCCCCAAAGCACACATCCCCCCATGTTGAGGGCATGTGGCCTGGTATGGTTCAGGAGGGGGGGTCACTCTCTCATCCCCTCCCTTTCCTGACCTCCAGGCTGTATGCTCGGATAAGGGCCTGGCATGGACCTGGGGGGGCCCATGCATTTTTTTGTGCGCTTTATTTTTTCTGGCAAATTTTTTTTTTGCATTCAGCTGTCAGCTGCCACATGAGCGTGGTTGTTACCATAATATTAACCCCTTCCTTACCGGCGTATAGTAATTATACGTCGGCAAGGTGCACTCCCCATCTTAAGTGGACGTCATATGACGTCCACTTGTATTCGCCGCGATGCGGGCCCCTAGGGGACCGGCCCTGTCCGTCGGAACTCTGGCCTTCCATGATCGGGGTAAATAGCCAATAAAATTGGCTCTTTACCACGTGACCGGCTGTGTCCTATCACAGCCAGGTCACATCCGACAACAATGAACAGCAGCGTGCACGCCGCTCGTGTGCGCCCAGCGCGGCGATCAGTTGTTCGTGCTTGTCCCTCGGACAAAGCTCAACCCCGATCGCGGTAAAGAGCCAATGATATTGACTCTTTACCTCATGACCGGCTGTGTCCAATCACAGCCGGTCACAGAATGACGAGAATCCGCGGTAACGAGCTGTTACCGGGTTCTCCTCTTCACACACGATCGTGTGTGAGGAGGAGATAGCGGTAACAGCTCGTTACCGCTTACTGTGTTGCCCCCCCAATAAAGAGTACCTGTCACCACCCCATCAACGTACCTGTCACCTGCCCATCAGAGTACCCGAGTACCTGTCACCTGCCCATCAGAGTACCCGAGTACCTGTCACCTGCCCATCAGAGTACCCGAGTACCTGTCACCTGCCCATCAGAGTACCCATCACCTGCCCATCAATGTACCTGAGTACCTGTCACCTGCCCATCAAAGTACCCGAGTACCTGTCACCTGCCCATCAGAGTACCCGTCACCTGCCCATCAAAGTACCTGAGTACCTGTCACCTGCCCATCAAAGTACCCGAGTACCTGTCAGCTGCCCATCAGAGTACCCGAGTACCTGTCACCAGCCCATCTAAGTACCCGAGTACCTGTCGCCAGTCCATCAGAGTACCCATCACCAGCACATTAGAGTACCAAAGTACCTGTTACCTGCCCATCAGAGTACCAGAGTACCTGTCACCTGCCCATCAGAGTACCCGAGTACCTGTCACCAACCCATCTGAGTACCCGAGTACCTGTCACCTGCCCATGAGAGTACCTGAGTACTTGTCACCAGCCCATTAGAGTACTCAAGTACCTGTCACCAGCTCATCAGAGTACCCGAGTACCGGTCACCAGTCCATCTGAGTACCTGTCACTAGCCTATCTGAGTACCCAAGTGCCTGTCAATAGCCCATCTGAGTACCCAAGTACCTGGCACCAGACCATCTGAGTACCCAAGTGCCTGGCACCAGACCATCTGAGTACCCGAGTACCTGTCGCCAGCCCATCAGAGTACCCAGGAACTTTTTACCAGCCCATCAGAGTACCGGAGTACCTTTTACCAGCCCATCAGAGTACCTGAGTACCTTTTACTAATCCATCAGAGTACCCGAGTACCTATCTGCAGCACATAAGAGTACCCATCACCAGCACATCAGAGTACCCGAGTACCTGTTACCTGCCCATCAGAGTACCCGAGTACCTGTCACCAGCCCATCTAAGTACCAGAGTACCTGTCACCTGCCCATCAGAGTATATGAGTACCTGTCACCTGCCCATCAGAGTACCCGAGTACCTGTCACCAGCCCATCAAAGTACCCGAGTACCTGTAACCTGCCCATCAGAGTACCCGAGTACCTGTCACCAGTCCATCACAGTACCCGAGTACCTGTCATCAACCCATCTGAGTACCCGAGTACCTGTCACCAGCCCATGAGAGTACCTGAGTACTTGTCACCAGCTCATCAGAGTACTCAAGTACCTGTCACCAGCTCATCAGAGTACCCGAGTACCTGTCACCAGTCCATCTGAGTACCTGTCACTAGCCCATCTGAGTACCCAAGTACCTGTCACTAGCCCATCTGAGTACCCTAGTACCTGTCACTAGCCCATCTGAGTACCCGAGTGCCTGTCAATAGCCCATCTGAGTACCCAAGTACCTGGCACCAGACCATCTGAGTGCCCAAGTACCTGGCACCAGACCATCTGAGTACCCAAGTACCTGTCACCAGCCCATAAGAGTACCCAGGAACTTTTTACCAGCCCATCAGAGTACCCGAGTACCTTTTACCAGCCCATCAGTGTACCTAAGTACCTTTTACTAATCCATCAGAGTACCTGAGTACCTATCTGCAGCACATAAGAGTACCTGAGTACGTATCTGCAGCCCATGCCTCATAAAATATACATTGGGGTGTTTGCTTTCCAAAATGGGGTAATTTTGTGGGTAATTCCACTGTCCTGGTGCTCTAGGACCTTCAAAAGTGTGATAGGTAGGAATGAAATTAGATGTGTAATTTATGCTCATAGAACGCCTGAAGGTACTACTTCAATGCTGGACCTCTCTATGTGGCCGGCCTGTGTAAAAGTCTCACACATGTGGTATCACCATACTCGGGATGAGTAGTAGAATATATTTTGGGGGGTCATTTTTGCTATATACATGCTATGTGTTAGAAATATCATATAAATTGACAACTTTGTGTAAAAAAAAATAAGTTTTCATTTTCTTTCCACGTATTCCGAAGACTTGTGGAAAAAATGAACCATACAAAAGACTCATAATGCCTCATGGAATATACGTTGGGGTGTTTGCTTTTCAAAATGGGGTCATTTTGCGGGTAATTCCACTGTCCTGGTGCTCCAGGACCTTCAAAATTGTAATAGGTCATTAGGATATTTTATGTGTAATTTATGCTCCTAGAACGCATGATGGTGCTCCCTGCATGTTGGACCTCTCTGTGTGGCCAGGCTGTGTAAAAGTCTCACACGTGTGGTATCGCCATACTCGGGACAAACAGCAGAATGTATTTTGGGGTGTAATTTTTGCTATGTACATGCTATGTGTTAGAAATATCTTATAAATTGACCACTTTGTGTAAAAAATAAAAGAGTTTTTATCTTCTTTCCGTGTTTTTCAAAGACTTAATCGTACAAAAGACTCATAATGCCTCATAGAATATACCTTGGGGTGTTTGCTTTCCAAAATGGGGTCATTTTGTGGGCAATTCCATTGTCCTGGTGCTCCAGGGCCTTCAAAAGTGTAATAGGTGGTTGAGAAATGAGATGTGTAATTTATGCTCGTAGAACGCCTAAAGGTGCTACTTCAATGTTGGGCCTCTGTATGTGGCCAGGCTGTGTAAAAGTCTCACACGTGTGGTATCGTCATACTCAGGAGGAGTAGCAGAATGTGTTTTGTGGTGTAATTTTTGCTATGTACATGCTATGTGTTGGAAATATCTTATAAATGGACAGCTTTGTGTAAAAAAAATGCGTTTTCATTTTTTTCCCACATTTTCCAACAACTTCTGGAAAAAAATGAACCATTCAAAAGACTCATTATGCCTCATAGATTATACATTAGGGTGTTTGCTTTCCAAAATAGAATCATTTTGTGGGCAATTCCATTGTCCTGGTGTTCCAGGGCCTTCAAAATTGTAATAGGTGGCTGAGAAATGAGATGTGTAATTTATGCTCGTAGAACACCTGAAGGTGGTACTTCAATGTTAGGCCTTTGTATGTGGCCAGGCTGTGTAAAAGCCTCACACATGGGGTATCGCCATACTCAGGAGGAGTAGCAGAATGTATTTTGGGGTGTCATTGCAAGTATGCATATGCTGTGTGTGAGAAATAACTTGTTCTTTAACAATTTTGTGTAAAAAAATAAAAAAATCTTCATTTTGCAAAGAATTGTGGGAAAATATCACACCTTCAAAAAACTCACCATGCCCCTTACTAAATACCTTGGAATGTCTACTTTCCAAAAAGGGGTAATTTGGGGGGTATTTGTACTTTACTGGCTTGTTAGGGTCTCAAGAAATGAGATAGGTGGTCAGTACATCAGGTGTGATCAATTTTCAATGATTTGCACCATAGCTTGTAGACTCTATAACTTTCACATAGAATAAATAATATCCACTAATTTGGGTTATTTTTACCAAAGATATGTAGCAGTATAAATTATGGCCCAAATTTATGAAGAAAAATTACTTTTTTGCAAAATTTTTCAATACAAACTAAAAAAGTGTTTTTTTTTCCACTTATATTGAAAAAAAAAAAAACCCAGCAGTGATTATATACCACCAAAAGAAAGCTCTATTTGTGAGAAAAAATGATAAAAATTTTGTTTGGGTACAGTATAGCATGACTGAGTAATTGTCATTTAAAGTGTGAGAGCGCTGAAAGCTGAAAATTGGTCTGGGAAGGAAGGGGGTGTAAGTGTCCTGTATGGAAGTGGTTAATGCCTCAAATGCAGACCCACACGTTTTTTTGTCTGGATTTTTGATTAGCTGGATTTTGGAATTCCACACCATAATATTGAATAATTGCATACCATTGCATGCACTTGAAGAGTTAAAGTTCTGGAATCAATCAAAGTGATGTGCATTGGACAATCATGCCTGCTGACTACAATGCTAGTTTTTAGGAGGTGATACCATCAGTAGGATTCAAATGCAGGCTGTTAAGTTTTGAATGTAGGAGAACATACCACTACACCACAGACCTGGGCACATGCATACATAGAAAATACAATTACTAATGTTGGATTCTTTTCATCCTATACAATAATGTATTGCATTTGAGGAATTAATATTATGGTAACAACCATGCTCATGTGGCAGCTGACAGCTGAATGTAAAAAAAATAAATAAATGCTGAAAAAAAATGCATGGGGTCTAGTATGGATTCAGAGGGGACCCCCCACACCAGTTTTTTTTTTAAAAATGGCACGGGGGTCCCCCAAAATCCCTACCGGACCCTTATCTGAGCATGCAGCCTGGCCAGACAGGATAGCGGGGGACGAGCGAGCATGGCCAGACAGGATAGCGGGGGACGAGCGAGCACCCCCCTCCTGAACCGCACCGGGCCACATGCCTTCAACATGGGGGTAAGTGCTTTGGGGCAAGGGGGGCTCTGCGCCTCCACCCCAAATCAAATTGTCCCCATGTTGATGAGGACAAGGGCCTCTTCCCAACAACCCTGGTCGGTGGTTGTCGGGGTCTGTGGGCCGGGACTTATCAGAATCTGGAAGCCCCCTTTACAAAGGGGGCCCCAGATCCCGGCCCCCCACCCTATGTGAATGAGTAGGGGGTACATTGTACAGCTACCCATTCACCTTAAAAAAGTGCCAAAAAACCCACAATACACAGGTTTTTAAAGTAATTTATTAAGGCAGCTCTGGCGTCTCTTCCGATTTCTTCTCCCCTCTCCTGCGTCTTCTTTCTTCTGCTCTTTTGTGGGGTCTTCTTTCTTCTGCTCTTTTGCCAGATCTTCTCCCTCTCCGCAATGTCTTCTGCTCTTTTGTGGGGTCTTCTTTCTTCTGCTCTTCTGTGGGGTCTTCTTTCTTCTGAGGGGGTCTTCTTTCTTCTGCTCTTTTGCCAGTTCTTCTCGCTCTCCGCGCTGTGTTCTGCCTGCTCTTTTGCGGCGTCTTCTTTCTTCTGCTCTTTTACGGGGTCTTCTGCTCTTTTGCGGCGTCTTCTTTCTTCTGCTCTTTTGCTGGTTCTTCTCGCTCTCTGCGCTGTCTTCTGCCTGCTCTTTTGCGGCGTCTTCTGCTCTTTTGTGGCGTCTTCTCTCTTCTGCTCTTTTGCTGGGTCTTCTGCTCTTTTACGGCGTCTTCTTTCTTCTGCTCTTTTGCCGGGTCTTCTGTCTCCTCTGTCTTCTCCCTTTGTTCTTCCTCCTATGTTGCCTCAACATGCTCTCCTGGTGTAATGCTGGGTCCACCGTGTGCATTGACATATAAAGCCATGGGGCGGAGCCACCCAATGATGTCATCCGGAGACTCAGCCCCCTTGTGACATCACGGACCAATCATTGGCAGTGAGTCACAAGGGGCGGGGTCCCTGAATGACATTCTCCGCCCCATCGCACCATTGGAGGAGGTTCATTTTTTAATCTTCAGCGCATTGGCAGCGGAGGAAGAAGGAGAAGACCGGAGGACGAAGAAGTGGTGGAAGAAGAAGCTGGAGGAAAAAGGAGAAGACCAGAGGAAGGAAGAAGCGGGGGAAGAAGAAGCCAGAGCAAGAAGGAGAAGACCAGAGGAAGAAGCAGGAAAGGAGAAGTTGGAGGAAGGCCTGATAGGCTTTTGGCTGTTGAAAGTGAGGCTTGGAGCTCAAGCCAATTACAGGTGTGAGCCATTGCCAATTATGAGCCTCTTATGGTTAGTATATAAAATGCAGTGTTGGGGAGCAGACCTATACCCCAGTTGAAGTCCCTTTGAGACAAAACGCGTCGAATGGAAGGGTGTCTGCTCCATCTTAACTGCGCTCAGTTCGTGTATACACCGTTTGTGATATCTGCTCAGATTTCTTGATCTCAATGTAAGTGCACTACTTTGAATAAAATTTGCTTGGTTTTATCGGATTTACACTATGTGGAGTTCTTTTTGCTTACCTCCCTCCGTGGCTGTTATCATATCCATGTGAGCTCTAGTGGCATCCCAACCCCTAAGATCGATTGATGAAGAAGATCGGATTGTTGCAACATTTGGGCGTTTTTGCTTCTATCTGAGGGTAAGAGTACCCAATCTTATTGTGCACCTGGTCTGTGGAAAGCACGAGGTGTTCTCTATACTTTAAGTGCTTATAAGGCCCTATTATCAGCGGTGTCTGGTAAGAGTACCCTATACAAACATTCTTTGGTGGTGGGAATCACATCACCTGGATACTACTGTCTTAACACTTATGAACTCTGCAAGAAAAACACACATTGGGCGTTTTTAGAAAGATTTTTATTGACTTTTGATTCTCACTGAGTCATTTTGTTTTTTGTATTACCATTATAATATATCGTTTTGTATCACCTTTACTACTATCTACCTTTATATGGTTGTTAGATATTTACTTATGCGTGGCATTTTGTTACACTACTTAGGAAGACCGGATGAAGACCGGAGGAAGAAGCGAGGAAGAAGCGAGGAAGAAGAAACTATTTTAATAAAGGACTTGTCAAAAACTGGCTAATGTCTTTTGTCACACTACACTACTTTTTTTGGTGAATGGGTAGGGGTACAATGTACCCCATTCTCATTCACATGGGGAGGGGCAGAATCTGGGGGCCCACAGATTTGAAAACGCTATAACTTTTGCGCAAACAAATCAATATATGCATATTGGGATTTTTTTTACTAAAAATATGTAGCAGAATACATATTGGCCTAAATTGATGTAAAAAAAATTGATTTTTTATATTTTTTTATTGGATATGTTTTATAGCAGAAAGTAAAAAGTATTGTATTTTTTTCAAAATGGTCATTCTTTTTTGTTTGTAGTTCAAAAAAGAAAAGCCACAGAGGTAATCAAATACCACCAAAAGAAAGCTCTATTTGTGGGGGAACAAAAGACATCAACTTTAATTGTGTACAGCATCGCACGACCGCGCAATTGTCAGTTAAAGTGATGCAGGGCCGTATAGCAAAAAATGGCCTCATTACGAAGAGGGGTAAATATTCCGGAGCTGAAGTGGTTAATTAAGCTTTGGCAATAACACCTGGAAGCTGCGTTGTTTCCATGCAGAGCAGCACCAGATTTTTCACTGTGCAGTAAATTAACCTTATAGTTTTTGAGATTAAAGGCTGGTATACACAGAAAGAAAATCAGTCGGTTCAGCAGGAACCGTTTGAATTTTGCTCTGTGTGTACAACTGTCTGTTCAACAGGAGCCAGTTTCTGTCGAACGATCATGCTGGAAAACCAGCATTTGATCAGCAAAAAGAACATTTTTTTATCAAGCTGTTATGGGTAAAGTTTTATTTTAACTTTATTGCTATCACATAGGGGACCAGTAGTCTCCTATGTGATAGCATGTTAACTTTGTCAGGTTCACTTTATTGAAACATCTGGGTCTATTAGACCCCTGATATCTCCACTGCAGGTTGTGCTCCATCAGCTTCTTACATGGCCACAGCAGCTAAGAAAAGTGACAACAGAAACAGGAAGTGACAAAGTCCTCATGGCTTCAGGGTTCTAACTAGTTAGGGGAGATTAGCGAATGGATGTTTGCTCATCTCTCTCTCTTCTACCCGGAAACACTCACCGTGCAGTTGGGACAGCGGAGAGTAGGAAACTTGACAGGGGGGTTGCGTGAGGGGAAGCAGGGGAATGTACAAGGGGTCCATGGAAGCGATGGGGCAGCTGTACAGCCACAGGATCCCTTCCACCTGAAAGTCAACAGTCGCAAGATGGGTTTTCTAAAGACAGATAAGACGTTGTTCTTTGTCTCTATTTGAAACCTTTGGAAGGCACTATAAGCCGGCCATAGATAGATAGAAATTTGGCCAGTTCAGTGGGAAATGGACAAATTTCGATCCATCTGTGGAAAGGCTGGTTTTACTGAAGGTGATCTATTGATCAATTTCAGTACAACCAGCTTGCACGGTTTTTGTTTGTGTGATCACTGCAGGCAGCTCTAGCTGCCAGCAGTGATCATTGTATTCTAAAAATAGGGAAACCTCCCACTGCCACAATACAATAGCACAGCCGGAGGGGTTCCCCCATCATCACAAGCGATTTTCAGTCCATCAACCATGGGCATACCGACAGGGTTCGCAATTGCACCTGAATAGGAGGAGCGGCAAGGGTGGCTGCATACAGAGGAAATGATCTCTTAATTTTCCTCCTGCAGCCGCTGAATGCCTGTGGGAGGGAGTGGAGGAGAAGTGGGCATTCAGCGGCTGTAGGCAGGAAAATGGAGAGATCAGTTCCTCTGTATGCAGCTGCCCCTGTCACTACTCCTATCCAGCTTTTTTTCTGCTGCCCCGTGTGCTCTCCAGCCACTCTGAGCTCTTTCCCAACCCCCCTTTGCTCTCATTTGGTCCTCCCTTGTCCCCTGCAGCTCTGCTGGATTCCCCCTCCTATCTCCCGTCAGCATCTGCAGGGATATGTCAGGATGGAGAGCGGAAAGGGGGTGGTAAATAAGTAATTTTCCAGCCCCTTCCTTTTCTGAATGGCGAGTCAGTGATCTGTACCGATCACTGACTCTGTCCATTCATAACTGAAACATAGTAAACTACTAAATTACTATTTTTCAGTTTGTGAATGGAGGGGAAGCTCACTACAGAGCTATTCCTATCCATTCATTTAGTTCAAATGAGGCTGCAGAGAAGGGGGTTGAGGGCTGTGTCTCCTTTCTCTGTCTTAAAGGTGAAACATCAGAGGTCTGTTTAGACCCCAGATATTTCACCAAAGCCCTAAAAAATTGTAAATAATAATAATAATAATATTGTAAAATAAATAAATAAAAATATGGTAAAAAAAATAAAATAACAAACATAAAAAAAACTACTGACACCAGTGGCAGACCTACCAGGGTCACAAAGGTCGCACCAGCGACTGGGCCCTGGTGTTCCACCACCAGGCTTGGAGGTAAGGGCCCCGGCTGAGGGTCAGGGGTGCCCTTCATGGTTTCTTGCACTGGGGCCCTAAAGGTTCTAATTACGCCACTGCCTTCAACCCATGGTTGATGGAGAGCAAATTGCATAATATATGGCTTGCTTTACAGTGAATTCAATCCTTTGACTCATTTTTATGGGTGTGTAAGTTTTGTCTTGAACTACACTATATTACCAAAAGTAATGGGATGCCTGCCTTCACACACATATTTTATTTATTTTTTATTTCAGGTACTTATATAGCGCCGTCAATTTACACAGTACTTTACAAATACATTCACATCAGTCCCTACCCTCAAGTAGCTTACAATCTAAGGTTCCTAACTCACATTCATACATATACTAGGGCCAATTTAGACAGGATCTAATTAACCCTCCAGAATGTCACATGAACTTTAATGGCACCCCAGTTTTAGTCCATAGGGTTCAATATTAACTTTTGGTTTTGGGCACCAGTTCACAAAAAGAATATCGGGAAACTGGAGAAAGTGCAGAGAAGGGCAACCAAACTAATAAGAGGCATGGAGGAGCTCAGCTATAAGGAAAGATTAGAGGAACTGGATTTATTCTCTCTTGAGAACAGGAGATTAAGGGGGGATATGATCAACATGTACAAATATATAAGTGGTCCATATAGTGAACTTGGTGTAGGGTTATTCACTTTCAGGTTATTACAGAGGACAAGGGGGGACTCTTTACATTTGGAGGAAAAGAGATGTAACCTCCAAATATGGAAAGGCTTCTTCACATTAAGGCTAGGTTCACACTGTTGCGATATGGTTTTGATCTGACTTTCAGAGTGATTATGTACTGCTACTCGTATGCAACTTTGATAAGGTTTGCATATTCTTTGGGGTCAAATATGCACTGGAATTGCACCAAAGTAGTACAGGAACCTTTTCCAAAATCGCTCCAAGTTGATTTTCTTAGTCATGCGATTCTGTGGAATTCAAGATGCATCTGAAATTGCACTAGTGTTAACCAGGCCTTAGAGCTGCGAAGACCTGCAATTGACTCCCTCAAGAACTAGTTCTGCCCAGCTCGATAGATTGTTTTTAAAAACTGAATGTAATCTTACGTGCCCAAATAATAACTGGATATTAAAGAGGAGCTCCAGTCTCCCCCCAATAAATGAAAAGTCAGCAGCTACAAATACTATAGCTGCTGACTTTTAATATAAGGACACTTTTCTGCCCCTGGATCCAGGGATGTCCTCACCCAAGCCGATCTTTCAGTCGGCTTCGGGTCCAGGCGCTAGCATCTTCACAGCCGGCTTCCAACTACACATACGTGAGCTACGCTGAGCTTTGTGATTGGTCCCACAGTCTACTGGGACATGTGATGTGTAACAGCAGGATGTGGTGATCATGGCAATCTACCCAGAAATGGGGGAGTGGGTACCCTTCAAAAACAAAAGTGCCAAATGTAAAGGAGGAGGGGATGAAGGAGGAGGAAAAGCAGAACTTTCCCTTTTGGGTGAAGTTCCACTTTAACATTTATTAGAAATAACACCAGAGACTGTTGATCCAGGGAGTACCTGATTGCCTCAAGGGGGATCAGGAAGGAACTTACTTTTCCCATGCTGTAACAAATTGCACCATGCTCTCTAGGGTTTTTTGGATACCTCTGGATCAGCTGTGGGTATAGATTTCTGTATATAATTCATTATTAAGCTATTCTTGATATAGTTAAGTAAAATATGTTGGCTTCTACTAGATACTGTTTTAGATTCAGAAACATAACTCACGTAGTAGGAAACAATGTAACCATTTGTTACAATTTTTTCTAATAAATAAATGTAATTATTAACCAAGGCAGAAATGGAACATGGCAATCTCCCAGAATTCCACGCTCAAACTGCTATAATGTTCATCCGTGACGTTAATTTATTCTGTGGCTGGAAGCTCCAGACAGTAGTTGTAGGTTTTGCTACCCAAAGCTTTTAACGCCAGACACGGTTCATTGAAAAAAAAAGACACATGGTGCAAGAAGAAGAAACGATGCCCCCATAAAAAAAATAAAGATCTGTGTTTTAATTTAGGAGAGATTTTTTCCCACTTTTGACTTTATGCTGTGGTACACACAACAAAAACAATCTGTTTGCATATTATTTAGCATAACATTACGATGAATTCAGGCTGATTTGCATGGATACAAATTACAATTTCATAGACTCACAATTACCAAAATTCCAAATTAATTAATCTGTGATTATTCTGGAATATACAGTATATACTATACCGTATATACAGTATCTCACAAAAGTGAGTACACCCCTCACATTTTTGTAAATATTTTATTATATCTTTTCATGTGACAACACTAAAGAAATGACACTTTGCTACAATGTAAAGTAGTGAGTGTACAGCTTGTATAACAGTGTAAATTTGATGTCCCCTTAAAATAACTCAACACACAGCCATTAATATCTAAACTGTTGGCAACAAAAGTGAGTACACCCCTAAGTGCCTAAGTGAAAATGTCCAAATTGGGCCCAAAGTGTCAATATTTTGTATGGCCACCATTAATTTCCAGTACTGCCTTAACCCTCTTGGGCATGGAGTTCCCCAGAGCTTCACAGGTTGCCACTGGAATCCTCTTCCACTCCTCCATGACGACATCACAGATTTGGTGGATGTTAGAGACCCTGCGCTCCTCCACCTTCTGTTTGAGGATGCCCCACAGATGCTCAATAGGGTTTAGGTCTGGAGACATGCTTGGCCAGTCCAGCACCTTTAGCCTCAGCTTATTTAGAAAGGCAGTGGTCATCTTGAAAGTGTGTTTGGGGTCATTATCATGTTGAAATACTGCCCTGCGTCCCAGTCTCCAAAGGGAGGGGATCATACTCTGCTTCATTATGTCACAGTACATGTTGGCATTCATGGTTCCCTCATAGAACTGTAGCTCCCCAGTGCCGGCAGCACTCATGCAGCCCCAGACCATGACACGCCCACCACCATGCTTGACTATAGGCAAGGCACACTTGTCTTTGTACACCTCACCTGGTTGCTGCCAAACACGGTTGACACCATCTGGACCAAATACGGTTATCTTGGTCTCAGACCAAAGGACATGGTTCCAGTAATCCATGTCCTTAGTCTGCTTGTCTTCAGCAAACTGTTTGCAGGCTTTCTTGTGCATCATCTTTAGAAGAGGCTTCCTTCTGGGGCGACAGCCATGCAGACCAATTTGATGCAGTGTGTGGCGTGTGGTCTGAGCACTGACAGGCTGACCCTCCACCCCTTCAACCTCTGCAGCAGTGCTTGCAGCACTCATACGTCTATTTCCCAAAGAAAACCCTCTGGATTTGACGCTGAGCATGTGCACTCAACCTCTTTGGTCGACCATGGTGAGGCCTGTGTTGAGTGGAAACTGTCCTGTTAAACCACTTTATGGTCTTGGCCACCATGCTGCATCTCAGTTTCAGGGTCTTGGCAATCTTCTTATAGCCTAGGCCATCTTTATGTAAAGCAACAATTCTTTTTTTCAGATCCTCAGAGAGTTCTTTGCCATCTGGTGCCATGCTGAACTTCCAGTGACCAGTATGAGAGAGTGAGGGCGATAACACCAAATTTAACACACCTGCTCCCTATTCACACCTGAGACCTTGTAACACTAACGAATTACATGACGCCGGGGAGGAAAAACGGCGAATTGTGCCCAATTTGGACATTTTCACTTAGGGGTGTACTCACTTTTGTTGCCAGCGGTTTAGATGGCTGTGTGTTGAGTTATTTAAGGGGACATCAAATTTACACTGATATACAAGCTGTACACTCACTACTTTACATTGTAGCAAAGTGTCATTTCTTCAGTGTTCACATGAAAGGGTATAATAAAATATTTACAAAAATGTGAGGGGTGTACTCAGTTTTGTGAGATA
>BLSH010011384.1:54803-68317 GCA_018402905.1 Glandirana rugosa
AGGCGTAAGAAGGTGGTACTACAACTTTTAGGAAAGAGTCGAAAGTAGCTTCTTGAACGTACTTGCTGTAGTAATCTTTTAGAAAAAAACCAAATAAGAAGTTTTGTATTGTAGTCAAGTGTAGTCTGTTTGAATGAATCGTGGTATTATACTTCAGATGTACTACTCTATACCATACCGAAGTCTACAGTCAGTCCTCCTCCTTCTATTTTATATCACCACATAGGAGCGCGAAGATACTCTGATGATATCACAAATCTCTCCAACGACGACATGGATGATACACTGTTTTCTTCTTATCACAAACTTTCCTTTTACCATAGAATATTTTTTGCCATTTCACTATTTATATATTATTATTCAAAGGGTTGATACAGATAGATATTATCTGAGGCTGCTCAGTACCATTTTCCTTTCAAACACTATTCTTCTTTTGTCACATAGTAGGTACAGCAGCAACCTCTCTAAACACTATAGTAGTCTCATAGAAGCGCGAGGATACACCACTATATTTTATCTTCCTCCTCCTGACTGACATCTGAAGCCATACCATATCTCATCATGTAGACTTCATATTATGGTGCTAAGTAAGTTTGTCTGATGTGAACTGATGTTATGTTTTGAAGAATAAACCAAAAAAAGATTTTCTAATGATGTCGTTCATGCAAGTTCTTCGATGAAAGCTGAGAAAGGATTTTCAACAAGATCTAAAAATAGACACTGATTACTGTATGAATGTCATTGGCAGGGAAGGGGTTAACACTAAGGGGGCAGTGAAGGGGTTAAATGTGTTCCCTGCATGTGTTCAAACTGTGGGGGGGGGGCGGGGCTAACAGGGGCATAACAGATCTAACTGATCCCGATCACAGGAATCAGTAGATCTGTCATGCCCCCCCCTCACAGAATGGGAAACCGCTGTGTTTACATAGGCGGTTCCCTGTTCTGGCTCTCTGTGACCAGAACGTGGGTCTCCAGTGGACATCGAGTCCGCCCGACCCGCGGGCACGCTCATGTGGCGTGCGGGGGCTTGCGCCGGTGCACGACAGAGGCGAGAGCGCGCCAGGCACGAGCCAAAGGGGAGGACGTCTATTGACGGCTTCCCGGCAATTTAGATCCGCGCTGTAGCCGTCAATCGGCCATGGCGCGAATACAAAGCGGTTAAAAACAGCCTACGCATTTTGGACGTTAGTCCTTAGTCAGAGCCATGTCTAAGCACTAACGTCCGAAATGCATACGCTCTTTTTACAACATTGTACATGTCTTTTCAATAAAGGAATACTACTTTTTTATGTCATTCTGAGTGCCAACCATCCCTTTCCTTATTCTGGTACATTGGAGGTGTCGGCAGCCTCGTGGTCTGAGCACCGGGTAGAGCTATTGTGTGGGAAGATTGTAGCACCAACACACTTGTTTTCCCACTTATTTTTAATGTTTTACATAGCTATACCTGCAAAATGGTTGTAAATCCTTACAAATACCCAGTGAAGTGACTAGCCTCAGGTGATACACAGAGATGAAACAAATCCTCCTATGTAAATTGTACCTGCTTATCTGCAGTCTTGTTTTCTCTACAGCAGTTCAAAATGTAGTTTTTTTTACAGCTTGTCTAGGCTTTCAGAAAGAAGGGGTGGGGACCTGAGCTTATACTCTGCAGAGCTCAGTGAGAGCTGATTGGAGGGAAGGGGCACACCCCCCTTCACACAGCACACAGGAACAGAGCTGAGGCTGTCAAGCACAGGCTGTGTGTTGGAGCTTCCTCCCCTGTCACCTTTTATCTCTTGGTGTCAGGAAAACCTGTCAGAAGTGACTCATGCAGATAACAAAGGAATGAGGCAGCGGACAGAAATGACAATCAGTGCTCTGGATTGAGACAAGCACACACTATAGAGGGATATGCTTTGTATATTTCATGTCAGAGGTTTACAACCACTTTAAAACTATATGAATTAAAGCTGACTGCTACAACCACTCTGGTCAGTATGTAAGCAGATGCAGGTAGTCTTTCGACCTATATGTGGCCTTGTAGTCTTGTAAGGGAATATACCCCTTACGGATTCCTTCAGTTGCCTTGGGAAGAAAAGTCCCCCAGCAACAATAGATCCCCACCAGCAACAATAGACCCCTCTTCAACAATAGATCCCCCTCTAACAGTAGACCCCCCAACAATAATAGAGTTTCCCAGCAACAATAGATCCCCCAGTAGCCAGCATTAATAGACCCTCCAGGACACCCCAGCACCCATTGCCATTACATACATTTAGTGCTGAAGGTGCCGGCACTGCATTCATCCACATTCTCACTGAAAAAAAGCCCTGCATAGACCTAACCTCCTGTCATCCCCTGCACAGCAATACTTGGACTGGGAGTGAGAGGAGCAGCTCTAGGAGCCAATCAAGTTCTGGTGGCAGGATCAAAAGTAATAAAACTATGTTACAAGAAGACTCAGAAAACAAAGACATGTTAATGCTATGGCCAGATCACAAAAAAAATTTAATTTTATAGTTTGCTCACAGTTACATTTTAAGAATTTGTACACAATGATGCAGTTTTGTGCTTGCGTTGCTGTGCACAATGCTTACCACTTGGCGAGTGCAGTAAGAAGACAAACATGCATTTCCACGTACTTTCAACTCATCCATATGGGGGAACTTTGATGACCATTGAAAGAGGGTGAATGCCTATGTATGTATATGCTATATAAAAATTAAAGTGTGGCGCGTGTGATGGTCCCACAAGGGTAAAGCAGAACCTAGTTCCATAACTTGAAATGTACCATGCTTACTATGAAAGAAGAACCTAGTTCCATAATTGACGTGTACCATGCTTTCTTTGAAAGAAGAATCTAGTTCCATAATTGACGTGTACCATGCTTACTATGAAAGAAGAACCTAGTTCCATAATTGACATGTACCATGCTTTCTATGAAAGAAGAATCTAGTTCCATAATTGACGTGTACCATGCTTTCTTTGAAAGAAGAATCTAGTTCCATAATTGACGTGTACCATGCTTTCTATGAAAGAAGAATCTAGTTCCATAATTGACGTGTACCATGCTTTCTATGAAAGAAGAATCTAGTTCCATAATTGACGTGTACCATGCTTTCTTTGAAAGAAGAATCTAGTTCCATAATTGACGTGTACCATGCTTACTATGAAAGAAGAACCTAGTTCCATAATTGACGTGTACCATGCTTTCTATGAAAGAAGAATCTAGTTCCATAATTGACGTGTACCATGCTTACCATGAAAGAAGAACCTAGTTCCATAATTGACGTGTACCATGCTTACCATGAAAGAAGAACCTAGTTCCATAATTGACGTGCACCATGCTTACCATGAAAGAAGAACCTAGTTCCATAATTGACTTGTACCATGCTTACCATGGGTGAACCCTCTATGTATACAATCTTTTATTCTTCTGCCATAGTTGTGACTCACAAGTGACTAATCGAAAAAAAAACCTTGTATCTGTATATAAGAATACAAATTAATTGGTAACAAAAAACAACTGATGAAACCCCAATATCATTTTGTACATTTTTGAATAACTGATGCAATTTTGCAATTCACTTCTTTTCCAGAGATGAATTCGCAAACACAGTAATGACATTGAACTTTATTATTCATCTACTTTGATAAATGGTAGATTTCTTTTGTTGCTATAGCCAAGCTTGTGACTAATCTGGCCATGTACTGGCAGGAAATCCTTATAAATGGAGTACATAACATATTGTACTTTATATTTCTAGATAATGAGAATATTTTGCCTCTTACACAGAATATTCTGTGTACTTGCCACAACTGAACTTTAGACATATAGAAGTATGGTTATTTGCTTTTAAACCTTAAAACTGACAAAATAATTTGATAATGCATGGCGCACCTAGGCTGTAAGCACAGTCTGTGCCAAACAAATAGGCTGATTCCATTTGTACTGTACCATTTGTACTAAAAATCCTTACATTTAATGTAGGGACGCACTGCCAGTTTGACATGAGAGATACATTTATGTTTTTGTCCTAGAAGGTGGGGAATTTGCCTCTCCTCTGCCCAAGCCTGCCACGCCTGTCGTTAAAGCCCCTCCAGGCAACAGCAGTTGCCGTGGCCCGGAGCCAAGGGAGACGACCGCCCCCACACCCTCCCCCCACTGAATTGTCCCGCCCCCCCCCTGTTGTGGGAGGGCCCGCGCTTACTGGGCGCCAGGGATCCGCGGCGACATCAGCGTCCCACCCGACCCGTCTTGAAACACAGACCAAGGAGTCAGAAGCGTGCGAGTTGGAGGGCCTTTCGAACGAAACCCTGCGGTGCAATGAAGGTGAGGGCCAGGGCGCCCTGGCTGAGGTGGGATCCCACTGTCGGCGACGGCCGTCGGGCGCACCACCAGCCTGTATTACCACTCCGCCGGGGAGGAGGAGCATGAGTGCGCATGCAGGACCTGAAGATGGTGAACTATGCCTGGGCAGGGCGAAGCCAAAGGAAACTCTGGTGGAGGTCTGCAGCGGTCCTGACGTGCAAATCGGTTGTCCGACCTGGGTATAGGGGCGAAAGACTAATCGAACCATCTAGTAGCTGGTTCCCTCCGAAGTTTCCATCAGGATAGCTGGCACTCTCGACAACGAGTTTTATCCGGTAAAGCGAATGATTAGAGGTTTTGGGGCCGAAACGATCTCAACCTATTCTCAAACTTTAAATGGGTAAGAAGCCCGGCTCGCTGGCCTGGAATCGGGCACGGAATGCGAGTGCCCAGTGGGCCACTTTTGGAGCAGAACTGGCAATGCTGGATGAACCGAATGCCGGGTTAAGGCACCCGATGCTGACGCTTATCAGACCCCAGAAAAGGTGTTGGTTGATATAGACAGCAGGACGGTGGCCATGGAAGTCGGAATCTGCTAAGGAGTGTGTAACAACTCACCTGCCGAATCAACTAGCCCTGAAAATGGATGGCGCTGGAGCATCGGTCCCATACCCGGCCGTCGCCGGCGATGAGAGAGGTCCCTGGGAGCTAGGCCGCGACGAGTAGGAGGGCTGTCGCAGTGGGCAGAGGAAACCCTGGACGAGCGCCCGGGCGGAGCCGCCATGGGTGCAGATCTTGGTGGTAGTAGCAATTATTCAAACAAGACCAAATTAGTCCAAATTAAGGAGGTCCATGTTATACATTTTTTTTTTAAATTATGAGATTTTAAAATATACAAAAAAGAACAAAATTATACTTTTATTCTGTTGTTTTTGCAATTGGAATATAGCTAAATAGCATTCAGGATCTGCATTATTCTATGTACAATATGTGTGTCCTGTCTCCGACCTGTATGGTGAGACCCGGAATGGGATTACAACCCTACTGACTGTGATATGCTTTTACCCACTTCTGTCCCGGAAGGATTTCAAACTTTAGGACCAGAGCACTTTTTGCGATCCGGCACTGCGTCGCTTTAACTGGCAATTGCGCAGTCATGCAACGTTGTACCCAAACAAAATTTGCATCCTTTTTTCCCCACAAATAGAGCTTTCTTTTGCTGGTATTTGATCCCCTCTGCGTCATTTCTGATCGCCGCTATAAATAAAAAAAGAGCTACAATTTTGCAAAAAAAACCCCCAGTTTTTCTTACTTTTTGCTAAAATACAAATATAAAAAAATATATAAAAAAACATTTTTTCATCGGTTTTGGCCGATTTATATTCTTCCTCATATTTTTGGTTAAAAAAAAGGTTACCAGTTTTGAGATACAAAGGAGGTCTGGAGCTAGAATTATTGCTCTTTCTCTAACGATCGTGGCGATACCTCACATGTGTGATTTAAACATTGCTTTCGTATGCGCCTGGGACTTCCGTATGCGCTTGCTTCTGCGCAGGTGCTCGCGGGACGGGCCCTTTAAATTTTTTTTTTCTTATTTATTTTACTTTTTATTTTTATTTTTACACTGTCCTTTTTTTTAAAAAAAATGGGCCACTTTTATTCCTATTACAAGGAATGTAAGCATTCCTTGAAATAGAAAAAAAGCAAGACAGGACCTCTTAAATATGAGATCTGGGGTGAAAACACCTCAGATCTCATATTTACACTAAAATGCAATAAAAAAAAGTCACTTGAAAAAAAAAAGTTGTCTCCTTTAAGAGCATTGGGCGAAAGTGATGTTTGAAGTCGTTTCCGCCCTTGAATGCCATGGAGCTGAGCGGGCGCCATCTTGCCCTCACATTGCATCCAGGCAGTTAGGGGAGCGGACCCGAACGTCTCCGCTGCTACCAACGAATCAGGTAAGCGGCGGAGATGGTAAGAAAGTGGCGGGGGCTGTCCCGCCCCCAATAAAAGTGATCTTGCAGCAAATCCGCCCCATAGACCACTTTTATCTGAAAGCCGACCGCCCGCTGAAAATAATGATACCGGGTTATGGTAGCTATCTGCTACCATAACAATGGTATTCCACTTCAAAGTACCGACGTACAATGACGACGGGCGATCGGTAAGTGGTTAAAGTGGAAGCTCACCCTAAAACTAAAACCTCTAGATCTATGTGCAGACTACACTAACCTATCTAGTCCTGTAAAGAAGAAATTACTATACATATCTTTTCTGAAGCCGATCCGGTCTCCAGCGACTGAAGCTCTGTGCAGGAGACAGCTGACAACGGCTGGGAAATTAATGGGAAGTGACGTCACCCATAGAGTTACTATGGGGCTTCCGTTGTCGGCTGCCTCCTCTGCACACGCCTTCCCAGAGAGGTTGCTGCTGACAGCTCAGTGTGGGACCAGACAGGAGCGGCTTTAGAAAAGGTATGTATACTGATTTCTTCTTTACAGTGTTAGATAGGTTAGTCTTAAATTGTGGATGCCTGTAGACTTAGAGATTTTAGTTTTAGGGTCAACTTCTACTTTAAGTTTATGACCTTGCAATTTGTGATTTCATCCTCTGATATATTGGGGTTTTGTTAAAGCAGCAGCAGTGATATTAATTTTTAAATAATATTATTGTTATATATATATATGTATATACTGTATATGTATATGCACTTTATTGTTAAAAGTATTGGGATACCTGCCTTTACACGCACATGAACTTTAATAGCATCCTGGTCTTAGTTCAGTATTGAGTTGGTCCACCCTTTGCAGCTATAACAGCTTCAACTCTTCTGGGAAGGCTGTCCGCAATGTTTAGGGTGGGAATGTTTGACCATTCTTCCAAAAGTGCATTTGTGAGGTCAGACACTGATGTGGACAACAAGGCCTGGCTCGCAGTCTCCGCTCTAAGTCATCCCAAAGGTGCTCTATCAGGTTGAGGTCAGGCTAGTCAAGTTCCTCCACCTCAAACTCGCTCATACATTTCTTTATGGACCTTGCTTTCTACACTGATGCACAGTCATGTTGGAACTAAGGGGCCAAGCCCAACCCCTGAAAAACAACCCCCCATCATAATCCCCCCTCCAGTAAATTATTTAGACCAGTGCACAAAGCAAGGTCCATAAAGACATGGATGAGCGAGTTTGGGGTAAAGGAACTTGACTGGTCTCCACAGAGTCCTGACCTCAACCTGATAGAACACCTTTTGGATGACTTAGAGCGCAGACTGTGAGCCAGGCCTTCTCGTTCAACATCAGTGCCTGACCTCACAAATGCACTTCCAGGAGAATGGTCAAACATTCCCATAGACACGCTACTAAACCTTGAGGACAGCCTTCCTAGAAGGATTGAAGCTGTTATAGCTGCAAAGGGTGGTCCAACGCAATATTGAACCCTACAGACTAAGACTGGGATGCCATTAAATTCATGCGCGTGTAAAGACAGGTGTCCCGATACTTTTGGTGATATAGTGTAGTGTATATACAGTGTATATATATATATATATACACACACACATATGCAGTGCTGCCCATAATTACTTTACAACTTTTTATTTAACTACAAATTTTGACTTAAAGTTACCTTTATTCAACCAGCAAGTAATTTTTTGACGGGAAATGACATAGGTGTCTCCCAAAAGATAATAAGACGATATACAAGAGGCATTATTGTGGGAAAAAAAACATTTCTCAGCTTTTATTTACATTTGAGCAAAAAGTGTCCAGTCCAAAATTATTCATACCCTTCTCAATAATCAATAGAAAAGCCTTTATTGGCTATTACAGCAATCAAACGCTTCCTATAATTGCAGACCAGCTTTTTGCATGTCTCCACAGGTATTTTTGCCCATTCATCTTTAGCAATGAGCTCCAAATCTTTCAGGTTGGAGGGTCTTCTTGCCATCACCCTGATCTTTAGCTCCCTCCACAGATTCTCAATTGGATTCAAGTCTGGACTCTGGCTGGGCCACTCCAAAACGTTAATGTTGTTGTTTGCTAACCATTGCTTCACCACTTTTGCTGTGTGTTTTGGGTCATTGTCATGCTGAAATATCCACTGGTGCCCAAGGCCAAGTTTCTCTGCAGACTGCCTGATGTTGTCGTTGAGAATCCTCATGTATTGCTCTTTTTTTCATGGTGCCTTTTACTGTGATTTGGTTCCCTGATCCATTGGCTGAAAAATACCCCCAAAGCATTAGGTTCCCACCACCATGTTTGAGAGTGGGGATGGTGTTCTTTGGGTTGAAGGCTTCTCCTTTTTTATGCCAAATGAAGGAAACATCATTGTGACCAAACAATTCAATTTTTGTTTCATCTGACCATAACACGGAAGACCAGAAGTCTTCTTCTTTGTCCAGATGAGCTTTTGCAAAGGCCAAGCGAGCTTTTGTGTGCCTTATCTGGAGAAGGGGCGTCCTCCTTGGTCTGCATCCGTGGAACCCAGCAGTGTGCAGTGTCCATTGGATTGTCTGCCTTGAGACATTGCCACCAGCAGAGCCCAGATTCACCAGAATGGCCTTGGTGGTGATCCTTGGATTCTTTTTCACCTCTCTAACTATCCTCCTGGCCAGCACAGGTGTCACTTTTGGCTTCCGACCACGTCCTCTGAGATTTTCCACAGTGCGGAACATCTTGTATTTTTTAATAATACTTTGCACTGTAGCCACTGGAACTTGAAAACATTTAGAAATGGCCTTATAGCCCTTTCCTGACTTGTGAGCAGCCACAATGCGCAGCCGCAGGTCCTCACTGAGCTCCTTTGTCTTAGCCATGACTGTCCACAAACCAACTGCAGAGAGCTGCTGTTTTCCACCTGTTGAGTTGATTAAAACAGCTGTTCCTAATCAGGGTAATTAGGATGCTTTAGAACAGCTTGGACTATTTGGAATGGTATAGAACTTTTGATTTTCCCACAGACTGTGACAGTTTGTGAAGGGTATGAATAATTTTGCACTGGACACTTTTTGCTCAAATGTAAATAAAAGCTGAGAAATGTTTTTTTTCACAATAATGCCTCTGGTACATCGTCTTATTATCTTTTGGGAGACACCAATGTCATTTCCCATCAAAAAATTACTTGCTGGTTGAATAAAAGTAACTTTAAGTCAAAATTTGCCAGGGGTATGAATAATTATGGGCAGCACTGTATATATATATATATATATATGATTTACGCTTACACTTTTCACTTAGGGAATATATTTATTATTATTTATGTTAGTGCAGAGTAAGGGGTCATTTGAATTTTTAACAGCGTTTATTCTTTAAAAATCAAGCAAACAAAATTATATTTTACAGCTAAGTCCATACTCATGATATATTTAACACAACACAATGGCTCACTGCCAGCATATCAGTCCCACACTGAGACTCAGGGTTCCATCTGCTTCAGGGGTCCTGCAATGGCTGCAGAAACTCATCAAACAGATGTCTCAGTTGCCAGACAGTCCACACATGCACCCGGCTCTGAAGTACTCCACTCCACCGCATGAAAGTTTCCAATGTCTTCCTGCTTCTTTTCAAGCATCCCCTGCAGACAAGTTAACCCTTTCAGAAACAAAGCCCCTGTAATCACAGTTGGAGGCTCTTTCCCACCCAAAGTCTCCGAATTCTGAGTCCCAAATGAGGATTTACCAATCCAGAAAGCACTGTAAATCAGTCCTTTCTTCTCTGATCAGATTACCCTGGAACCCTTCAGCCCTCATGGATGAGAACCCTTGAGTACTCTAAGCTGCATACGAGTCGTTGCCCTTAAAGGGACTATAGCCCAAATAACAGGGACATGTACTGTATCTCTTGTCTAAGACCCAACCCTGGTGTCCTGTAATTTACCACACATGTGTTGCAGTACACTGCATCGTAAAAAATGCTACATGACCTTTTTCTGTCCATTCTGGTGGCTTCAGATGAGTTGCCTTAAGACATCCCACATTAATACATGAATGTGCATTAATGCAGCGCACCAGAAGTGTGAATGTGCTCTTAATCCAAGCACAGTAGATATGGTCTAATGCAATGTTTCTCAACTCCAGTACCCTCAGCAGGTCATGTTTTCAGGCTTTCCATTATTTTGCAAAGGTGATTTGATCAGTTTGACTGCCTTAGTAATTACCACAGCTGTTTCATCTAAGGGAAATCCTGAAAACATGACCTGTTGGGGGTACTTGAGAACTGGAGTTAAGAAACATTGGTCTAACGTATGACAGTACCAGGGATCACAGCCCAGGCTTCCAGTAGAGTCATTGCAATATATTGTTCTGAGCACCACTTCACAGCTTCTT
Source organism: Glandirana rugosa (assembly GCA_018402905.1). NCBI lineage: Eukaryota > Metazoa > Chordata > Amphibia > Anura > Ranidae > Glandirana > Glandirana rugosa. Next base: position 65,416 of record BLSH010011384.1, read on the forward strand.
TGTAGTAGAGCTAGTCCTCTGAGCACAAAAGAAATGTTGTCCAACATTATATTAATGTACTGAAGTCCCAATGGTGATAAGTCCAACCTCTGTATTTCATTTTGTCATGACTAGTAATTGAAGTTTCAGCTGTAGTTCACAGAAGTAGAGAATATTTATGAACTGTCATTTCTTCCCAGAATACAGAAAAATGACAGCTCATTCAGGACCCAGAGAATGTTATAGGGGGCTATGAGAGTATACATGTCAGTATACACTAGAACATATTAATTACTCTTAATTTAGAATGGTAATAAATGAGATTTGGTTTAAAAAATGTCACGCTCTGAGAAATAACTGACATTGTTACATGGCAGCCCTGTAACTGAATGCTCAACCCTCTAGGTTTTTTACATTGGACTCAACATAAAAAAAATGACATATGATGCAGACAGTTAATAGCATTAACATGTCCAAGGTTGAGTAGAAATGAGGTGCTACGGCATGAATTTTTCAGCCAGTGAAATAAGTCCTCATTTTAGCTTGAAAGCTTGCGTTTGCCTGCTCTCCAAAAAGCAGTGGCCTCCCCAAGAGATGGGGGTCACCCTAATGTATAGTTGAGCTGAGTGAGTGCTAAACAAATGACTTAGGGGTTCAAAGTCTTTTTTTACTTGACAAAAAGTAAACAAAAGGCACCCAATGCAATTTGAGTGGCCACAAATCCACCCTTCTCAGAGCTAAACGTGTGTCTTGAATGTGAATTGAAATTCAAACACATTTTTCGTTATTATGCAGAAATTTGGATGTATCCGAATTTCCGAATTACAACAGTAAGGAATTTGAACGAATCTGAAATAATAAAACACAATTTTGGCCGAAATTCTAATTCGAAGAGTTTTCTAATCAAATTTGAATAGAATAAAATAGAATAAAAAATAATAGAATAGAAAAGAATAGAATAGAAGATAAAAGAATATGATATAATAGCGTAAAACAGAACAGAATAGAAAACAAAAGAATAGAAAAAAACTAGAAAATAAAGGAAAAGAATAGAAAATAAAAGAATAGAGTAGAAAAGAATAGAGTAAAACAGAACAAAATAGAATGGAAAAAGAATAGAGTAATAGAGGACAAAATAGAATAGAAAATAAAAGAACAGAATAGAAATTATAGGAATAGAATAGAAAAATAGACTAGAATAAAATAGAATATAACCATCTTCTGAAATTTGAAATTCAAATAGATTAAATTTGATTTTAAATAGAATAGAAAAGAATGGAATAGAAAATCAAATAATAAAATAGAAAAAAAATAGAATAGAATAGACAATAGAAAAGGTTAGAAAAGAATAGAAAGAATATAACAATATATGCATGTGTCAGAGGTCCTAATATAAGACAGATGGTACCTCTGAACCCAGTGATCTGTGTATATTTATTCTGATTGGTTTGGCTGCTACTATACCATATTAATCAATATCTCTTTAGGCAAATGAAAGGTGAGTCTACAGTATCCTACTGCTGATGCTCAACCTGCAATTGCTAGCTGCGCTCTTTATATAAATCTTATCAAAACTGCGGCGCCTACTAAAACATGATTCCTCAATTCATATGAATAACATTCAAAATTAGTATATAAAATTATAAAAAGCATGGAATAATTATACATGTGAATATTCATGAGTTCAACATAAGTCCAACCAGACAGAATGCTCTGACTAGAAAAGAGTGAACCATTAATTCCAGTTCAAAACACTCAGTGCTTCTAGGGTTAAACAGGCAAGTGCCCAGTGCGGTTTAAAGCCTCATACACACGGGACGACGATCGTATACAATAGGTCGTATGAACGACCGTTGTATGCGAAATCGATTGTTCGTATGCGCGATTAGAACAGCCGACATACGACAGTCGGGAAGTTGTATGAGCAGACTAGAAAACTCGGTCGTACCAACAAGCGGTTATACGACCGTTGTATCGTGTGTACAGAGCAGTTGGTACAACAAGTTGTATTGTGCAAAACACGCATGCTCAGAAGTCAGGAACGGCCGGATGCTAATTACACGCACCTGAACATTCTTTCTGTGGTCGTACGATCGTGTAGTGCAGTCATTATGCAAGTTACATTATCCAACATAGGATTTGAGACGATCATATGTACGATCGTCGTCCCGTGTGTACGAGGCTTAAGATGTGCTGAATAGGGATTCTCCTATGTTAGTGACCCTTCACCAATACACCACTTGGGCTGCAACCCCTGTCGGTTTTGCACTCACCAGAACTCACTTCTTTTAGGGCCGGTTCACACTAACGCGCCGCGACTTCGCGGCCCGTTCACATCTAGGCGAATTGTCAGGCGACTTGAGTCGCCTGACAATTCGCCTCAATGCTGTGCAATGGAACCATTTTAACCACTTGACCACTGGGCACTTAAACCCCCTTCCTAACCAGACCAATTTTCAGCTTTCAGTGCTCTCACATTTTGAATGACAATTACTCAGTCATGCAACATTGTACCCATATGAAATTTGCGTCCTTTTTTTCACACAAATAGAGCTTTCTTTTGGTGGTATTTAATCACCGTTGGGTTTTTTATTTTTTGCGCTATAATTTAAAAAAGACCGAAAATTTTGTAAAAAAAATAATTTTTCTTTGTTTCTGTTATAAAATTTTGCAAATTAGTAATTTTTCTTCATAAATGTTGGCCAAAATTTATACTGCTATATATCTTTGGTAAAAAAAAAACAAATTAGTGTATATTATTTGGTCTTTGTGAAAGTTATAGAGTCTACAAGTTATGGTGCCAATCACTGAATATTGATCACACCTGATGTACTGACCACCTATGTCATTTCTTGAGACCCTAACAAGCCAGGAAAGTACAAATACCCCCCAAATGACCCCTTTTTGGAAAGTAGACATTCCA
>BLSH010011384.1:74092-93565 GCA_018402905.1 Glandirana rugosa
ATCCGGCACTGGCACCATCACATCCACCTTCACCGCCACCATCTCCTCATCCTCCTCCATCGGTTGTACCAAAAAAAAAAAACATAACTCCGGATAAGTTTTTTTCTTCATATACTTACCGACACACTCAGGCCAGATTTACAAATAAGACGTGTTCCATGCCTACTCCTCTACCACCGCCACTTCCACCTACACTACCACGGTCACGGCCTAGTCAACCTCTAGGCTCCTACTCCACATCCACCCCCCTTCCCATTTTTTTATTTGATTTTTTTCCCTATCCCCATTTTTTTGTAGGGCACTTGCCCTAGTTTGAAGATGATTTTAGAACAGTTATATGGCTTCTACCGTTAATTAATACTTTTCAGACACAGTTTGAAGATTATCCACATTCACCTCCATTTTTGCATTTTTTATGTTTTTATTTTTTTTAAAATATTTAAAGTTATTTCCCTGTCCCCATTTCTTTGTAGGTCACTTGTCCCACCCTTACCCCCATTTCCTTCCTTTTGCAGCCCTCTAGGGCTTTCCAGGACTTAGTTACAGCCATTTTTGTGCCTAAAAGTTCGGGTCCCCATTGATTTCAATGGGGTTCGGTGTCCGTGCGATCGTTCGGGTTACGTCCGGACCCGGACCCGGACTTTGTCCCGAAGTTCGGCCGGACCAGCAGAACCGAACTTCCAGAGGTTCGCTCAACTCTAATAAGGGGCAGAGGGACATTGCTCCAAATGAGGGACAGTCCCTCGAAATCAGGGACAGTTGGGAGCTATGCGAAAGGTACACTAGTGAAGAGGCCTACAGGATACTGAGCAGGACAGATAAGAGAACAGAGGAAGCCTCACTGTCTGATTCTGGTTTACTATATGAACCTGTAAAGAGCAGTGGCACACTGACAGATAGCTCTGTCGACAGAGAAGCTGCCCCTGTTAAGGTCAGGCATACCCAACCCTATTCTTCTGTTGTTGAGAACAGCCTCGCAAACCACTTCAACCAACAGTTTGCAGCCTTGTTTATTCTGCATTGTCTGCGTTGAAGAGTTCTTGATTACATTTTTATCCGCCTTGTGTTCAAACAGTATCTCCCCAGCAAGCATGCCAGATATGGGGTCAAGATGTATAAGCTCTGTGACAGGGCCACAGGCTATACATATCATTTCCTGGTTTACAAGGTAAAAGATAGGAGTGTATAGCCCCCCAACTGCCCAGACTACATGGGGAACAGTGGCAAAATTGTTTGGGATTTGGTGTCACCCTTGTTTGGAAAGGGTTACCATTTATACGTGGACAACTTTTATACAAGTGAGACACTTTTTAGACACCTCTTTCAAATACAAATTGGTGCATGTGGCACCGTGCAATTTAATTGCCGGGGTTCCCCCAAAGGCTTGTAGATCAGTGGCGCCTGGTGAAGTTTTAGGATATGGGCACCAGGCCCCGTCCTTCCTTTTTGACCCCTCCTACTTCTAATAAACCCCACCCCTTATAGAATCCACCCACTCTGTCCCCTGTATTCCACATATTGTGTCAGGAGTATACAGCTCGGCATCAAAGGACACAGTATACAGCTCAGCATCACAGGGCACAGTATACAGCTCAGCATCACAGGGCACAGTATACAGCCCCAGCATCACAGGGCACAGTATACAGCTCAGCATCACAGGACACAGTATACAGCCCCAGCATCACAGGGCACAGTATACAGCTCAGCATCACAGGACACAGTATACATCTCAGCATCACAGGACACAGTATACAGCTCAGCATCACAGAACACAGTATACAGCTCAGCATCACAGGGCACATTATACAGCTCAGCATCACAGGACACAGTATACAGCTCAGCATCACAGGACACAGTATACAGCTCAGCATCACAGGACACAGTATACCGCTCAGCATCACAGAACACAGCATACAGCTCAGCATCACAGGACACAGTATACAGCTCAGTATCACAGGTCAGAGTATGCAGTTCAGTATCACAGGTGGGGTATATAGCAGCCAGTATCATAGGTGGGGTATATAGCAGCCAGTATCACAGCAGGTAGGAGTATATTGCAGTCAGTAACACAGGTGGGGGTATATGGTAGCCAGTAATACAGGTGGAGTATATTGCAGCCAGTAACACAGATAGGGGTATATTGCAGCATGTTACACAGATAGGGGTGTATTACAGCCAGAATCACAGATAGGGGTACATTGCAGCCAGTAACACAGATAGGGGTATATTGCAGCCAGTATCACAGATAGGGGTATATTGCAGCCAGTAACGCAGATAGGGATATATTGCAGCCAGTATCACACATAGGGGTATATTGCAGACAGTATCACAGAGAGGGGTATATTGCAGCCAGTAACACAGATAGGGGTATATTGCAGCCAGTATCACAGATAGGGGTATATTGCAGCCAGTATCACAGATAGGGGTATATTGCAGTCCAGTATCACAGATAGGGGTATATTGCAGCCAGTAACACAGGTAGAGGTATATTGCAGCCAGTATCACACGTAGGGGTATATTGCAGCCAGTATCACAGATAGGGGTATAAGTCCTCCCACATTCCCCAACCAGGCTCAGGCAATGGCAGCCGGCCAGCAGTCTGATCAGACGTACCTAAACTCCTGAAGGCAGTGAGGAGGATGGGAAACCTGGGAATCACACGCTCAGAGGCCGTGCTATGCCTGTTTGCTACCTACGCCAGTGTCCTAGCAGGTCCGCCACAGTCCCGCACCCACCCACAGGGTTGTGACAAATCAAACGGTCACTGCTCAGGAGGACAGACTCCAGAGCCAATCAGTGGGAGAAAAAATCCCGTAGAACTGAACGCTGATGGCGCCTGGCCTGGCAGTGAGGTCACGCAGTTTTAAAGGTGTCGGACCACATTTTTCTCTTCTCATGACCAGCGCGGGGGTGTCGCCCAGGTGCCCACTATTAACGAGCCGCCACTGTTGTAGATACCCAACTTAGAAGACGGGGGGAGAGAGCCTGCTTGAGGTCAGATGAATTGCTTGCCGTGAGATGGAAGGACAACCAGAACATTTTCGTTCTGTCTTCCATTCATGCAGGCACAACAGTCCAAATTACTATGGCAACTGGTGTTGTTGAAAAGCCCCTCTGTGTCCACGAATACAACCTTAAAATGGGAGGGGTGGACTTCAATGATCAGATGATGGTGTGGTACTTAGTTGCTTAAAAGGCCAGACGCTGGCACAAAAAAGTGTCTGTGTACTTATTTCATTTGGCTCTGTTCAATGCTTATGTGCTATACGAAGCGTCTGGATGAACTGGATCCTTCCTAAAATTCCAGGAAGAGATCATCACAGCCTTCTGTTTCCAGACGGTGCTGTGGCCCAACTTCCCAATGCAAATGCAATGAGCCGGCTGCATGAGTGACATTTTCTGGATGTCCTCCCTGGTACCCCTAACAAAAGATTATCCCAGAGAAGATGTTGTGTCTGTAGAAAATGTGGACATAGGTGTGACACCCACTAGTTTTGTCCCTCCTGTCCTGACCAACCTGGTCTCTGCTTCGGGGAATGTTTCCGTTGCTTCCACACACTAGTGGAGTATTATCATACGGCACAGTCCTAGGGCACATATTCACATAGGGTCTCGAAAGAACGCCATCACATTTTGAGAGACCTGAAGCTGGAACCTTTACAGGTTTTTCAGATCATATGTAATTTATGGTAATTTGTTTTGTCTTATCAATTCTAGTGGAGTGTTAGCAGCTTGTGAGTTCTCTGTGCGCAGTTTTCTTTTTTTTTGTCTATATTGTCTACTGATCACTAATTGCAGCATAGAGTTATTAATTATTTATTATATATTTTTTATACATTTATTGCAATATGGATGTATTCGAATACAGATCCACCAAGACTCTCTCTACAGAGGGAGTGTTTGTTGCATCTGATATGGGGGACACAGAGGTGGGCGGTATGTTCTTAAGCTAAGGCAGATAGAAGTCCACTGTTCTTTCACCAAGAGAAAATATCTGTAGCAGCGCTTCCTAACAATCCTTTAGTGTGGCTGTTAATAAGTGCGGAGTCCATCCAAAAAAATAGAAGCACAGAGGGGAGGGGGTGATGGAAAAGTCAGGACAGGAGTGAGAGACAGTCCTCCTGCAATGCACGTGCACCACACACCTCAAACTGCACCACGTGAAGCACTCCCTTCTGACCTGCACTTACCAGAGCTGATATTATCATAAGCATTGGATTAAAACCAACAATCCTCCTCACAATAGAGTCACATATCAGATAGAATGCATGATGGGCATGCAAGAAAAAACGCCAGGCATTTTCAACCATAGTAATAAGACCCTCACGAGAGAAGAAATTATTACACTATATAATATGTTAGGAAACTCAATGTACAGAGGTATATCCTCACAAATCCGGTTACTGACCGCACTCAACTGGATGTAGGTGGTTACAAACATTCAGGATTGGCTAACCCCTCCCTGTTTAATCCCCCAGCACCAATTATACAGTGGATTAATGTTTTCAAAGAACTTGTCTTAAAGGATCTAGACACTCTTAATATAAAAAAACCTCATAGTGACCCTCTGATTATTAAAGGTTTGAAACAATTGTGTGTATAGGAAAGACCTCATAGTTCGCCCCACAGGCAAAATTGGTGGCATAGTAGTCTTAGGTAAAACAGACTACAAGAAAGAGATGCTCAGGATACTTGGCGACTCTGAAACCTATGCTAAGATACCCTGTGACCCTACTAAAAAATATACAAGGGAACTAGGGACCATCATAAAATGAGGTTTTCAAGAATCCATTCTCGATAAAAAAGAGAAAACATATTTGGTTCCGATAGCCCCCCGCATACCCACCATATACTACTTGCCAAAAATTCATAAAAGCACTCCAAATCCCCCCAGAATGTCAGATTGTTAGCAGAATCGATTTGGTGACTCCCAGAATCGGCCGCTACATCGACTTTTATCTTCAACCTCTCATTGGACGTGTACCGTCGTATCTGAAGGATACGAAGGATACAAATAAGAAGTTGTCCAATATTGTTATTCCCAAGAATTGTTTGCTGGTCACATCACATGTGACCTCTTTATGTACCAACATCCCACACCAGCTGGGATTGGAAGCGGTAGAATATTACCTCTTTGGTGATCCCACACTACCTTCCAAACAGAAACTGTTTATTCTAGAACTTTTACTGTTTGCTACACACCACAATTACTTTTGGTTTAATGACCAATTATTCATACAAACCAAAGGTGTGGCAATGGGGGCTAAATTTGCCCCCAGCCTGGCCAATTTATTCATGGCCAAGTGGGAGGAAGATGTCATCTATTCCCAACATAGACCAGAACTAGTCTTTTGGGCTAGGTATATAGACAACATTCTCCTCCTATGGAACGGCAAGACGGAATCATTGGAAGTTTTCATGTCCAACCTCAATAACAATTCTAGAGGAATTCACTTGTCCGTTTGAAGCCAGTCTCTCTGAGATACATTTTTTAGATCTTAACATTAAAGTTGATAATCACCAACTAATCACCAACACGTATTTCAAGCCGACGGACAGGAATTCGTACATTCCGACGGACAGTTATCATCACCAGAACTGGCTGCAGTCTGCTCCCCGCGGTCAGTTCATGAGAGTCCGTCGGAATTGCACGAGTGTCCAAGATTTTGACATTCAAGCTAATCTTATCAGAAATTAACTTCTGATAAAGGGTTATAAAGGTACGGACCTGGATTTGGAAATATCCAGGGTTCGAGAGATGGATAGAATACATCTGTTTCAGAATAATCCTCAATGCAATGGCAATCGCAATAAAGACCCCAGATGGTCCCTGTTTACGTCTTTCTCCATACAACATTGTCAGATTAACAAAATCATCAATAAGCACTGGGATATCCTTAAGAATGATAGGGTTTTGGGACCTATACTGCCACCTAAGGCTGATGTGGTATATAGGGGAGCCCCATCTCTCCAATTAAGGGTAGCTCCTAACATCATTAATCCCCCTATCAGGCCAACCTTTTTTCACAACTTAAAGGGTTATTTTCCCTGCAAAAAATGCAAAGTTTGTCGTTGCAACTCTTTAGGGACAAGAAAGGTACCATCCTTTTATTTCAATGTTACACAACAGCTATATCATATGAAGCCGTTTATCACCTGTGCCACTACCAATGTGGTATATTTATTGACCTGCCCCTGTGGCAAGCATTATGTGGGTCGAACCACACACAGCTTTGCCACAAGATTAGGAGAACATATTACTAATATAATTGGGGGAACGGTGAAGCACAGTGTTGTGAAACATTATACTCGCTATCACAAGAAAGATCCCAAAGGAACCAAGTTTATAGCCATCGACCATTATGTAGCTCCATGGCGGAGTGGCTCATTGAAACGTGGGGTGTCCAGATTGGAGACCTATTGGATATATGAGCTACGCTCATATTATCCTTATGGCATGAATGTGGGGTGGAACATCAATGCCTTTAGTAATAGGGTGTGAGGGTCCCACTCCTCATTCTTTGCCTATTCATTGGACACCAGATTGTCTATCATTGTTGTCTGAATTTACATTAACCTTGTGTAGTATCTAATCCTTATTTCTTGTATGTTTGGTGACTTGGTGACTACACTCATTAGTTGCCAATATGCAAGACTTATGGAGCTTAATTCCACCATTTTTTCCACTTCCATGAATGTAAATAAAAGGTATATCGTGACCCCATTGCGAGTTAATCTCGGAAAAGATTGGGAGCCATTAGCAATTATTCCTCTTCTCACCAAGTATATGTCACCATTCCCTTCAAAATGCATGCTTTGAAGGTATATTTTAAATTGCAGTTTTTATTACCTGTGTTTATACTGTTTAAAATGTATTCATAATTAGAACACTAAATGGCGCTATTTAATATATATGCTGAGTTTAGTCCAACAGATGTAGGTTCACTTTTGTCCATAGGGGACATATAGTTATACTTTGGTCGCTAAACCGTTCCTGATGTCAAGTGCCAGATTTTAACACCTGGCCTTCTCGTCTGGATCAGTGGTGCCACCATAGGTACTATATATATGTAAAACACATATATGTCCAATGTTATCACACTCATACTTTTCTTGCTATCCTTTTTTTGATGTCAAGTGCCAGATTTTGACACCTGGCCTTCTTGTCCGGATCGGTGTTGTCAACATTCGTACTATATATAGAACACATATATGTCCAATATTATCAAACATGCCTATTTATAGGTGTGATTAAATTAAGTGTGACCATTGATTTGGGTCTTGTCCAATTATCCGATTGGAGCGTAGCACAGTATTTATGGGGGAATGCCCGCTCCATAGATTAACATTGAATCCATATAGGGTTTTTATCCTACCACATGTCTACACATGATTTATCACAGCGAGGCTTGGACTGCATATCCAAGCCCATAGTAAGGTATCTTCCACTTTAGTGGTTTAATTGAAGTGGAGGCTTGGGACACACGGTGCTGCCATTTTGAAACCAGAGTGAGGCTTGGAATGCTTAGTGCCGCCATTTTAAAATCAGAATGAGGCTTGGATTGCATATCCAAGCCCATAGTGTATCACTATGCATTCCAGGTCAAAATTGAGGCTTGGAACACATAAGGTTGCCATATCCAGAGTCAAAGTGAGGCGTGCAATGCACGCCGGAACCATTTTGACACATTGCAGATGGAAATGTTTGGACTCCCTCCAGGAACAATTCAGCAGTAAGTTTTTTCACGAATTATGAAGTTTATAAATATAGCGATGCCACAGCGCAGTCCTCACACCCCAGATGATATCCTATAGGACTAAACTTGTCGGCTGAGGACTAGGGTTGCCACATCATCCCTTTAATCCAGGAGACCTATGAATTACTCAGGTTCTGAGGCTAATTTAATGCAGATAAGGCACCAAGTGAGTTTAATTACCACCTTAATCAGCCACAGAACCTGTGCAATTAATATGTGTCCTGGATTAAAGGGGTGATGTGGCAACCCTACTGAGGACCGCGTGACCATCGCCTATTGATTTTATACTGTCTTTGTCAGCTTCATTTCTACCTCTTGTAAGTGTGCACTTTTTATTTACAATAAATAACATTTTATACAGAGTCACACTATGTGGAGTGTTTTATCTTTACACATGTGACTACTCCATGGAATCTATATCCTGCTGAGGACTGTCCAAGCTAGACGGAATCACAGACTCTATAACCAGATCTCTCTACAAGGGACTACCACCTGGGAACTGTTCCCAAACAAGCTCTACTGACCCATGCTGCCGCACGGCACATGTGTTCCATCCATCCGGTAAGAATCCGATCTTAACATTTCACATGTACATCACTTTATTACTGGATTGATATATATTTTCTCATTTCACTGCTTTTGGAGCAAGATTTTGGGACTAATCTATTTGCCAACACATCCTATATCACCTTGACGACATTTTAGAGACCACTCAAGAAGTTTAGATCTTCATTTATGAGCTTGATTGTTTACACTTATATATTTATACTTTTTGCACTATACTACGTGGAGTCACTAGTCATAGTGACTTCACGTGATACTAATTTGCACATATGCACTTTAATGTGCGAACACTGTATTTTGTTTATTTATCCAATTACCTGTTTTATATATTCAGAGTCACAGTGCACTCTTTCAGATCATATGTCATTTATGGTAATTCGTTTTGTCTTATCAATTTATATATAGCGCTACATGTGTTTTATTTGAATCGTTTTGCACTATTGGTCTAGTGGAGTGTTAGCAGCTTGCGAGTTCTCTGTGCGCAGTTTTCTTTTTTAATATATATATACAGTATATACATATATATATGTGTGTGTGTATAAAAAATAAAAAAGCCAAACATAGTTGTCGTTTTCTTCTCTCTATTGTTCTGCTCTGTTTTACTGTATTTTATGCTTTACTGTAATATATTATTGTTACCGTGTTTTATCATGTTTGCTTTGCGGGTATGTCATTCTACTGTTATACTTTACTGTTACTGTGTTTTATTGTTAACCATAGTTTGCTTTTCAGGTACGCCATTCAGCTGCAGCACTGTTTTGTTTATTTTGACAGCAACAGAGTTTGCTCTCACGATACACAAATCAGTGACTCCAATGCTGTAGGAGGTTATTTCAACACCACAGTTAAAAAAGAGCATATATGCCGATGCATAGGGGCAGGGGTGGACATAGGGGCAGATTGCCCCTATGCTTCAGCATATATTTTTATTTACTTTTCTTGGCAGAGATTTCTTCATCCACATCGATCTATGTGAATGGAGGAATCCGTTAGGCTCTTTTTTTTCATTCAGTCTATGGGCTGAGCGAAAAAAAAGAACGGTGCATGTATGCCCATTCTTGGCAGAGATTTCTTCATCCATATCGATCAAAAAAAAAAGAACGGTGCATGTATGCCCATCATTAGAAGTGGGTGGATACAGGGCGGTATTCTAATGGTGGTCATACCACCATTTGACCATTGGTATGTTGCTGGACTTTGAGTGGTAATACCGGAATGATGCCTGCAAGTTTAGGTATCATCTTGGTATCATTCTTTTCAGCCGGTTGTTGGCTTTCATGAAAAAGCAATCCTAGTAGCTAATTAGCCACTAGACTGCTTTTACAAGCAGTGGGAATGCCCCCCCCCCGCCATCTTCCATGGTTTTCTTGGACTCTCCTGTCCCACCGGGGAACCCGAGAATGCAGCCGGCGGTTCCGCCAGCTGACCATAGAGCTAATCAGAGACCAGCTCTGATCATCTATATGGCCTAAAAAAGTGGAAGCTACGAACTTTTTGTGATTTTGGTTTCACCAGATATAAACAGTGGGGAAATTGGGAAAGAATCTTATCACACCGATCTTGGTGTGGTCAGATGCTTTAAGGGCAGCGGAGAGATCTAGGGCCTAATAGACACCAATTTTTTTTTTAAAAAAGGGTACCTGTCACTACCTATTGCTATCATAGGGGATATTTACATCCCCCCTGATAGCAATAAAAATGATTTAAAAAAATGAAAGGGACAGTGTAAAAATAAAAAAGCAAAATAAATAATTAAAAAAAATGAAAGCACCCTGTCCCCCCGTGCTTGCGCACAAAGGCGAACGCAAGTATCGGTCTCATGTGTATGTAAACAGCAATTGCATCATGCATGTGCAGTATCACTGTGAACGTCAGATGGAGGGCAGTAATTCTGTAAATCTAAAGTGGTAACCTTTAGAGGCTTTTAAAAATGTATGTAGTTTGCCACCGCTGCACGGGCGTGCACAATTTTAAAGCATATCGTGTTTGGTATCGCTGTACTCGGCATAAGATCATCTTTTATATTTTACCAAACATTTGGGCAATATAGTGTGTTTTTGTGCATTAAAATGCAAAAAAGTGTTTTTTCCCCCGAAAAATCGCTGCACAAACACTCTGAGAAAAGAAAAATGCAACACCCACCATTTTAATCTGTAGGGCCTCTGATTAAAAAATATATATAATGTTTGGGGGTTCAAAGTAATTTTCTAGCAAAAAATTTTTTTTTTTCATCTAAACAAAAAGTGTCAGAAAGGACTAGGTGGTTCAAGTGGTTAGAAGAGTGGGTGATGTGTGGCATCTAATGTTGAGCATAAAATGCCAGGACAGTCAAGCACCCCTCCACATGATCCCTTTTTGGAAGGTAGACACCCCAAGCTATTTGCTGAGAGGCATGTTAAGTCCATGGAATATTTTATATTTTACCACAAGTTTCGGGAAAATGTTACTAAATGATATATTGCTCACACATGGCATGGGTATATGTGAAATTACACCCCAAAATGCATTCTGCTGCTTCTCCTCAGTAAGGGGATACCCCATGTGTGAGACTTTTTGGGAGCCTATCCGCGTACAGGACCCCGAAAACCAATCACTGCCTTCAGGCTTTCTAAGGGCGTAAAATGGTGATTTTACTCCTCACTACCTATCACAGTTTTGGAGGCCCTGTTTTTCGATTTTCAAAACATTGTGATAAAAAGCGAGACCTGCAAAATACTCAACATGCCTCTGAAACTGATAGGTAGTGAGGAGTGAAATCAGCAATATATGCCCTTAGAAAGCCTGAAGGTGGTGCTTGGTTTTTGGGGTCCTGTAAGCAGCTAGACTGCCAAAAAGTCTTACATGTGGTATCCCTGTACTCAGGAGAAGCAGCAGAATGTATTTTGGGGTGTACTTTCACATATACCCAAGGCATGTGTGAGCAATATATCATTTAGTGACAACTTTGTGTAAACAAAAAAAAAAATTTAATTTTCCTCAAACTTGTAGCAAAATATAAAATATTCCATGGACTCAACATGCCTCTCAGCAAATAGCTTGGGGTATCTACTTTCCAAAATGGGGTCATTTGGGCGGGGATTTTGTGGTATCTTGCCATTTCATGGACTCTGAAAAAGTAAAATAAAAAATTTACGCCCTCAGACTGTGATTGGTTTTTGGGGTCCTGTACGTGGCTAGGCTCCCAAACAGTCTCACACATGTGGTATCACCATTCTCAGGAGAAGCAGCAGAATTTATTTTGGGGTGTAATTCCACATATGCCCATGGCATGTTTGAGCAATATATCATTTAGTGACAACTTTGTGTAAAAAAAAAAAATGGTAATTTTCACGAAACTTGTGGGAAAATATAAAATATTCCATGGATTCAACATGCCTCTCAGCACATAGCTTGGGTGTCTACTTTCCAAAATGGGGTCATTGGGGGGGGGGGGTTGTGCTTTTTTGACAATTCATGGCCTCGGAAACTGTGATAGGTAGTGAGAAGTGAAACAAGGAATCTATATGCAGCAGCACTAAACGGAAAAGCACTGATCCTGACTGAAAAGTTCTTGTTGTCAACACTAAGAGACAGCTAAACAAGGCTCTGAGGAAGAGGGAAACCTCAAAATGGGTTAGCCGATGTGACTACAAGTGTTGCGGATTTTCGCATATGGATTTAAGCGGATAATTTTATGATAATGCTATGACACAAGTACTGGTTCGCGAGTATATTCACCTCTATTTTATTAAATAAAAACATGTATTGAGGATAATGCGCTAGGCCTATGCACCCTCTGGGTTCTTCTATGCTTTTGTAACGCAGCCTGATGCCTAGGTCAGGAATTATAGCTGGCTGGTGTTTCTTCTGTCTATATTAGCCCCCGTTCCCTAAAGACAAGCAGGCCTACCTGTACATGTTTGCCCCCAGGGTGCTATTATTCCTGGCCAGATGGTACTAGGACCGAGCGACTGAAACAAGGAAGGGTACATGAAGTTCTGAGGCTGGTCAGGCAGTAGACAGTAAACCTTGAATTTGCAATAGTCCATAAGAAACTGGTAAACTGAAGGTTCCTGAACTTTTTGACAAAGAAAAAACTGGCATTAAAAAATGGAACTTTACTGTAGCGCACATCTAGTCCTCAATGTAAACTGGTTAACTAAAACCTAACAAAGTAAAAAGTAAAATATACATCAAATTCTGGGTTCCAGCCCACTCACCTAGATACCAGTGACGTCGCTCAGCCTTTCCATAGCTTCCTGGGAAGAATGGGGATCCAAGAGAGAGTCCATAGAATGTGTTCTGGCGCAATGCAGGAGCTCAATATAAAATAATTTGGGATCCTCAGGTTTCCTAGAAAGCTGTGAGTAGGCTGAGGGCCATAACCTCCAAGGAGCACTATAAAAATGAATAAAAGGACCCCCACACATACCGTACATACTGTATGTGAACCATCTCTATAGAGAATAATTATTTTTTTCTCCAGCATTTTGGAGCACCAAGTTTCCAGCTACAAAACGCTGAGGTGTGAATGGGGCCTTACTCTGTTGATGTATGCTCTCTGTATCTGGCAAGCCCTGATTGGTGTGCTGTGCCAGTCACATGACTAAGAAAGAAATGGTTTCAGAAGAGCTACAGTATTCAAATCAATCTATAAATATCAAATAACTGTTTTACAGCTCCCAATAAATGTGCATTTGTTATGCATTAATATGGTGTAGGCTGAGTCAGGAGTGACTAACACTAGCTTTCATTGTGTTTTGATGGCATCTTCGTCCAATGATCTTTTTTTAACTTTACAGGTATAAGCAATTACATTTGATATATTAATACTGATTTATGTTGATGTAGCCATGCCCCCATAGGAGTTGCTGGAAGTAGTGGTTCCACCAGTCACACTGCCCTCAATCACCTGTAGCGCTGCTCTCTTGATGGTCGCAATCCCCCTCTGGTTTCCATGACTCTGTGAGTTCCCTGCCACCTCTGACACACTGGGTTTACTCATATTGTTAGTTCCCCTTTAAGTAGAGACACAGTAATAGAGTACACAAGATTAAGATAAATCAAAAGTGTTTACTCAAAGAATATATTTATTTTATAAAGAATTTCAACTCAACAGGGTAAAGCTAAGCACATCAAATAATTCTCATAACTGGATAAGTGTTACCCACAAGTAAATTATGCGGTATTTCAGCTATGACTGTAGATTCAACCAATTATATATATTTCAATATACTGTGCAAGGAAGTGGGGCACAGGAGAGCAGGGGAATGAATCCTGAAGTGTCAGACCACTCTCTACTGCTCACTCACATGACCCCAACAAACAGTAGATAAACAAGTATAACACCAGAAAACAGGCGATAAACATGTACAACACCAGAATAGTACAGCAGCTATATTCAACCTGCTCTGAGGGAGAGAGTTATTTAGTGAATGCAGCTTTATAACAAACTCTGGCAGAGTGGTATAGCCTCACTAAGTGGGGGAGAAAATGAAGAGCAGTTGTAATTTGATGTCGCTTGACAGTTCAGTTGATCTTCAGCTGGCTTTTGTAGATTAAATTGTATATACAGGCGGTCCCCTAGTTACAAACATCCGACTTACAAACGACTCCTACTTACAAACGGAGGGAGACAACAGGAAGTGAGAGGAAATCTCCCCCTAGGAAGGCAAATTCACTCCTGTAAGAGTTACTATGGGGAAAAGGTGTCTCCACTGATGCTTTATCACCAAGCTTTGTTTCCAAAACAACCCAAAATTTTCAAAATCCAATTATCATTGGGACAGGAAGTGAGGTGAAATCTTCTGAACAGAAACCTAGACAGCAAAACAAACATTACAGGGGTGTTACCCCTTCCCTATGCTATCCAAAAAGCTTAAAAATGTACCTGTTCCGACTTACAAACAAATTCAACTTAAGAACAAACCTACAGTCCCTATCTTGTTTGTAACCCGGGGACCGCCTGTACCAAACAAAGGCTGATGTAACAAAGTAAATTCCAAGGGAGTGTATTGTAATTGTATAGAGCACTCTCTGTGCAGCAGAACAATGATAGCTTCACAGTGATCACTGACTTTAAACTGTGGAACTACAAGTAGCAACAACCCAATATAAAGTATGAATGCCTGTACTCCCAGAGTTAATAGATACGTCTCTCCTACTAGTAGATATGCTATCAGATATGAAGAATCAGATTATTTGGGCACAGTGTCCGTTAGGATGGGCTTTCACCCGCTCACCACACAAGAGTTGGAGATGCAGATGATGTATCCAACGCTAAGGATGATGATGAGGAGGATGATGAGGATAGAGATAATAATGATGATCACTCTGGTCTCTGGGTCCTAGGATCGATCTCCACCGCCTCCCACCGTGGCTCTCCCGGATCGATTGCCCATGCGGAATGTATGGATCAGGAACAGACCCCGCTTGCTGCAGGGCAGGTTACTCAGGCTGCTCGCTGAAGTCCTGCAGGGTATCTGAGTTGAACAATCTGTGAAATTAGGTTGCAACTCCACCACTTTCAGCAACAGATTCCCTGCTTACATATCTGCGCCGTCCAGAGAAAGCGTGTTAGGCCTCCAGCCTCTGCTTAAACAGTCTCTCTCACGAGGCACCTCTTCTCCCAGAAACCCTCCTTTGCTCCACAGCCTGTTGGTAGATGTAGTTCTCTCCCAGTACAGCCAGGGGGTAAGTCCTCACAAGTAAATTACAACCCCCAGAGTGCATCTTTCTCCTCTCATTGCTAGAGTCACAGATCGGTAAACTGGGACTAGGGGGAAACCGCTGCATTAAACTTAATGGCAGAAACATCTTTCTGTTGCCGGGAGTGTGCATACCCAGCTCCTGCCTACACACCTTTTTCCACACATCCGGAGTCACAAGACCAGTACTTTGTTTTGTTGTTTTATTAGGAGATTTAACTTGGATGAGGAAAGGGGTAACTATGGGATGCCCATAGGATTAACAGTTCTTTCATGAGACCTTCTATATACATTTTTCCTCTTCCTCCAGCACAATCTTGCTTCTCAGTTACTACCTCTTGCTCTCCCCTGCACAAACTTCTTCGGCCTAGCTAGCACATGGTGAGGCCTGCTCTCAATTAGCACTGCTTTTGAACCGCCCTTTGCAGGCAAGGACCGTGGGCCCCTATAGTGTAGGAAAAGTTAGTTGAAGTGCTAGCTAGCCATGATGGACTACTGCTCCTAGCCCATCCTCTTCCAGGCCCTGCCAGCCCTCCTGGCTGCAACGGCCCTCTCCACTGCCACAGTGACACCACGGTCCCAACTGGCTCTTGCACCCTTCTCAGACTGTCTCTCACCCCAATCTGCTCCAGTGTGCCTCTTCCAGCTTCCCAGGGTGTGCATCACTCACTGACACAGTTCCTTTCCTGGAGACTTTCCTGGCAGTACTCTCTCCCGCTGCCCTCCACTTGCTCTCTCACTTGTGCCTCTCTTCCAGGATCTCACTATACTCCTGGATGCACCCAAGCCCGAGGCTGAAGTCACCCCCCTCCAGACTGGGGGCTCCCTCAAGGCCCTGACAGCCTCCGTACTACTCCATCTCCATCTCTTCCACCTGAACGCTCCTCCCAGAGTGGGCTGACCCCAGGTATTTGAGGAAACCTGCCCCATGCCAATCCTCAGTTGGGGATTGGTCAGGGTTCCCCAAGATACTTCAGGAGGCCTCACCTCCTTTTCCCCACCCTTTCTTCCAGAACCTTCTGAACAGAAAGGAGGGGTAACCAAGGGGTGTTACTCCCTGCAGTCACCAGTCACTCCCTAAGCCACTCCCATGCCCAGGATCAAAACTGCTATTTAGTCAGGCCTAAATTTACCTTACCTACACAAAAATCTACCTCTCAGCACCTACCTAACAGTAGAGGGCGCTACATTAAAACGAAGCGTTTTTGTGAGTCTCTTACTGAATGTAATCAATCAGCATATTAAATTCCTCCCCCATAGTGTTTGTGTCTATACACCTACATGTGTGACTCTATAGTTACATGTGCTGCACAAAATAGGGAGGAAATGAAGAGCTTAGAAAGGAACTGAAATTTAACATTCTCCATAGAGGACACCAGCTGATGTACACAATCTCAGGCTGCAATGAGGGCACAGAGAAGACAGATGGGGCAGCTGAAGGGAGGATCAACCAGGTATATTTCACTCTACACAAAACAAATGCTGTAGTGGCTTTGTGAGTATGAACACTCTGTTACATAGCATGCAATGAGAGTTTTTTTAGTCCGGGTTTAATGAAACTTTACCATTTCTTACCCATTTTGTGTTTGAAGAACATTCTTTCAATTTTCTAATCAATAATGGGGTCAAATCAATGTTTTTTTTGTTTATTAGTTTTTTTTACAATGGCAGTGATAATAATGTTTGAGGGAGAAGGATGAAATTTATTCTGAAATGAGTTTCTAACAGGGTATATAGTTTTCATTTGGGAAAGCCCATGTATTCCAAAATTGAATGTTAACTGGGTCCCATCTGGCACATGGTTAAAAGACGCTATTACTGGCCTCTCGTCGATCCGGTAGGACATCATTCCGGATCGCGCTCTGCATGCAGCTGTGGGCCCACGCAGCGACATGATATGTCACTGGCCGTGTCCATGGGACACAGACGATGACTGATCAATGTACCTGCTCGTTACCGGTACCACGTGACCACCATGTCGAATTTATGAAGAAAAATTATTTATTTGCAAAATTTTATAACAGAAACTAAGAAAAACACGTTTTTTTTTCAAAATGTTCAGTCTTTTTTTGTTTCTTTAGCAAAAGATAAAAAAAACCCAGTGGTGATTAAACACCACCAAAAGAAAGCTCTATTTGTGTGAACAAAATTACAAAAAAGTAGTTTGGGTTTTTTGCAGCATGGCCGCATAATTGTCATTCAAAATGCGACAGCGCTGAAAGCTGAAAATTGCCCAGGGCAGGAAGGGGGTAAAAGGGCCCAGTATTGAAGTGGTTAAAGCAAATTACATTTTGATTACGTTTTTTTGGGCATCACTGCAACTGGTTAACCACTTGCCGACCACCCACCGTGGATTGACGACGGCAAAGTGGATATTTATCGCAAACCAACGTCACATGACGGCGGCTGCGATAGCTAGTATCGTGAGCGCGCGCCGCCGGAGGCGCGCTCACTGTGTTCCGGGGGGGCCAGGGAGCGGGTAGGAAGGACTCGCTCTCCGCCGGCTACCCGCGATGGCACCCCCGCAGTGAGAGAACGGAGGTCCGTGTATGTAAACACGGATCTCCGTTCTGACAGAGGGGGGAGGGCTGTGATCACAAGTTTCCTGTATATGGAAGGCGTGATCACTCCCCTCCCCCTGCCAGCCCAGCCCCCATACAGTTAGAACACACTGAGGAAACACAGTTAACCCTTAGAGCGCCCCCTCCAGGTTAACCCCTTGTCTGCCAATGCCATTTACACAGTAATCAGTGCATTTTCATAGCATTGATCGTTGTATAAATGCCAATGGTCCCAAAAAAGTGTCAAAATGGTCCGACATGTCCGTCGCAATATCGCAGTACCGCTAAAAATCGCAGATCGGCGCCATTACTAATAAAAATTTTAAAAAATAAAAACCCCAGAAATTAATTCTCCTCATCCGTAAACGCGGCAACTTTTGTGCAAACCAATCAATAAACGCCAATTGCAATTTTTTTTTACCAAAAACATGAGGAAGAATATAAATCGGCCAAAACCGATGAAAAAAATGTTTTTTTATATATTTTTTTGGATTTGTATTTTAGCAAAAAGTAAGAAAAATTGTTTTTTTTTTTGCTAAATTGACGCTCTTTTTTTGTTTATACGGCGATCAGAAATGACGCAAAGGTGATCAACCACCAAAAGAAAGCTCTATTTGTGGGGGAAAAAGGACGCAAATTTTGTTTGGATACAACGTTGCACGACCGTGCAATTGTCAGTTAAAGCAACGAAGTGCCAAATCGCAGAAAGTGCTCTGATCCTAAAGAGGGAAATCCTTCCGGGGCTACTGCCAATCTATTATGGTTTTAAGACTTTTAAGATATGGCTGGATAGGCTAAGTAGCGTTTATTTAAAGGATCTTTTAAAATCAGCAGCCCAACAGTGCATACAATGGCAATATTATTTTTTTCTGTGAAAATTTGAGACAATAAGGCTAAAGTAAAATTTGTTGGTTTAAAATGTCTTATGTAACTGACAGCCACATAGTAATACTGTCACACACATCTTGTTGACTCATCATTTGGGACAAAATCCATTGGCACTCAAGACAAAGACACCAGGTTCACCCCCTTCACCCTCCTCAAACAGTGTTTGTACATCCTTCCTTAACCACACATACAGTGGAAATACCAGAGCAAAAATGAACGTTGCTTCTTTTACAAAAAGAAAACAATCACAGTTGCACATTTACAGAAAGTGACATTATGTGCAGATAAGAGGACACTTCTTTGGTTTGCACATGGACACACAAAATGTAACAACATTGTTACATTGTATTTATGATGAGTGTTATTAGTGACCTGGAAATTGAAGTACACGTATAGGTTAACCAACCCCCCCGTGAAGTCTTTTATATTCACTTGTCTTCCATGAGAGTATGTTGTACAAAGTAATGGGAAGAAATGAGCACGTTACTACTTAAAAATCGATTTACATGTTCAATGAAATGTATACAGGCATCTAGATGTGGAGAAGATGACTTGTTGAAGTTTAAACTAAGCATCAGAATGGGTAAGAAAGGGGATTTAACCACTTCAGCCCCGGAAGGATTTGCTGCTTTAGGACCGGAGCCCTTTTTGCGATTCGGCGATGCGTCGCTTTAACTGACAATTGCGCGGTCGTGCGACGTTGTACCCAAACGAAATTAGCGTCCTTTTTTTCCCACAAACAGAGCTTTCTTTTGGTGGTATTTGATCCCCTCTGCGTCATTTCTGATCGCCGCTATAAACAAAAGAAGAGCGACAATTTTGCAAAAAAAAACAAATTTCTTACTTTTTGCTAGAATACAAATCCAAAAAAAAAATATAAAAAAACATTTTTTTCCACCGTTTTTGGCCGATTTATATTCTTCCTCATATTTGCGATAAAAAGTGGTCGCGTTTACAGATGATGAGAATTCATTTTTGGGTTTTTTTTTTTTTTTTTTTACTAGTAATGGCGGCGAT
>BLSH010011384.1:93575-110078 GCA_018402905.1 Glandirana rugosa
GTGACCTATAAAAGAGAAAAAGACTGGTAAGAGACATTTGGGATCTCTACCAACACACTTTTAGGGTCAACTAGTCGGCAAAAACTTTATAAGTCTGGTCGGGCAGACCGTGGTTCTTGGTACGGTGCAAGTTTCAGTGAATTGGGGAACGGCTGGCGGCTAGCCGTAAACTGCCGCCGTTCCACCGAGCACTCGCGTTTAGCGGCAGTATACTGCCGCCGGCGCGAGTGCTCGGATCACTCGCGCGCGCACGGCGGCCTCCGCGCGCGCGCGAGTGACACAAGCCCCTCCCGCGCGCTCACTAGGCTCGTGAGCGCGGCCGCCGTCATATGACGGCGATTTGCGCTCACGAGCCACCTTGCCGCCGTCAAATGCCGATCGGCGGTCGGCAAGGGGTTAAGTGACTTTGAACGTGGCATGGTTCTTGGTGCCAGACGGGCTGGTCTGAATATTTCAAAAACGGCTGATCAACTGGGATTTTCACACAACCATCTCTAGGGTTTACAGAGAATGGTCAGAAAAAGAGAAAATATCCAGTGATTGGCAGCTGTGTGGACGAAAATGCCTTGTTGATGTCAAAGGTCAGAGGAGAATGAGCAGACTGGTTCCAGATTATAGAAAGGCAACAGTAACTCAAATAGCAACTCGTTACAACCAAGGTATGCAGAATACCATCTCTGAATGCAAAACAGATCTAACTTTGAATCAGATGGGCTACAGCAGCAGAAGACCACACCGGGTGCCACTACTGTCAGCTAAGAACAGGAAACCGAGGCTACAATTCGCACAGGCTCACCAAAATTGGACAATAGAGGATTGCAAAAACGTTGCCTTTTCTGGTGAGTCTCCATTTCAGCTGCAACATTCAGATGGTAGGGTCAGAATTTGGCGCAAACAACATGAAAGCATGGATTCGCAATGGTGTGGGGGATATTTTCTTGGCACGCTTTTGGTCCCTTAGCACCAATTGAGCATTGTTTAAACGCCAGGGCCTACCTGAGTATTGTTGCTGACCATGTCCATCCCTTTATGACTACAGTGTACCCATCTTCTGATGGCTTCTTCCAGCAGGATAATGCACCATGTCACAAAGCTCCAATCATCTCACCACTGGGCAATGAGGTCACTGCACTCCAATGGACTCCACAGTCCCCAGATCTCATCCTATAGAGTACCATTGGGATGTGGTGGAACGGGAGATTCGCATCATGGATGTGCAGCCGACAAATCTGCAGCAACTGCGTGATGCTATCATGTCACTATGGACCAAAATCTCTGAGGAATGTTTCCAACACCTTGTTGAATCTATGCCATGAAGAATTGAGGCAGTTCTGAAGGAAAAAGGGGGGTCCGATCCGGTATTAGCAAGGTGTACCTAATAAAGTGGCCATGATTACAGTATAATATTGGCAGGGCTGGTCATAGATAAAGGGCACCATTCACATGCTTATAGCATGCGTTATGTTGGTCATGTGATCACTTACCGAATGCAATAATGAAAATGTCAATTCACTATCGCCCGAATGCGGTAACTAACGGAAACACCAAAAACGTTTGGTAAATAACGCATAAAGAGGCTTCAAAGTAGATTCACTAAAGGAAATATATAACCATGGGCGTCTGCAGATAGGGGCAAGGGGGGGCTATTGCCCCCTCCTGGAATCAGGGATCGGATCGGGGGTTGCCCACTAGGTCCTTATCCTCTTGGGCTATGTATGAAGTCTTTGATCGTCTCGTGTGCCGTGTCCACAGTCTCAGACGATCTCCTGTACTATGTCTGCAGTCTCTGACGATCTCCTGTACTATGTCTGCAGTCTCTGACGATCTCCTGTAGTATGTCTGCAGTCTCTGACGATCTCCTGTAGTATGTCTGCAGTCTCTGACCATCTCCTGTAGTATGTCTGCAGTGTCTGATCATCTCCTGTTCTATGTCCGCAGTCTCTGACCATCTCCTGTACTATGTCCGCAGTCTCTGACCATCTCCTGTACTATGTCTGCAGTCTCTGACCGTCTCCTGTACTATGTCTGCAGTCTCTGACCGTGATAATGTGATAATGTCAAAAAGCGGCATAGCATAGGTGACCTTAAAATTATGCCCCCCCCTGAAAAAATTTCTGCGGACGCCCATGTATATAACTAAATGTATGCGGTTATTAACTACTGCTCTGAGCTTGTGATAACTATGCGGTAACCACGGCACTGTCAGACCCCCCCCCAGTTGAAACATAGATGGGAAAGTGCAAGCTGGAGGTGTGTGGAGGGACACAGGGAAGTCATGCCATACCAGCCATGACCAAGTTGCTGGCTGCCTTACATTTTTTTTCAAAAGACATCATACCAGATGGTCACAGGTGAGATTGTGGGAATTTCCCAGTCCTCTTTTTCCAGTCACCTCACCCAAGTTCTAAATGGATTCTGTGCAATAGCACCAATATACATCTTTTTCCCTGATTCTCATCAGGAGTGGGATAAAAAAAAAAAAGATTTCTACAGTATTGCCAGAATACCCAATAGGTTTGGTGCAATTGACTGTACCCATGTTGCCTTTTTTGTCACATCATTTAACCACTTCACCTCCGGAAGAATTTCCCAGTTTAGGACCAGAGCACTTTTTGTGATTCGGCACTGCGTCGCTTTAACTGACAATTGCGCGGTCGTGCGACGTTGTACCTAAACTTAATTTGCGTCCTTTTTTTCCCCACAAATAGAGCTTTCTTTTGGTGGTATTTGATCGCTTCTGCGTCATTTCTGATCGCCGCTATAAACAAAAGAAGAGGGACCATTTTGCAAAACACCCAAATTTCTTTTTGCTAAAATTCAAATCCAAAAAAATATAAAAAACATTTTTTTCACCGGTTTTGGCCGATTTATCGTCTTCCTCATATTTGTGATAAAAAAAAAATCACAATTGGCGTTTATTGATTGGTTTGCGCAAAAGTGGCCGCGTTTACTGATGGTGAGAATTCATTTCTGGGTTTTTTTTAATTGTTTTACTAGTAATGGAGGCGATCTGCGATTTTTAGCGGCACTGCGATATTGCAGCGGACATGTCGGACATTTTTGACACTTTTTTGGGACCAATGACATTTATTCAGCGATCAGAAATTGAAATGTCCACTGATTACTGTATAAATGTCATTGGCAGTGAAGGGTTAACCTGGGGGGGGGGGAGCTAGGGGTTAAGTGTGTTCCCTGGGTGTGTTCTTACTGTGGGGGGGTTGGGCTACCATGGGCATGAGAGATCTAACTGATCCCAGTGACAGGGATCAGTAGATCACCCATGCCCACACTAACAGAGCGGGGAACTGCCGTGTTTACATCGGTGGTTCCCCACTCTTTGCCTGTGGCCGCTCAGGAGTGTGGCGGGCACGCGCGCCCCCTAGCGGCCATCCGCAGATCACCGTCTTTTTACAGCGATTCGCGGCCAGCGTCCACACTGCCGCCGTGAATACACGGAAGGCGGTGGGGAAGTAGTTAAGGAGCACAGGAACAGGAAAGGTTACCACTCCTTAAACATCCAGTTGGCATGTGATGCCAATCTGATCATGGCCACAGGATTTCAGGGATGTGTGCATGATGCACACAGCCAAACCCTAATCTATGAGAATTTAACAGCTCAAAATATATCCGGAGGTTGCCTGCTTGTGTTCTTACCAGTACCAACCATAAGGGGCTCTTGGGCAACGCCCCCCTAATCCATGCGCCCATCCCCTAATCTACATGCAGGGTACTGGACGCATGGATTCCAAGGGGTTTTTTTTTTTGGAGCACATGATTAGAGCCTGAGGCTCTAATTGGCTTCATAAAAGGGTGGGCTTGGGGTGCAGAGCACTGCACCCTAAGCCCATCCATTTGTGTGACAATAGCAAATTAATATTTGCTATTGTCTTCCTGATTCTCCTCCCGGCCAATTAGGTCTTAAGACTCCTGGCCAATCGGGTCTCAGGACCCACTTCCTGTTCGGCCGGGAGGAGAAGCAACGGCTACGTAGCGAGGAGTAGCTGGAGCAAGGAGCAGCAGCCCTACACTGGATCCTTGCTATCTGCCTCCTAAGGTAAGGAGGCCTCTAATCGCCACCTTCCCGTTTGTCTCCCGCGAGGGGGGTGATCGCCGCCTTATGGTCTATCTCTTACGTGGGGGGGGATCCGTCACCTACCCCTCTGGGGGGGGTGTGGCGTTGTTTTGCCATCCCCCAAAATATTGAGCACCAGCCGCCCCTGGTTCTTACCCTTTAACCACTTCCGGACCAACGCTGTCATATGACAGCGGTCACTTTGAAGTGGAATACCATTGTTATGGTAGCAGATAGCTACCATAACCCCGGTATCTTCTTTTAGTGCAGGCAGTTCTGCACACAATAAAAGTGGTCTCAGCAGCGGATTCACAACGAAAAATCACTTTTATCAACGGCGGGGGAGGTTTTCTGACATCATGCTTTAAAAAGAAATAAAAACATTTAATCTCTTGTGATGTAACATTCATGCGAGATGCCTGCGATAACTTACCACACGTTGCCATTTTCCAAAAGATAACGCATGCAAGATTTTAACGAGAGTTGCACCATTTTTTTTTAACATTGTGCGATATGTTACCGCATACTCGAGTGCAGTAACATATCGCTTAGTGAATTGTGCCCAAAATTACAAACAAACGCCCTAACTCTTGATATAAAGATCTCATCTAAGTATGTGAATATATCAACAGTGACAATGATAAACAATGCCATAATGAGGCAATGAACTTTAACATCTAAAATATTAGGCTTATTGCATCAATAGATGGTCTGATCTGTATGCACGCTTATTGATCTTCTTATTTTTTTTTACATAACAATAGAGATGAGTTGAGAAATTTTAATGAAAATAATTGGTATTTAAATCAAATTTTTCACTTTGCTCCACAGATAAGCTTACAATAAGAAGGGCTGGTCCAAGACATTGTGCTGCCTGGGTCCAAGAATGAACTTCTGCCCCCCCCCCCCCCCAAAATAAAAAATCAGGGCCATCAAAAGGCCCCCACATCCATTATTTTATTTCCTGATAATTAAAACTAAAATTAAATATGTCAGGAATGCAGATTTATATGCAACAGCACCTTGTCTATATTCAAAATTATATGACATACCATTATGTTCAATTGCAAGGGCGGGCTAGGACAGTATAGGGGCAGGCTGGGGTAGTATAAGGGCAGGCTGGGGTAGTATATGGACAGGCTAGGGTAGTATATAGACAGGCTAGGGTAGTATATAGACAGGCTAGGGTAGTATATGGACAGGCTAGGGTAGTATATAGACAGGCTAGGGTAGTATATGGACAGGCTAGGGTAGTATATGGACAGGCTAGGGTAGTATATAGACATGCTCGGGTAGTATATGGACAGGCTAGGGCAATATAGGGCAGGCTGGGGTAGTATATAGACAGGCTAGGGTAGTATAGGGGCAGGCTAGGGCAGTATAGGGCAGGCTGGGGTAGTATATGGACAGGCTAGGGTAGTATATGGACAGGCTAGGGTAGTATATGGGCAGGCTAAGGTAGTATATGGACAGGCTAGGGCAGTATAGGGGTAGGCTAGGGCAGTATAGGGGCATGCTAAGGTAGTATATAGACAGGCTAGGGTAGTATATGGACAGGCTAGGGTAGTATATAGACAGGCTAGGGTAGTATAGGGGCAGGCAGAGCGGCCCAGGGTGGCAGTTGTCGTCATGACACACAAAACTGCTGGAAAATAAATCTTGGTCGTCAATTTGCTGGGTAAATAGAAGAGAAGGAAAGGCGCCCGTGGTTTAATTTGCTGCCCCTCTCAAAGTGCTGCCTCAGTCCAATGGACCCACTGGGACCCATGGTAGGGCCGGACCTGATAATAAGTCTTCACTGTAGGTACCTTGGAAACTATCGAAATGAGGACCCTTTTGTACATAGCGATTTTTGCTCTAGGCGATGACGTCACTCGCACCAGCACCTTTGCATTTACGACTCACTAACTGTGCTTTGATTGCAGAGAGCACTGTGCCGTTATTATGACTCCCGTGTGCATGCGCAGAAGAAACGCCAAAGCAGCCTGTTTATTCAAGCGGCCAGAGAGCGTGAACCCGGAAGGAAGGCCAAGCATAGATGGAGGCGCCGGGAGCGGTGACATCTGTGCTGGAGGGCTTCATTTGTCAAATGAGTCTGTCATAATATGCTAATACTGTATATGGTGCATCCTATCACATTGTGGCATTGCCCATCTGGGGCTTGAAAAAGAAAAAGAACAGGGTTTAATACCACTTTTAATTTAGCCTCTAATTTTGCACACAGCACTGCTCAGCAAATTTTTCTTGAAAACTATTTTTCCCAAAAAACTATTCATAATGCTTTGCATGCCCTATGTAGATCCCTAAACCACCCAGAGTAACCAATTAGTAAATGCCTATTTACGCTTTATAGGCCAAGCTTCAAAGCCATAGTAAACTTAGGGAGTTGTACTGCACCCAGTGAGTTTGAGGATTTAAAGTGATTGTAAAGGAAACATTTTTATTGAAAAATAATAACAAACATGTTATACTTACCTGCTCTGCGCAGTGGTTTTGCACAGAGTAGCCCGACCCTCCTCTTCTGGGGTCCCCCGCTAGTGCTCTGGGCCCCTTCCCTGGGGGAGCACCACCCCTGCCTCACTGGCTGTGATTGACAGCAGCGGGAGCCAATGGTATCTCAGCCAATCAGGAGGGACAGACCCGGGAGAGCTTTGGGTCTTGTGCACATCGCTGGATCAAGATTGGGCTTAGGTAAGTATTGGGGAGGGGGGCGGAGGGAGGAGCTGCACACTGAAGGTTTTTCACTTTCATGCATAGAATGTCTTGTCTTTCTCTACATTAAGCCATGGTTTTCAACACTTAATTTCTTAGTGTATATTTGCAATTCTATTTCAATATTTCTTATTGCAATTCATGTTACAATCCATAAGTATATCATTAAATATACTTAAGGCTCCTATGAGCTCTACTGTATATTTCCATGTTGTTAACTGTATTTTCTTTTGCTGTAAATGATGAAAATTTCAATAACAATATTATATTTATAAAAAAAAGGAAAAAAAAATTCAGCCTTTACAACCACTTTAATCTGGCTAAGTTTGATAGTGATAGACATGCAGAGAATTAAATTATTGTACTATGGCCCTCTAAACAAACTCTTAATTGTTACTATAAGCAGGCTACAAACAGACAATTTTGACAATATCTGGACAACAAATGGCCAATCTTACTAATATGCAGGCAACAAACAGACAATTGTTATACAATGCAGGCAACAAAAGGGCAATTATTACAACTAATAGAAAACAAACGGGCAATTGTAATAATACAGGGCAAATAAATTGGCAAATGTGTCAATACATGCACAACAAAGGGCAATCGTGACAAAACTTGGGCAAAAAGTACACCAGGTTCATAACAATATCTAACTAAATTTATTTTACCATTTAAAGCCCATAGAACCTTTAAAACTCATAATAAAAATACCTTAATTTTTCCTTACTCATTGACTTTAATATGTATCCAGGAAATGGGTACAAGAACATCTAGAATTTTGGTAAAATTTCGGGGGGCAAAATATTTCAATTTGACCAATCTCTGCATAGCTGCATCTGCTGCTAGCAGGGTTCCTAGTACTGCTTGCTAAAGCTCAAATAGGGCTTGGCAACATTTTTAAAAATTATGGCTGTGTGCCCTCAACTTATCCTAAAGATGGTCACATACATTACAATATATTTTAATTGTTGCACTACTTACAGTAGTGGTTAGTAAATCCAAAGGCAATGGTACATATATTATAATTAGATTGTTAGTGTAAGGCCATTTAAATCTTAAAGATGAAGTAAACTTTAAGTTTTACCTATAGCTAAGCCTATTATAAAGCTTACTTATAGGTAATGCACAGTTTAGGAGATATTTACTGTCCTAGCAGCCAGTTACATCACTATCGAATGCGCTCTGAAGGAATGGCCACCTGTGGCGTTTCTTCAGAGCAGTGTGCCGTGACCGGCAGCTCCTGCGTGCATTCGCAGGAGTGACATCATCGCGGCTCCGGACAGTCACAGAGCCAGAGCCGCGAACCCGGAAGGAAAATCAAGTATAGATGGATGCTGTCTCCAGCGATGACATTGCATTGCTGGCAGGCTTCATTTTGAGGTATGTTTCACATAATGCCTTTGCCTTGCAGGTAAGGCAAAAAAAAGTGCAATGATTTACAACCGTTTTAAGCCTCTCAAAATTTCATGTACGTAAAAGTCCCTTTTCCACATTTTTTGCCTCTGTCTGATAGTGATCCCAAAGGCCAAGTAGCCGTTATTTGTTTTTTTTTTTGCCAACAGTTGAATTATTTTTTTCTATTGGTTGAACTGGATTAACTTGTATCTTTTTTCAACGTGACTATGTAACTATATAACTATTTAAAATATGTAATAAAACTGCTCTCTAATTGTCAATGGATAGAACACGACATTTTTCATTCTCAGGTGGCTAGTAATCATGTCCAGGTGATCTTTGTATCTGCAGCACAGCCATTAGGGATTTCAGTATTATGAAATATACCTAAACTGAGTAAATCTTGGCATTAGGTCATAATCGTAATATGATAATCTACTTTGGACTGAAATCTAAACTCCATCATACCATACAGATGTAACATTATACCAAGACCAGAGTTATATGAGATGATACTTAATCCTCTGCTGTGCCTGATTGGTCTTTAGAGCTGTTTATTAGATATCCAGGGAACATGTGTGTTGCATAATATAACACAACAGGCTTGATGCATTAAAGTTCAATAAACCAGACATGGATATGAGTAATTTCATTTTGTGCAGGCGTTTCTTTGTGAATACCAAGCTGTAAGGAGGCAGGAGTTGATTTTTAGTTTCTAGCTTTTTAGTAAATTAAAAAAAGAAAAGCAAAAAAATTCCCCCTTTTTCTGATACCAAAGTTCATCTCATTAAAGCAGTGGTTCTCAACTCCAGTCCTCGGGACCCACTAACAGGCCAGGTTTTAAGTATTACTTTTG
This sequence comes from Glandirana rugosa, assembly GCA_018402905.1. Classification (NCBI taxonomy): domain Eukaryota; kingdom Metazoa; phylum Chordata; class Amphibia; order Anura; family Ranidae; genus Glandirana; species Glandirana rugosa. The sequence goes on from BLSH010011384.1 coordinate 102,614, forward strand.
GGGAGATGCAGACTAGAATATTGCAATCACTGAGCAGCAAATGATATCACCTGTGATGTATTTCAGTTATCCTGAAAACCTGGCCTGTTAGTGGGTCCCGAGGACCGGAGTTGAGAACCACTGCATTAAAGGGACTTTTTGAAACATGTATTGGTTAAAAGCATCAAATACTTCTTAGTTTTCAGTACCATCAGGATGCACTACTCTTCATCAAGTCTTAACACAGGTCCTTTAATATATTATTTTATTAACATTGAGTGCTCAAGCCCAGAAGGGGAAGTGCTTTTTCCTCGAAAAACACATTGGCAGTATGCAATTAAATGTTTAAAAAAGTCCTTCAAATGAGATCAACTTTTGTACCGGGGCTCCCCCATACACATCCAAGAATGACTGGCAAAATCTTCTTTTGTTGTTATCAGAGAGATAGCAGCCTAGGACCAGAATAGGGCCCACCCATACTTTATTTTAATCCTGGATTTGCTTCTTTGAAGGAAAGAGCACTTTACAGTATACATCCAGGGGTTTAGTGCCATTGGTGTTTGCTGATTCACCATTGGGGTATATGGTGTTGCTGGTGGTTGCCCCAAAGGGACTCTTTCCTCCTCTGATTCGGTTGCTGATCCACTACTACTTTGGATGGGTTTGTACTCCGAATCGGAATCAGATGGTGAGAGCTCCCCACTGCTCTCATCTGTCATACTGAGGATTTGAAACCCCTCCTCACTAGTGTAAAACGTTTTGGACATGACTGGCTCTGGTGACTCTGGTAGACTGCTGATGGTGGCTGTGTGACAGGTGTTTTGCTGATGGGCGGCTGTGTGACAGGTTCACTGCTGATGGGCACTTATGGGTGATGTGCAACAGGTACACCACTGATGGGCGATGTGCGACAGGTACACTGCTGATAGGCGACAGGTGCACTGATGGGCACTGAGGTGCAACAGGTACACTGTTGATGGGCGACAGGTACACTTCTGATAGGCAACAGGTGCACTGGTGGGCGGCAGGTACACTGCTGATGGGCAGATGGGAGATGTGACAGGTATTCTTTGTTATGGGTGTTGTGCACAGTACAATACAGTTGTTAGATAGGTAACTCATGGTTATCTGGGCTCTCTTCTCCATACATAGGATCTGTGTGTGGGGAGAGAAAGCTAATAACAGTTATTGACTCTTTACCCCGATCGGTGATGGGCTGTGTCCAAGGCACACGGCTCATCACCGATCATTGTGTTGCATGCCCCCGTGGGTGTACATGCATAGCAAATATGGGAGGATGTCCAGGAGAAGAGCGGTCGCGCCCCAGCCGTCATTCTATAATAGGCCAGGTGGGGACCGGTTAAACCATAAAGCAGAGATAAGGATGCCAACCCCAGAGCACATACTGCAATAGCAGCGCCCGCACTTCTACTGATATCTCTGATAGGTTTCCTTCAATAATGATGCAGGTAACCAAGGTAGATTTTCACACTGGCATTCTGTAATTGCTTAAGTTAGGCAATAGGAAACAGTTTTGCACAGTATTTAGTATGATCATTAACAAAAACAGAGGTGTGATTGTCAACTTCCACTTTAAGTGATCATGATGCAGGCACCAGAATTTGAGAGGCAAACGTGCCCAAACTCTAGCTGCATCAATCAAATATTGAAAATATCTTTTTTTGTTATAAATTCTTTTTATTTTAACAAGAAAAGGTTCCTCATTAAAACATAACTAAAGCATAGAGGAGAGTGTATTAAGCACCATATTTGACTTCTGTTGCTTAAGTCTGTATTATACCTTATGTCTATTAAATATACTTTTGCACCAAAATAATAACCTTTATTTGTTATTCAGCCATGAAAACACGTTTTACCCAAATACGTAAGTCCCAAGTGGCATGTTGGAGTCGCTGATGTCAGGGTCCCCACTGCTGCACAGCCAGTCAAACAGCATTTCCTTCATTCACTAAAACACAGAAAACAGCCCTTGGCTTGTTTTTATTGTTTTCTGGGGGGATGATATTTTGGATGGGGTATGGAATTATGAGATGCCCAACTTGAAAATATCCAAAACACAGAACAAGGGACAACTTCCTCGCTATTTACAAACTCCTCTTCTTCCTCCTGCACAAACTTGGTTCAATTATGTACAACACCTGCTGGTCACTCCTGGTGGTACTAACTGTCACTTTGTTAATTTGGCAATAGCTCATTACCGGCTAGGAACTTCCTGTCCCATTTTGTTAAAGTAGCTCATGTGGCGTGAATAGCATCTCTCATCACCTTCTGCTTCCTCGTAGATACTGAGCCTAGTTCTACCACTGCAGAAATGCTAGCCCACCTGGCTCCCACCAGCCCACCTGGCTGCTTGCTTCTCCCAGTCCTCCTGACTGACATGCACATGGAGATTCCCCACTCTCCAGGACAAGGTTATATGAAGACTTGGCACATCACAGTTTTTAAGAGAGTACAGCTACAGCTGGTAATCTCTCGCCTTGTCTGTCCCTGCACTGTGCTACTCATTGTCTCTCTGCTGCCTCTCTGGTTTGAATCCCTCCAACTGCCTCCTGCGGTGGGATCCTTTCAGGCCAGCCTGAGCTCCAGCCCCAGGTAACCCCCCACCTGGTAAGGGGCCCCCCAAAGGCCACTGACAGCCTTCCTTAGCACTGCTTCTCCATCTTCAACCCCCTTCCCAGCATACCTCATTCCTATTTATGGGTTCTTCAGTCCCCTGCCAGGCCCACTCCTGGGGATTGGCTAAGGCCCCATAAATATGTAGAACAGCCCCTCCTCACCTTCACCCACTAGTTTCAGAATGTTCTCTAACTTTCCAGATACCAGAGGGCTGTCTGTATAAGTCATGCTGACCTGGCCTCTAGTAACCTTGACCCAGATTCAATGACTCAGGTTTAGCGCAGAACCAAGCTACATTTTGCTTGTACTAACACTAATAGCACACACTAGAGGGTGCTGCTTAAACAAATACTGTCTAAATTCAAGAGACATGTGTATTCTACTTAAATCTTGGTGCCCTTTGCATATTAATTTCTATTCTGTCCTGATTTTGAGCAAATTCTAAATTGTTAGGGCCCACAATGAAACCTACATATATTTGAATTTTGAATTCTTACTATGTTGTAGAAAGATCAGGTAAAATAACCACTACATGGTGCATTCATCAACGCTTTCTACAGCAAGAAGAGTATTGGACATACTGATGTGTGTAGCCTTTTAATATTGGAAAATATATGCTACATTGGAAGTGCTTCTGCCATGGGGTTACAGTTGTTGTTTCATTGATATCTGGACAGAGGCTGCATTCCATATTGACCATTGATGCTCAGCTATACCCAGCAGTACATCACATAGGGTTGACTGGAATGACTGCTGTGTAAAGTATGACATGGTCAGAGAAGGCATTACAAATTTCCACACACACTTGGCAAATTCCTGCAAAAGCAGGACTTGGGTGACTGCTATATAGACACACATGTATATCCAAAGCTTCGTGGCAAGCAATGCTGCTTTGTGGCCACAATTGCCTTCTGATTGACATCTATATCTTGATTACATTCTACATTAATGATAGACACTCTGCTTTACCCGTTGTCTTTACACTTTAGGATAGAATTACTGTCATGTACAGTCTGATATGACCAAAGGCAGTCACAACTTTTCTAAACACTTGGCAGACTTCTGAAGGAGAACTGGCGACTGTTGTATAGTTCATATCAGCTGCTTGATATCAAGACTACTGATCACGATTGCTCACCATCTATGCAGAATTGAAGAAGCCAGCTTTTTAATATGTATATTGCACCTCCATGCCCCATATAAGGTGAAGGAATGGGTTAAACCATTGGTCCATTTTTCAAGGGATGCTCTACATAAGAAACATTTTAAAGAAATATACGAAGTGATATAAACCAATATTATAATTTTTTTTGTATAACATTTGGATTCATTGGTGGAAAACTAAATGTGATATTCATATTCATGTATTATATATACATATATACACACACCACAGTTCTATAAGGTCTGTGATTTTTATAACAATACATTTTTATTGGAAAAATTCCAGCAATATCACATAAACAAATGTGTAGCATATATAAAGACAAGGCTCTTAAGTAAGAGACAATTGCTACACAATTGTTATGCAGTAAAATATCAATACAAAATAAAAATACATAAGCATCCATTTGAAATAATTGTAGCCAGTTGTTGCAACCATCTAGTAAATTCTCTAGTATTCTTTGTATCGTTCGCCTATAACGATATACACCATAATAACTATTGTAGTGGTCAGAATGGTATATCTAGTGCAGAGGGTCTCGTGTGAGATGTAGAGGTATATCATGGTCATTATTTACAGTTGGTCAATCCTAATCATTTTCAGGTGTTCATATTACAATCATAGGCCATTATCAAATATCAGTTACAAAATCAAATCAAGTAGGCACTAGTGGTACCTAAATATACATTAACCAGATAAATAACAGATTGGAAAGAAGAGAGGTGAAGAGAGGAGAAAGAAAGAGAGATAAAGTTTACCATGAGGGTTTCAGTGGGTAATAAGCCAATTCTATTTTATATTAGGGATTAATAGCTCTCATTGCTTGTTCAAGTATCAAACTTCTCTGAGTATCTGAAGGCAACCCAAGTAGACCAAGTTTTATTCAATTTGTCAGTTGTTTCATTGGCTATTGCCATTGTTTCTTCCATGGCATAGATATTTTCTATTCTATGAAGCCACTCTTTAATCGTAGGGGTATGAGTGGACACCGCAAGTAGAAATGTGGTCGAAGAGCAATTATATTTCTTCATAGAGCAATTAGAAATGTGCAAAAAGACAGCAAGCCGAATGCTGCTTGGCAGAAGGCGAAATGCCACATGTACTATCTGCCACTTAAAAATTGTTGATTACACCCCCAGAAGAACACCTACCCCAATGTCTTTACAATTGGGAACAAGACCTAAATTGTACTTTAACTGTACAGCAAAGACAACATATTCTCCAATTCACATATAAATATCCTCCATCTGCACGAGAATTCAGGAGACCAATTTCAAAATTCTCACCAGATGGTACAACACACCAGCAAAATTACACTGAGTTTTCCCTTTGACCTTGGATCATTGCTGGAGATGCCAGGGGGATCGGGGAACACTTCTCCATATCCTTTGGGCCTGCCCCAAGCTCGAGCAGTTCTGGAAGGAGATCCGTTCTATTACCCAAAAATTTATGGACCATTCAATCCCTGATGACTTTGCCTTCTTTCTACTACACACCACTAATGTTCCAGGGAAAATATACAAAAAAATTGATTATTCGTCACCTTCTGGACGCCACCAAAGCACAAATTCCTCTTTGGTGGAAACCCACGCAGCCTCCGACTGTAGGTCTATGGCTCAAAAAAGTGGAGGAAATCAATAAAATGGAGGACCTGATCCTTTTGGCACGACACCAACGTGAACGCTACTCGAAAACGTGGACATGTTGGAATATGTTCGTCTTCTCTGAAGGACAAGCCCTCTTTGACAGTGACACCCTTGATTAGACCTGCATGGGTGAGAGAACTTTGTACGCTGATGATACACACTATGTGCTCTACAGGTTGACATGATGCAATGTGCATTCACGTTATCACCTCTTCCATCCGTTCCCTCCTGATCTCCTTACCCCCAACCCTACCCTTCTGTATTATTCCCCCTCCCTTTCCTTTCTTTCCCTTCTAGTTCCCTCTCTCTCTCTTTCTGTGCTCTCTTTCAACCCTTTTTATGCTCTTAAGATCTATACCCTTCTCTCTGATACTAGTAAAACGGAAAATGGCCTGGGCAAGATCTGTGGACTCGTCTGGTTTAGCAATTTACTCTCTGGCTGTACTTTATCTCAATTTTTAGGGAAGTAATGTTTCACGCCCCCCCCCCCTCCCCCCAATTCTTTATTATTCTTCTTGAGCCAGAGATACACGAAACAGCGGAGGTGTTTAATATGTAGGATATGTTGCAATTCGTGATGTTATTCCTAATCGGATACTTTGTTGCTTCTTCATATTGTTCTTGCCACACCGTACACTATAACGCTTCCTTAATGCTTTGTACTTAAAGCCATGGTTCTTGCCTAGTGACCTACTAAATAAAAGATTTGAAAAAAAAGACAGCAAGCCAATGCTAGCTGAACTGTAGTTTTGGTAATGTGATTTATCATGTCACAAATCTTTTTCCAAAAAAGGTGTTATCAAGGGGCATTCCCACCAAATGTGCATCAGAGTGCTTTTCTCTTGGTTGCAACGCCAACAAAGATCTGAGGACTGTGGACGTCTTTTTAGTTTAACTGGCGTTGCACACCAATGTGCTAAGAGCTTATAGGAGGTTTCCTGAAAACGAGTAGTGATAGAGTGTTTAAGCACAAAAACACATGCATGCTTCCATTGTTCATCATTAAATTTACAGTAGTACCCAGTGCAGTTTCCCATAGTGTTTTATACTTATCCTTCCCCTGAGTATTGGAGGATTATAACCATGTATACGTCAACACTATAGTTTTTTTTTGCGGTCTTTGTCCCCTTTAGATAAACAGATTCTAATGGGTCAAAGGTCTCCTAAAATTTTTAAGCTATGCTGTAGTTGAAATATAACTATGATTCTGATGGTACGTCCAGTTGGTCATGACCACAGATCTCAATTCCACAGATAAGTCAGCATAATATTTAATTTTACCCCCTTTCGCACAATGCGTGACCAGAAGGGGCATGTTTCTTTCCAAATGTGTTGTGCCAAGGCTGACATGCCCGGTGATGTGGACAAGTCAGATCCCTTGGTTAATTTTGGAAGACCTTTAAAATTTGCTGTCCCCTCAAAATAAATCAACACACAGCCATTAATGTCTAAACCCCCTGGCAACAAAAGTGAAAATGTCCAAATTGGGCCCAAAGTGTCAATATTTTGTGTGGTCACGATTATTTTCCAGCACTGCCTTAACCCTCTTGGGCATGGAGTTCACCAGAGCTTCACAGGTTGCCTCTGGAGTGCTCTTCCACTCCTCCATGACAACATCGTGGGGCTGGTGGATGTTAGAGACCTTGGGCTCCTCCACCTTCCATTTGAGGATGCCCCACAGATGGTCAATAGGGTTTATGTCTGCAGACATGCTTGGCCAGTCCATCACCTTTACCCTCAGCTTCTTTAACAAGGCAGTGGTCGTCTTGGAAGGGTGTTTGGGGTCGTTATGTTGGAATACTGCCCTGCGGCCCAGTCTCCGAAGGGAGGGTGTGAATCAAAGAGGATATGTTCAAGCGCAGTGTGAACCGTGGACTAGGGATCAGATGGAGTGGTTATGCTGTGAGCATGTGATGGGAGGCATTTAGGTGGGGGCAATCACAGATGACCAATGATGGAGCTGAATGACATTCATGAAAGTTCATTAAAAACATAAAAAATCATAAAAATCATAAAAGTCATAAAATTGTCTATGCAC
>BLSH010011384.1:129776-140270 GCA_018402905.1 Glandirana rugosa
CGGCGGTAATGAACATTTTTTTTATTTATTTATTTTTGGGGTTTTTACTTAAGAGTAGTAGGAAAAAAAAAATACAAAAAAACATTTTTTTTCATCAGTTTTGGCCGATTTATATTCTTCCTCATGTTTGTGATAAAAAAAATCGCAATCGGCGTTTATTGATTGGTTTGCGCAAAAGTGGTCGCGTTTACGGATGATGAGAATTCATTTTTGGGGTTTTTATTTATTTATTTTTTTTACAAGTAATGGCGGCGATCTGCAATTTTTAGCGGTACTGCGATATTAGGGCAGACATGTCGGACCATTTTGACACTTTTTTGGGACCATTGGCATTTATACAGCGATCAGTGCTATAAAAATGCACTGATTACTGTGTAAATGTCATTGGCAGTGAAGGGGATAACCTGCAGGGGGCGCTGTAAGAGTTAACTGTGTTCCCTGGGCGTGTTCTAACTGTGGGGGGACTGCCCTAGCTGGGGAAGGGAAGTGATCACAGCTTCCATGTAGAGGAAGGCTGTGATCACAGCCCTTCCCCCTCTCACAGAACGGAGGTCCGTGTTTACTTACACGGACCTCCGTTCTTTCAGTGCGGGGGGGGCATCGCGGGTAGCCGGCGGCGATCGAGTCCGTGGCACCCGCTCCCTGGCCCTCCCCAAACACAGTGAGTGCGCGGGAGCGCCTCCGGCGGCACACGCACGCTCACAGTGCGCGATCTCGCAGCCGCCGTCGTATGACGGCGGTTTGCGATATCGAACCACTTTGTCGCCGTCAACCTGCGGTTGGTGGTCGGCAAGTGGTTAAGCCCCTACTGCTTCAACAAGCTTTATGATGTGTTTTTGAAGCTTTGGTGGTGCTTCAATGAGGCTTCCGTGGTGCTTTGATGAGGCTTCAGTGGTGCTTCAATAAGGCTCTTTTGATGCGTTGTTGAAGCTTGGCCAATGCCGTGTCTGTGATGTTGATATCTCATACCTGCAATTTCTCCAAAACAAAGCGAACCTAAAGCTGAATTACAGCCTGTCCATTCACACACACAGAGCATGGCTCGGCCCTGCCCCCACTCTCTCCTCTTTGGCTCACTGGCTGTGGTTGACAATGGCTCCTGCTGCTGTGTGAGCCAATGAGAAGAGAGAGGCCCGAGAGAGATGCTGCTCTCATGCTCATTGCTGGATCAAGATGGGACTCAGCATAGTATAAGGGGTGGGGGGCTGGACCCAGATGTTTTTTTTCCCTTAATGCATAGAATGCATTAAGGTCAAAAGCCTTGTCTTTAATGCGATTTTCACAGGGCAAATCTTGTTTGAAAACAGGCAAATGTCTGGTGGATTTCTTGTGGAATCAATCATAAATATACCTAATTAAATTGATGGGAAAAATTGCGTAAACCGCTATACACTATATGATAACATACTAATTTGATCAGATTGTGGTAGAAAATAACACAATAAAATGCTCCATAATTCATGAGACTATTTTTTTACTCTCAGTTATCAGAAAATGAAAGGTACTGACTTTGTAATTAAAAAACACAACTTTATAACAATAAACAAGGCTGAAAATCTATTGAAAATTGGATGAATGCAAATTGAAGTTTTACATTTTTAATGATCAACTGGGCTACATTAAAAACCATTACAATAAATCTAAGGATCAATTTCTTGCCTTCAATTTAGGACCAATGAAATGGCTTTTAATTAAAGTAAGTATTGGTCATTCAATGTATTTACAACACGTATGACCAACATATCCCTTTAAATATATTGTGTAAAAAAATGTACTTATAAAATCATGCATGCAATTTTGGTCAAGAAAACCAATGAAATGCAGTTTTATGCATCTGATAAATGTATCTAAAGGTGACATATGTTTGAAAGCCACATTTGCCAATTGATTAATAAAGCATGGGCTAGAAGAGGTGGATTAACAGTTCATTTATGAAAAGAACCGAGCAGCTTGAAACACAGCGGGATATTTCATTAAAAATGCCTGTATTCATAAACATTGTTGGATTTTGAACGGCTTTTGATAACAAATTGAAGCTGGGAGGCATTTCATGCAGGGTAACATTAATAGCTCGATTTAAAAATAGGGAATAGATGGAACAATAAGGAGTAGTGTACCGTGTGGCAAAAAGGATTATCATTATGACAGCAACCAGAATGATACATTCTTATCTGAAAAATGAATACTGTTCTTGATTGAGGAACTAGTTCACAGGAGCTATTTTATCATTTTCATACAATTTAGAGTGAGCAGAACTCCTGATGCATGCATAAGTCAGCTTGTTGAGCATCGGTTGCGATTATTGGACTGATTCTATGCTGCTAGAGGGCGAAGACAAGTGCCTTGGGCAGATAGAGGTGTTTATTATCGCACAATGATGTTTTCCGATTTTCTATGGAGTCCAAAGTATAATTTTCTATATTGCAGTTTTGCCAGTTTAGGGAAGTATATTGGCAGGTCCTGCTGTTTGTTGGAATCACATGACGCTGCTACTATCCTGTTCGTCATTCGCTTAGAGCAGTGGTCTCCAAACTGAATTCTGGAGGCTGGATGTGGACCTTTGCTTACCTTTATCCAGCCCCTGAGGCACCATTTCATCCATTGACACCCAGTGGCGGCTGGGGCTGGATGATTTTGCAAGCCCCTCCTAGTCCGCACTCACCCTACGGGTAGAGCCCTCCAGCTATCACGGCTCCCCTGGTGCCCAGCGCCACGGCTTCTACCTTGACCCAGTCTTATTTCCGGGTTCTGGGTGTTCGGCCTCCTGTACTGATTGGCTGGGAAGCAGGAAGCCGATGCCGATTCGCTGGTATCGCAGGGTGGGAGGGTTCAGGGTGCAGTGCTCTGCGCCACAAGAACAATATGAAACTGCTCAAATGGGGCCTTGGGCTGTGGTCACGTGCTTGTGAGGGGGTGACGGACCTGGTAGAAACCTGTTGGCCCGGTGCCCCACACAGCGCACAGCAACACAGATGGTACACGCTGGGGGGGGCGGCTCCCCTTGTGGACTGGCCTCCACTGCTGAAACTAACAACAGGGTACTATTCCTTCCACTGACACAAGTGTTGGGGCACTGTCCCTCCCACAGTCACCAACAATATACCCAATTTTTTTCATAATTATTTCATCTTTTTTTTGGTTTGCTTCTTAATATATTTACTTTCAGTATCATTGTCTTGCCTCCCTTTTTCGTGGGCAATGGTGCCCCTGTGATTGGGCTGCTTGGCTGCCTTGTTTCTGATGGTCTGGGAGCACACCTTGGGTTCCTTCCGCCCTTGCCCCTTGTGTCATGCTGGGGGACAGGTTCCCTCATGCTGTGCATCGGCGCCATATCACCCAGGCCCGCACACTGCAGCATCCTGGAATGCAGCGCTGACTGGGTACACACGCTCGTGGGCGCAACATGGGGGCAGACCGCCACTCCCCTGGCTGCTTGCCTGTCCGGGGTAGGGTATCTCCTCCCCCTTTTGCAGCTCCTGCGTGCCTGACGTTGGTGGGTAGATTGGCGGGGGCGCCTATATCAGGCATCGCCCAGCGTGACGATGGACGCCTTTGGCATGTTACACTCATGCACTTTACCTTTTACACTGTCCCTTGACACCTTCATCATCCCAGGTAACACACTTTTCTATGCTCTACCTCCCATCCACCCTCTTCCCTACTCCTCCCTAGGGAGGTGCAGGGTTTTCTCATCCCATTTTTTTCCTTTTCAGTTTCTATTCCTATCCTTCACTTACCTTCCTTCCCTTATTTCCTCTTATATTCACATTCTTTTTTATCCCCATCCAGCTCTTTTCACTTCACACTTTCTCCCACTCACCGTTATTCACATACACACATTCACACATTACTCTCACACTTGCCTGGTATGCACACTCATCCCTCACTGTACATTATCCTTCACAGGCTCACTATGCTGGAGCTGTTCCCTCACCGTGCTGGGCGCCATCCTGGTTGGGTTCGCCGTCACCTCTCCCGCCTCATCTCCTGGCCCGGTTGGTCACGGGCGGTTCATGTGCCCCACAGGTGCGCCGTTGGTATGCGACATGGTAAGCATTATATGTGGGTTTTCATATCTGGGGGGTGGTTATCCACCCCTCATCTGGCTCCCACAATACCCATTAGACTATACCTAATTTTTAATATCTTTTCTAGATGAAATTTAAGCTTGCTTCTGATGAGTGATGGTCAATCAATCAACAACCGCTTATCATATTGTATCCGAGTAATTTCTCAACCATTATTGGGAACACTCCTCAACGGGGTACCACCAACCCATGGAGTACACAGATTATTATCTGTGCACATCTTACTGTGTATATATATATATCAATTTTAGATGGATTGGGGAATTGTGCGAAATTATTGTTATACACATCTTTATCATCCCAATGTACAATCATGTTAGTATTTGTTACAATACTGTTCAATCATGTTATTGTCTTGTTTCTTGATTATTTGCTTATGTATTTATTATCCTTCAAATACAAACCTTTTTACTACATCTATCTCCTATTATTCTCCTACCACGTGTCAATTAAAGTCCCAACCTACTCCTAATTTACAGACACCAACAATAGAGTACTATTCTTCCCGTAACTAGCAACTATGGGATACTGTTCCCCCCCTAAATAGCAACAATGGGGCACCATTTCTCCCACTGATACCAACAATGTGGCGCTGTTCCTCCCACTAAAACCAATGATGGGACATTGTTTACTCCTACTGTTGCCGGGGCGTTTTCTAATCCCACAGGCCACAGTCTGGTCCCCCTAAAAGTGATACTAAAGTCTAATTTTTTTCCTTTAAGAATAGCAAACATGTTATACTTACCTGCTCTGTGCAGTAGTTTTGCACAGAGCAGCCCCAATCCTCCTTCTTCCCGGTGCTCCTGGCCCCCCTCCTGCCACGTGCCTCTACAGCAAGCAGCTTGCTATGGGGGCACCCGAGCCGCTGCTCTGTGTGTCCATTCAGACACGGACCCGTGGCTCAGCCCTGCTCGCTCTCTATTCTCATTGGCTCATTGACTTTGATTGACAGCAGTGGGAGCCAATGGTGCCCTGCTGCTGTCTCAGCCAATGAGAAGGGAGAGTCCCAGACAGCTGAGATTCTCATGCAGCGTCACTAGATCGAGATGGGGCTCAGGTAAGTATTAGGGGGGCTGCTGCACACAGAAGGTTTTTTATCTTAATGCATACAATGCATTAAGATAAAAAAACCTAACTTTAGAACCACTTAAAGCCTGAAGGACAGTTAATTGGTCCTTTGTTTAGAAAGTTTGGAGACCCCTGGCACACATTAATCTTCCTCTCTATGGCCAGCCTTACTCTCTGGGGTGCCATTTGGGGGCCAGAAGCACAAGACCCTGTTTGCCTTGGATCAAAGATGGATGAGAGGACTTTGTGATGCAGTGGGGGATTTTGTTGTGATGGGGGCTCTGATGTGAATGGGGGACTTTGATTTGGTGAGGGATTCTTTCATGGCCCTGAGTGATGGGGGGTGTTGCCTCCTTGTCAGCCCGTAGCTATATCCATCTTCAGGTGGGCGGAGTGGCGCGATGTCCTGGCACGGCAGTCCCATTCTTCATGTGGCATTGATGCAGTGTGCAGTACCGCGCATGCTCGCCCCTCAGGCGCCCGCACCAGGTGTGACATCAGAGAGCCGCTTTGCAGCTCTGTCACTTCTGGTGGGACTGCATATAGAGCAGATATACTGGAAGCTTTCCGGTAGTGTGCCTCCCCGGCCATGAGAAAGGAGAAGGTAATACACCATTTGACAATGGAGATGCTTGCTAATTCTTTTCAACTTTTGTGGCGCATGTGGGGAGGCAAGTTGGTCTGTATGGGGATGGTGCTGGCATTTGGATGTGGGTGCTCCTGCTGCTGACTGTTACCGAGACGGTCCTTAGGACTTTGTGGCAGAGATGGATGTGGTGTTTGCAGCACAATGACTATGGGGTGTTTGGACCCCTCCCCAATCTAGGAGAGGGAATCCTTGAGCTCTCTCCTGCGAAACGTTGGAAATACTCCATGAGTCAGCAATCAACTTGTCTTAGTGTTTACTTTGGACAAATATGGGTTTATGCATGACATACATCCAATTTTATTAGTGTTTTTTTATGTATTTTGTACTTAAACATTACGTTTTATGTAAGCACTCTGCAATTGTGTGCTCACTACAAAGACAACTCCATCCAGAAAAAGTCCCTTTATTAGACGAGGCATGTCCTCTTGATCTATGGTTTTATTTCTTCTACTTGTATATGGGATATTAATGTGAACAATTGTTTCCAGCATTGGTCATTTAACTTAATTTCCTTCATAGTAATCTAAGAGCATACTATTATATGTAAAGGTGTTCTAAAAAGGCATACAGCAGGAAATGTGCAGTGACTGTTAATCTTCAGGCACTGAGCTATATGGTATTGATGGCAAACCTTCGGTCACTTACGCCTTTTGCTGTTTACATCGTCTGTGCAACAAAATTAACAAGATGGAAAAATGACATTAGTAACAGCGGTCATTTCCTATATATAACAATATTGATTCCAGACATTTGTTACCTGTAATGTCTGGCAGGAGTAAATTACCATTCATAAATCCAGTAATGAACATCAGGACTTTGTTTCGTCTGTGCAATTTATACATACCCATAAATTACCTTTTGTCAGAATCTGAATAGATAATTTTAGAAATCAGAGTTGTCTTTTATTGGATAAAGAGGAGTTATATACCGCGCTAAGTACAAGATAAAAGTAAATATGGATGGGTAGCTTCCACATAAACAAATAAACAATTTGTGATCAGAATATACAAACCAAAAATATAAAGCGCTTACCCTGATAAAGTGAGTGAAGCGGTTCAACCTTCACTAAAAAGTGCTATTGCATAAATAAACAATGGTAGTTCAATCAACAAGTGCATAGTCCATTAAAGGTAAAAAAAAATGAAAAGTCCATCATAGACATTATACGAAGAGAATAAAAATCCATATAAAGTTCAACACGTGCAAAAAAAGCAATACGTGCAACAAAGTGCAAAAGGTGCAAATCTTGTTCAGTTCAGAAGTATCAGCAGGAAAAATCATAATATTCATCCGGTGTCAAATTCTGTGACATCCTCCACCATATAAATGTGCTTATCAGACAATGAATGTAATAACGCCTGAATGTGGAAGTCAGGGACACCACCTCTTGGGAATGGTCCGGGTAGAGACACAGCAAACAGGACACCTATAAGAGATCTCAAGGATGGATGGAAAATGTCTCCAACAATAGGAAGAGATCTTCACCAGCAGGGAGGTCTCAAGGTAGTTGGAAAAACATGCAACAGAGAGCCTCACATAGCGTAAAACCATAAAAGCAACAATTTGTTGAAAAGTAGTGCACTTACATAGGTAGATCCCCATCACCCTCAGTGGAAATTTTGCCCAGGATTGCGTACGGGATTTGAATATAGTAAATAATGGTTCAATGTTGTTAATTATGTAATATTGTATCTCTCTGGTGACTCAAACCCCTAAATATGGGATAGCTGACACCCCATTTAAATGAAGAGGTGCTGAACTACAGGACGGTGGGTATGTGTCTAAAGGAAGGATCTGGGATTTGCTCCAATTAATGTGCAACCCCGAGTGTGTACAGAATTCCTCAATAACTTGAAGAGCAGCCTGTATTGAAGGGCCAGTGTCTTCTATATAAAGGAGCATGTCGTCTACATACATTTCCCCTGTTTCTATGAGAGCACCTGAGTGTAACCCATGGATATCTGGGCATATTGTTATGTAAGGAGATGGCCAACGGTTCCACTGCCAGGGCATATAAAAGGGGTGACAATGGGCAGCTCTATCGAGTACCGCGCCCCAGTGGAAAGGAGTCTGATACCCATCCGTTCACTGACACTCGAGCCTCTGGGGAGGAATAAAGTAACTGCACCCATTTGATAAATCTGGGGCCGAATTCAAATTCTCTCAAACACTCCCAAAGGTTTTCCCATTCCACGGAATCAAATGGTTTAGCAGCGTATATGATCACCACTGCTCTGGTACCAACTACATGGATATTCATGTAATGGCGACATATGTTCATAGCTGTGTTTTTCCGGGCATAAACCCCATTTGATCGGAATGTATAAGTGAAAGGGTTACTTGATTAAAGTGATACTAAAGGCTCGTAGCCTTTTTTTTAAAATAACAAACATGTCATACTCCCCTCTTTTGTGCAGCAGTTTTACACAGAATGGCCCCTAACCCCGTCTTCTGGGGTCCTCCGGCGGTGCTCCTGGCTCCTCCTCTTCTCGAGTGAGCACCACAGGGAAGCGCTTCTCTGGGGTCATCTGTGCGGGTGCTCTCCCGTGTCCTGCTGTTGCATGTATTCACACAAACAGTGGGACTCAGCCCCACCCCCGGCTCCCGAGTCACTGGACTTGATTGACAGCAGCGGGAGCCAATGGCTCCCCTGCTATCAATCCAGCCAATGAGGACCGGAGCAGCTTGGGTGAGCTGCGAGGCTCGTCCCCGCTGCGTGTTCGTTTTAGGCTCAGGTAAGTAAAGGGGGGCTCGGGGGGGACTGGTGCAGGTAAAAAGGTTTTTCACCTTAATGCATAGAATGCATTAAGGTGACGGGGCGTGGCCTGGACATGGCTGAGTGAAGACACGTTTTTTGTGAGCTCCGTGCTTTTCCCTGTCCTCCCCGTCCTACCAAGCTTCCTCAGACCAGGCATGCTGTCGGCTAAGAGGCACAGAACACGCTCAACTACCCGCAGATCCCGTACGATCAGCCCGCAAGGAGAATTACAACGCTTCTTTTCCAAATTCCAGCAGTTATCCCCGGGAGCCAAGGTGGCGGCGCCACGTGGTCCTACTCCAGAGGCCCCGCTCTCCCTACAACTATCACGGCCTTCATTGTCTCCGTTGAGCTTCTCACAGGACACCCCGGCAGCGTTCCGCCCGGAGATGTCAGCCTCGCCACAACACTCGGGCGACGTGGACAACGATATCAGGTCCCTGCTGTAAGCACTCCTGACTAAAGCGGACATTGAGGCCTTAATCCTCAGGGTGGAGGAGGCCCATCGACGGGACATACAGGCAGTGAAGAATGACCTGCAGGCAGTGGAGACCAGAGTGAACTCTGGAGAAGCGGCTATACAATCGCTGGAGCAGCGGGTTGCCATGCTAGAGCGCTCCGGGGATGTCCAGCAAGAAGCTGCGGCCCAACTACAGCTCCACCTGGAGGACCTTCGAGGACCGGAGACACCGGGGCATCCCAGAAGCCACCGGACCTGAAAACCTAGCTGAAACAGTGTCAGCGATATTCAACAGCATCCTAGACCCGGTCCCACCGACCCTAGAATTTGACCGGGTCCATCGCGCTCTGGGTCCGAGACCAACAGACCCGAACAGGCCGCGGGATGTCATCTGTCGGCTACACAGATATGCTCAAAAAGAGACTATCCTCCGGAGCGCCTGGGACCACGGGGACGTGGAATTTGATGGAGCCTCCGTGAAAATTCTCCCAGACATGTCGAGGGCCACCCTACAGCGCAGAGCCATGCTGCGACCCCTGCTGGATTTAGCCAGGTCAAAGGGATTCACATATCGCTGGGGCTTTCCACTGTCGGTGACTTTCCGGAACGCGGGCACCTCCTTCACACTACGCGACCCCACGGATCTACCAGCCCTTTTCCTCTACATGCAAGCAGACCCGATCCAGATCCCCAACTGGCTGAGGCTCCTGCCCAGAATGGGAGCCCCCTCCACAAGTCGCAACCCTTTGCCTCCACGCCAGCGGGGGACAAGAAGGAGATCCCGTGCACCTTCCCTGGAACGGTCGCGTGAGTCATAACTGTTAAATGTGTATCCGGACACCCCCCTGCTCGGCCCTTTAGACTTTAGTGCCTGAATCCCCCCCCCTTCCTTATTTCTCATCATTTTGAACTCCCGACTACTGACTGACCGGAGTACCCCCCCCCCCCCCGTCTTCTCGCCCCTATGTTTGCCGTCCCGGCGAAAATGGTAGTCTTTACTGTATGAAGGCGTTGGAGGTGACTCTGCTCCTCCCTTCCCCCCCTTCCCCTTGTGGGGACCCCTACATGTGAGACGGGTGGACAATCTGGTGCCTGGTGGGGCTATCCGAACTCCTGAGAATGGCAAAGTACCCTATGCAAACTGACTTGAAGCCAGGAGTCAGGGCACGGAGCCCATGGAGGTTTCCTCTGTTCTGTCCGACTTGTGGTACATCTGGACAGGGGTGCCTCCGCCAAGAAACTTAGCTGAATATGCTTTGGGGTCTCTCGGTGGAGGGGGGGCTGGGGTTGGGATAGACGGGGTTGACATTTGGAAAGTCACGTGTATATGCAGCTGTCCCTAAGAGCTGCGCTGGGACGGGGCGGGGATGATCTGTCCTGATATGGGACAGATGCATGGAAATGTCTGGGGCACAGAGTGACTGGGGATGACATATCATGCTCATCGGTTATTATCTTCACCTTTGTCAGC
>BLSH010011384.1:141959-164787 GCA_018402905.1 Glandirana rugosa
CCCCTTCCCTTTTTTTTTTTTTTTTTGTAGGGGACATGGAACCTATTAAATTTACCTCCCTCAACGCAAGAGGACTCAATGACCCTGAGCGGAGACGGTTGTTGCTGCAAGAGCTGCACCGCATGGCCACAGACGTGGCATACGTGCAAGAGACCCACTTCAGGGATAGCAAACTCCCAATCCTGAGGAACAGGCATTTTCCAACTGTCTACCATTCAGCATACCCAGAAGCTAAAGCCAGAGGTGTATCAATCCTAATCTCTAGAAGAGTCCCCTGGTCGTACACAGAGAGTATGGTAGACCCCGAGGGACACTTCCTCTTCTTGAAGGGAACGATAGGCAAAGTGCGGGTAACCCTGGCAAATCTTTATGCCCCCAACAGTCAACAAGACCGCTTCATTAGTGGGGCCTTGAAAAAATTGCTTGAGTTTCAGGAGGGTCACTTAATTTTGGGTGGTGACTTTAACACACCGTTGATCCCAGATGAAGATACTTCCTCCAGAACCTCCTCCATCCTCCCTGGCACTCGCAAACGCATTACTAGAACGTTTCACCATGCCCAACTAGTAGATGTTTGGCGCCTCTTGCACCACGGGGCAAGGGATTATACCTTTTTCTCCTCACCTCATTCAGTCTACTCACGCATTGAGTACTTCCTTGTCCCACACACCCACCTACAAGCGGTTCGGGAAGCATCGATAGGCTACATTACGTGGTCAGACCACACCCCAGTATCGATAATTTATGCCCTGACAGACACCCAAGCGTCCCCAACCAAGGTCTGGAGGCTCAATGAGAGCCTGCTGTAAGATGAGGAAGTAAGAGCAGACGTAGCTACAGAAATCGAACTATACTTCCAGGCCAACCACACGGGGGAATGTGACATGGGGGTAGTATGGGAGGCCCACAAGGCTACCATCAGAGGGATCCTTATTAAACACGGGTCGAGAATCAAAAAGAGACGTTCGCAACAACTCACAACCCTTCTACGGGAACTGCAGGCAGTAGAGGGCCGACACAAACATGCCCCCACCACAGACACCGACAGGGAGCTTATGAAGCTTCGTAGACAGATTACGGACCTGTTGTTTTTCAGGGCAAAAGCGGCAATACAAGTATGCCGTAGGGTAGCATACGAGGCGGGAAACAAATGTGGGAAGACGCTTGCACGATCTCTACGGGCACAGGTCCTGGCGAATTATGTCCCCCAGATCCAATCCAGAAATGGGCAACGGGTTAACCTCCCCAGACAAATTGCAGAAGAATTCCGTTCATTTTACGATACCCTATATAACCTCCGGACCAAACCTCCCTCCCCAGCGTCTATAAACGACTATATAGCCTCACTCAAAATTCAAGACCAATCTCCTACGCCAACTAACCTCCCTGAGGGAGTAGTTAAAAACAGTGAGAAAGGATATCTGCGCTACAAACTGAAGCCAGACAAAAACTATATTGAATCAATCTTAAGATTAAAGAACACAGACCACAAGCAGCTACTGTATAAAGTAAAAATGTATCCAAGAATATTCAGCTAGCAATCTAATTTAACTGAATTCAGCAGCGCTGAAGTGATTAGTTAGAACCTCTGATGCAGAGGGAAATGATAATATAAATAATATCTATTAGTATCTCTTGATCAGATAGTAATATTAAGCATAGATACATCATATCATATCATGTTGCTAAATCTCAGTAGAATAAAAATCTACAAACCAATCCGTAAATGACACTTAATCATACGTATAGATACATTTTAACATGAGTATGAGATCTGAGAGTGAGTCCGAAAATTGGAATAAGGATAAAATAAAATTAAAACAGTCTGTATATACATCCAAAAATGGGGGGTAATTCCAACTATATCTTCGTATTAGAGGTCCACCACCGCACCATACTGTGAAGGGGAGAGGGGGCTTTCCCCCTATATGGAGAGACTCACCAAAGCTGAGATCAAAGACAGCCCTTTGCATGTGCAAGCATTGCCGGATAGGAGGATATCAATCTCACATCCACACCTGGCCTCCGTTACTTCAATCTGGTCTCTGGTGGTTTGATCTGTATTTGTCCACTTCTCTGCCCAGCCTCGCCAATCTTTTTATGGCGGAATGGGAAGACAGAGAAGTTTTCGGGAAACCAAGAAAGGAACTTCTAATGTACAGAAGGTACATTGATGACCTTCTGTTCATTTGGGAAGGTTCTGAGAGCTCGTTGTTGTTGTTTTTGGAACAACTTAACAACAACAGTAAGCACATTGTTCTTACCTCCAACTTTAGTAAAGATAAGGTTAACTATCTTGACCTTAATATATACAGAAAAGGAAACAAGTTGGAGACATCTGTATATTTTAAGGCAACAGATAGAAACAGTTACCTACCCATTCAGAGTGGCCATCATCCAGTATGGCTACGCAATATACCCAAAGGCCAATTAATGCGTATTAAAAGGAACTGTACTAACAACACAGATTTCTTGGAACAATCTCAGATCATAAAACAGAGGTTTGTGGCAAAAGGGTATAGACCGGAGAACTTGGATAAGACCATTAGTGAGATTGAATCACTACCAAGGGAGGAACTGTTACGGGATAAGGATAATGTAAATACCAGTACTAATGAGCATGAGTTTAGCTTTATCACGAACTACAATTCCCAGTATAAAGAGATAGAACTAATATTCCAGAAACACTGGCATATCTTGAATATGGACCGTACGTTAAATGGAATATTGCCACCTAAACCAAAGTTTATCTATAGGAAGGCCTCTTCACTTGGAGATCGAATAGTGAATAGAGAATCCTAGATCCACCTAGTAAACCGCCTACTTTTTGGGAACAAAAAGGATTCTTCGCATGTCGGAATTGCCGGCCGTGCAAAGAAGTCAGTGAGCCATTAAGAAGACTTGAAACATTTGAATCTCCATCTAATAAAAAGAGCTTCTCAATAGAACAGTTTATAACGTGCAACACCGATCATGTCGTTTATGCCCTAATGTGCCCATGTAAACTGCTCTATATAGGAAGAACAAAGAGGAAATTGAAGGTGAGGATTGCCGAGCATATCCAAAACATCAGACAAGGGTTTAGGGAGCACAGCGTCTCCTTACACTTTAGACAAATGCACGATAGAGATCCCTCCTTATTAAAGTTTTGGGGAGTTGAAAAATTAGTACCATCCTGGCGAGGTAGTAATGCGGTGAGAGAAGTTTCTAAACTAGAAACGAAGTGGATATATTTAACCGATAGCCTCGAACCTAGAGGCCTTAACATCGAAATAGATATTAACTGCTTCATTAGTGACTTTTGAGGCCTGATTAGACCTCAAGGTTAGGATTTGCTATATATCTCTTCTTTGTCTCCTTATTACATTCGTTGGGTTTTTTTATTACAGTTATATAATATTTATCCCCTTTTGAAGAGTGGGGGTGTTCGGGCGTTTTGCCCCTATAGCCAGGGTTCACCATATTGAGAGATGGATCCTGGCTGTGGGGCCACATGCCTATGACAGCCTGCACTTTATTATTGTGGTTAACTTGGTCACCTATACTTTATAGGGACCTTTATTTCATCTGCCTGGGTTATTTATATCTCAGTGTTATGAGTCTTAGGTCCTATTCATTTCCTGGCCTTAGTTACGCCCCAGATTAATAGTATATTAATATAGCCGGTTTATATAGAGGGTTTGTCCATTTTACCGTTTCCCTTTCTGAAAAGTGGGGTTTCTTTTTTTTGAACCCCTTCTTTTTATTCTTATTATTATATTTTTTTGGAACTAAGGTCGCCCAGGGGGACAACTCTGGGGTAGCCCTAGGTTATTCTTTGGGTATCAGTATTGGTCAAGTCACCTATATAGAAAAGAGATTATAGGTTTTCTATTGCCAATTTATCTCCTGTTACATTATTGTATTCAATTTCTAATTTTTTTATTATTTTATATTCATTTTATGAGATATAAACAGTGTGTATGTTGCACAGGTATCATGTGAAAGATGGTTGTGTGTAACATATCTCTTATATTTACATTTGTTTTTATCACAGATGTTTGTGAAATATCTGGTTAGTGGATGGATTGTACTTTTAGTATAGGTACCCATGAGTATGGGCATTGATGAATGCGGACTGGCTCAGCCAACAGATCATTAGTATATAAGCTGTGGTCGCCATATGGCTATATAAGTATATGACTATCGCGTCTATAGTAATGGTTGGGTTTATTTCGAGAGATATTTAAGCCTTTTAAACTTAGTACCATATATAGCCCCAGGTTTTGGGTATTATCAGTGCGGTAGACGATCGAGATTGGCTGAGAGCTAAGTCCGCCTTCAGACTGACTAGTTTTAAACTGAGGTGCTGATCGTGGAGTCACGCCCTCCATAGAAGTCGTGATGACGAAACGCATCAGAGAGTGACCCCACGACAGGAAACACAGGAAGTGACGTCTGCGCTCCAAGCTTGGAGGAGGAAGAGGTCCAGGCGGGGTGAGACGACTCCTGGTTGCTACGATATATCCATTTGTGGTTATGCAGATTTGCTGTGTATCTATGTAAGTGTGCATTTTTAAGGATTAATAAACATGTGGTTTTACTGAGTTACACTATATGAGGCTCTTCTCTTATATGGATCGGGTGGCTGTCGCTGTGTGAGCATTACTGCACATTCCAGTTTGAAGGATTGCTGGTCAGGAGCATGATCTGTGGTTCACTGAAGTCGCTCTTAACTGATGTCATCTATGTTATATGATGAGGATGGATTGACCGCTTAGTGCCGATGTAGAGATACCCTGGCAGTCGTTTGCGGAGTGGTGAATCTATTATTTGTGAGCTGTTAACCCTTCAGATTCTGGTAAGCAGTTTGTGACATAAGAGCACGCTGCATGCGGTGGACCCCCCTCATTGGGAAGATAGCCTATTTGGTGGTTGGCGGACATCTCCTAAGAACTACTTCTTTCTATCCCCTGTGGATGTGTTAGTTCACAGGCACACCTCTGCACACTACAAACTTTGGACTATCTGAGCGCTGTTTTGCACCTTTATGTGGTTTATACTCCTTAGTCCACAATTATTGTATACATTTCTTTGGTGTTATATATTAATGTTTTGAGTTTTAATGTTTTGAGTTTAACTAATGGCGGCTGAGATTTAAGTCCTAGTGTTTCGTAACACTTCTGACACCTAGCAGTCCACAACATCCCATAAGCGCTGATTGTACCATTTAGGGAATTTAGGTACTCTTTATTTGTTATCTATGCTTAATATTACTATCTGATCAAGAGATACTAATAGATATTATTTATATTATCATTTCCCTCTGCATCAGAGGTTCTAACTAATCACTTCAGCGCTGCTGAATTCAGTTAAATTAGATTGCTAGCTGAATATTCTTGACTATATAGCCTCAGCTGACATGTCTGAGCTCTCGGAGGAAGCGGCAACTGCCTTGGAAGAACCCATTACATTAATAGAGCTGCAGCGGGCTATAAGGTCGGTTAAGACGGGGAAAGCCCCCGGCCCAGACGGCTTCACCATCCAATACTAGAAGACACTTTTCCCACAGCTGGGCAAGCATATGGTTGAGCTGTTTAACCACTTCCGGACCGCCGTACGCCGTTTGACGGCGGTACTTCGAAGTGGAATACCGTTGTTATGGTAGCAGATAGCTACCATAACCGCGGTATCTTTTTTTACAGCCGGCGATTCTGCGTCAGATAAAAGTGGTCTTAGCGGCGGATTCGCCGCGAGATCACTTTTATCAGCGGCGGGAGAGGTGCCCCCCCTCTCCCGCCGCTTTCCGGTCATCTCCGCCACTTACCGGACCCGCCGGCAGCGGCGGAGATGATCGCGTCCTTCCCCCCCAGTGTCCGTGTGGCTCCATAACAAGGCTGGGCAGAAGCTACGTCACAAGTAGCTTCCGCCCAATGCTCTTAAAGGGGACATTTTTTTTTTTAATGCATTTAAGTCTAAAAATGAGATCTGAGGTCTTTTTGGAGGTCCTGGCATGCTTTTTTCTATTACAAGGAATGTTTACATTTCTTGTAATAGGAAAAAAAGTGATCAAAAATTTAAAAAAAAAAAAAAAAGTTGTAAAAATAAAAATTAAAAAGTAAAATACATAATTAAAAAAAAAAAAAATTTAAAGCGCACTGTCCTTGCGAGCTCGCGCGCAGAAGCGAACGCATACGTAAGTCCCGCCCACATATGAAAACGGTGTGCAAACCACACATGTGAGGTATCGCCGCGATCTTTAGAGCGAGAGCAATAATTCTAGTCCTAGACCTCCTCTGTAACGCAAAAATGCTAACCTGTAGAATTTTTTAAACGTCGCCAATGGAGATTTTTATGTTGCAAAGTTTGTCGCCATTCCGCGAGCGGACGCAATTTTGAAGCATGACATGTTGGGTATCATTTTACTCGGCGTAACATTATCTTTCACAATATGGAAAAAAATTGACCTAACTTTACTGTTGTCTTATTTTTTAACTCAAAAAACTGAATTTTTTTAAGACCGCTGCGCAAATACGGTGTGACATAAAGTTTTGCAATGGCCGCCATTTTATTCTCTAGGGTCTTAGAAAAAAAATAAATATATAATGTTTGGGGGTTCTAAGTAATTTTATAGCAAAAAAACCTGTTTTTAACTGATAACCTCCAAACTCCAAAACTCCAAACTCCAAAAAGAGGCTCGGTCTTAAAGTGGTTAATAGTTTGGGATCTACTGTGTCCCTCCCCAGAGACTCCCTCCTTGCCCACATTTCTGTGATTCCAAAAGAGGGGAAAGACCCTTCCTCCTGCGGGAGCTACAGGCCCATCTCTTTATTGAATACTGACCTAAAGCTATTCACCAAAATTTTGGCGTCTAGACTACAGCATTACCTCCCTGACCTGATCCACCAAGATCAGGTGGGCTTTGTACCCAATCTGAAAACAGTCAATTTGGTAAAAATACACCCGTACAGACCAATATAAGGGGTATCAGGCGGCCTTTAATTTGCCATAACCTGTCCCGTACACATATACCACCTATATATAGGGGGGTGTGGTTCCTGGTGCAAAAAACATAATGCAAGAACAAAGTGATTTAAAGACCACAAGTGCACCACTATAGGAACCAAAATGTGATAAAATGTAATTTTTATTAAAGATATCAAAAAATGTGCACAACCACTGAAGTTGGAAATACAATTTAAAAAGACAACGTTGTCATGATACAAGACGCATCAATACACCCATACACACCACACCCAACCTAATTGCCACATTCATACACCCATTTATGCAATACCACGGCCGTGACTGGGATGGCCAGTCAGGTCAATGGGGCAGATGCAGGGATACTCGGGATCAGGGGTAGGAAAGGAGAGCCGGTCAATTCAAGCAGTGCAAGGTAATGATAGACAGTCTGAGGTATTAACTCAATACGGCCAGCGTTTTCCAAAGGACTTCCCAGTGAATTGGTAACAATGCGGCTGAATACGTGATGTATGATGGAGATGGAAGTCCCAGTAAAGGTAAGAGTAATTGGAGTGCAGTGATTAAACCATCATTATAAAGCTGATCAGTCCCAAGAAGTTATCAGAGCATTGATTAGAACAGCTAGGGGCGTCAAACAGGCTGTAATAGCAGTGATGGTGCTAATAATGGTATAGACACTCTCACCAAACTCTGGAAACGGCACCGATGAAAGGACAGGATTTCCAAAGGTCATGAGTCCCAAACTACTGCCATAGTTGATGGGAATGGCTTTTGCAGCGTGGCAATTCCTCCTCAGCTCCAGCTGACTCAAGCAGCGTGCACGGAGCAGGTGGGCGGCTTCTCCAGGGTGAGGGGCGGGTTCAGATGCGTCATAGGAAACGTCAGGTGACGCGATGCTAATGTACCGGGCTTTGTACCCACTAGAGAAGCGAGGGACAATACTGTCAAAGTCCTTAACCTTATCCATGTAGCCACCACCTCTCATACCCCGTGCGTCTTCCTAGGCACAGACGCCGAGAAAGCTTTCGATCGGGTACATTGGCCTTTCATGTTTGCGGTTCTGGAAAAAGTAGGACTGGGCCGCAACATGCTGCAATGGATCTCGGCGATATATGCATCCCCCACAGCTAAGGTGAGGGTGAATGGGGTACTCTCTACTCCATTTGACAACGGCACACGTCAGGGTTGTCCGCTGTCCCCGCTCCTATTCTCGTTGTCCCTAGAGCCCTTTCTATGCAGAATCCGTCTAAACCCGGACGTCTCAGGAATCACGGTGGGGAGGGATCAACACAAAGTCTCGGCATACGCCGATGACATGATGTTTTCCCTCACAAAACCTCACATTTCCCTACCTAATCTGCTGCGAGAATTTGACACATATGGAGCCCTATCAAATTTAAAGATCAACTTCACCAAATCCGAGGCCATGGGGGTTGGGGTCCCTGCCCACTCCCTGGCGCAGCTGCAAACAAATTTTAAACTAAAATGGTCAGACACTGCACTACGATATCTAGGCACAACCATCCCTTCAAAACTCGACAGACTCTTCGAACTGAATTTTCCCCCACTACTGAAGACGGTTCGACACCTACTTGAGACATGGCACACAGGCTTACACTCCTGGCTAGGACGGTGTAGCATAGTCAAGATGATCATTCTTCCCAAATTTCTGTACCGCTTTCAAGCGCTCCCGATCTCGATCCCTAGCAGATATCTCAGGCAAGCGCAATCGGTTATGACGGATTTCGTGTGGGCTCACAAACGACCCCGACTACACAGAGAGATACTCTCTCTCCCCAAGATACACGGAGGTTTGGCCCTTCTGGACCTCCAAATATCAGCAGGCTTCCCATGTCACCCGACTAGTAGACTGGTGGCGGCATCGGGATTTAAAACTCTGGACACGGGTGGAGCAGGCACAAAGTGACATACCGTTACCGCGAACACCTTGGTGTTACCCCGCAATACCAAGCTCCCTGAAATCACACCCTCTCATAGGACCCACGATCTCGGTCTGCTCGCGCCTCCTTTCCTCGACCTCCCTAACTCCAGGGAGCTCCCCACTTTCCCCTATCCTGGGTAACCCTTCATTCACTCCGGGATACCAAGACCCAAAGTTCAAGGGATTGGCCCTTAACGGCTTTTGCCAAGCATCACACTTTATCACTAATAAAGTATGGATGCAGCTATCGGCCCTCATGGATCCCTCCGGACCCATCCATCTAGACTTTCTGAGAGCTAGCCAACTGACTCATTTTTCGAAGTCCCTTCCCGCCCCAGACCATTTTCGCTCAAGCCTTACCCCGCTAGAGGAACTCTGTAGTAGAGAGGGCACAGTAGCTCACACCCTTTCAATAGCCTATGGCCTGTTAATCACTCCACCTGACGACCACCAATCTCCCGGCCTGTTGAAATGGGAGCGTGACTTACATCGCACCTTCAGCCCATCACAACGCACTCATATCCTCAGATTCACTCATAAGTCTTCTATTTGTTCCAAAATACAAGAGACAAACTTTAAAATTCTGTCGAGATGGTACTATACACCAGCGAAGCTACATCAGATTTTTGAATCTTCCTCAGATAGATGCTGGCGATGCCAGGAGGATGGAGGAACACTATTACACATCTTCTGGTCCTGTCCTAAACTCGAGCAGTTCTGGAAGTCAATTCGCGAAATCACACAAAAATTTATGGAAAAGATCATACCTGATGACCCCGCGTTTTTTCTCCTACACGATACCGGTGTACCAGCAAAGACGTACAAAAAATCGGTGGTTAGACATTTACTCGACGCGGCGAAACTGTGCATTCCCTTACTGTGGAAGTCGCGGAATTCACCGACGGTGGGCATGTGGATTAGGAAGGTAGAAGAAATAAATAAGTTGGAAGACCTGGTCCTAACAGCAAGACATCAGCAGGAGCGCTATAAGAAGGCCTGGTCCTTATGGAACCTGTTTGTCTTCTCTGAAGAGGGGAAGGCACTTTTCGAGTCTGACACAGCGGGGTAGATATGCAGCTCATCCCACACCTTTTAATAAGTGAACTACTTGTTTACAGGTCACCCCCCTTCGGGGGCCCCCCCCCCCCTTTTTTTTTTTCTTCCCCTCTCTCCCCCTCTTCCTTCCCCCCCCCTCTTCTTCCGGCCTTAGGCTCTCTCTAACGTCCTCTCACTTTCTCTCTTTCTCTTTGTCCTCCCTCCTTAATATGATTAGAAAAAGTGGGGTGAGTCGGAGCCATTACCTCGATTCCTTGGTAACCCCAGGAAGTGTACTTGGTAATTATGTATGTTACATCTGCATATTTGTATTCCTTTGAAACACTTCATGTCTTATGTTTTGTTGTGGTCTCTGTCTCACACCTTTGGTTAAATAAAAGATTTGCAAAAAAAGAATGCATTAAGGTGAAAAACCTTGAGAGTTTACAACCCCTTTAAGGCGTGTGGCCAGAACCTTTGCTAGGATTTTGATATCTGCTTGTAGCAGAGATATTGGGCGGTAAGATTCATGTTAGTAGGGGTCCTTGCCCGGTTTAGGAATTACAATAATCATTGCCTTTCGCATGGAATCTGGTACCTGTTTTAAATATGTGATTATCAACGGATAGCAGTTCAGGTACCAAACCTTCTTAATAGGGCTCCCCAGACACTTTACAGAATTTCATGAAAAATCCTCTTATGGTCTGTCTGTATGGATATTAGAAACCATGCCCTGTACTCTCCCTGTAGCAGAACGCTTTAAACGTCTCTGCAAAGGGAGACATATAGGATCTATACGTTGGGCACTTTAGCACCTGGAAAATCGAATGAAGAGCTAGAAATACACACTGTTATATAGTTATACTACATGCTCTCCTCAATTTACCCTAGGTTATATCTTGAGCTCATCAGATAACTTGTGTGTGTTTTTCACTCAATATCCCAGAGAGGGTTTCGCCATCCCTCATATAACTCGTACTATACACGGTATATGTATAATATATAATACATATGCAAACTATATAGAATAATTACCTACCTACTTATGTTAATAAAATACATTGTATGCTGTTGGTACAATAAAAGGATCCAGAAGTTTTGTATATGTAAACTGTTTTCCTAGACAGCTGTTTTTTCTTCTTTTCTAGTATACAACCAGATACTTCGACCACCCTCTTTTCTATTAGTTTTATTTACCCCTTATAAGTCTTACAACAATACAAATACATTTGCATAATTTCAATTGTGGAACAAAAGAGAGAGTTAAAGTGGGTGTGGCGCTGTCATATGAATTAATAAACCTTAAAGTACATATTATCTTAAAATAATCATACACTTAACAGAGCATGTATGTACAATCCAAAACAAGTGGTGAATCATGCAGTGGTATACTATTGGGTGAATACCATAAATACAAATTAGACCAATATATTTTCATACATCATGTGCAAGTCCAAATTGTGGCATAGACTGTTCATCTGTGAAGGGGGTGGGGGAAGGTCACTCACCACCCTTCTGTTATGTTTGTCCTGGGACTAAAGGTAGCTCTGATCCACATGCTGTGCAGCGCAGCTCAATGGGTTCGGATGGATCACATGAAAGAGGAAAACTCCATTGTGTAGAATATCATACCAATGAAACATGGAATAGTGAGCACTTACATTATACAAACGAGAAGTCAGACGCTCGGACCCGGAAATACGTTCGTTCCACCAGGTAAACCGGAATAAGATGCTTTTGTTCTTTATTTAATTTTTTTTTCATTTTTATTAGTGGTGTACTGTATGGAAACTTTGGTACCGAAAATACACTAAGCCGAAAGCTAAAAACCGAAACCCAAAATTACAGTTTTTAAAAAATATTTATATTTTTATGTACAATTTTCATATGCAGCCTAACTGTCCCTGGGCACTGACAGGCAGCACTGATTGGCACTGATATGTAGCACTGACAGGCGGCACTGATTGGAAGCACTGATTGGCACTGATATGCAGCACTGATTGGTGACACTGATTGGCACTGACAGGTGGCCCTGATTGGCACTGACAGGTGGCACTGGTTGGCACTGACAGGTGGCACTGGATGGCACTGGCAGGTGACACTGACAGGCGGCACTAGTTGGCACTGACAGGTGGCACAGGATGGCACTGGCAGGTGGAGCTGGAGGACACTGATAGATGGCACTGACAGGTGGCACTTACAGGTGGCACTGGATGGCACTGACAGGTGGCCCTGGATGGCACTGGCAGGTGGCCCTGGATGGCACTGGCAGGTGGCCCTGATTGGCACTGGCAGGTGGCACTGTGGTATTTAATCACCACTGGGTTTTTTATTTTTTGCGTTATTAATGAAAAACGACTGAAAATTTTGTAAAAAAAATGCATTTTTCTTTGTTTCTGTTATAAAATTTTGCAAATTAGTAATTTTTCTTCAACATTTTTGACCAAAATTTATACTGCTACATATCTTTGGTAAAAAACCAAATCAGTGTATATTATTTGGTCTTTGTGAAAGTTAGAGTCTACAAGCTATGGTGCCAATCACTGAAAATTGCTCACTGTCATGAACCTGCAATAACATTTCATGTCCTGTCTGTTTGCTTACCTTTCTGCATGTGTCCAGTTAGAGGCTGTGCCTCCCTCACCTGTGTGCTTTAGTAAGCCTTCCTCAGCTGGGCTCCACACCAGGCTCTAATTAGGAACAGTGCAAGCCTGCGATGCCGATCAATATTGTGTTTGGCTTTGTGTGTGTGATTCTGCTGTGTGCGCTTCGTTTGTTCCTGTGTACCGATCTTGGCTTTCTTGGCCTTCCTTGTCTGCTAGTGACCCCGATCTCGGCTTGTTCCTTACCTTCCCTGTTTTGCCTGTGACCCCGACCTTGGCGTGCCTCCTGTCTGTTTCAATCTGCTAGTAGCCTTGACCCTTGGCTTTCCCACTGACCTTCTCTTGCTATCCTGCACTGCTGCTTCCTCTCCATTCACCTGTAGCCAGCCGCGAGTGTGAGCTGGGGGACCCCGGGGGCTGCAACCTGGATCCATTTGCAGCCAAGTCCATCCTCACCACCAGAGGCTCTGGTGAACACCTGCTGGCTCTTAGACTCCGTGCCCTGGGGAAACCTATGCTCTAGCTCCCTCTGCAATCTGTGTCAGAGTTCCAGCAGTCCCACTTCCCAGTACCATCCTGAGCTCTAGTCGCAGCAGTCAGCTAAGGGTTCACAACCTTAGCAGCGTGTCCCGAACCCAGCAGTGCGCACCTGTCACCTGCCATCAGGTGGCCTAACAGTTTGATTGGCCATGGACCCGGCCGATGTGCCGCTACCCGCAGATCATTCGCTGTAGGGCATAGTCTGCAGACTTGAGACCCAGGAGTCTAATCAGACCCAGGAGATGCGATTTCTCCAGGGTTTGGCTTCCTGCCTTGAGCAGCTTGAGGTCTCCTTAGGACCCCCGGTTCAACAACCGCAACGGTAACCTGCGGCCATATCTGCTCCAGTCACACTCGCAGCCACAAACCCTTTGCAGTTAACAACTCCGTCCCATTACTCTGGGGACTCTAAGGCCTGCAGGGGGTTCCTCAGCCAGTGCACCATTCATTTTGAGCTCCAGCCTCAAAACTTTCCGTCTGATCGGGCGAAGGGGGCCTACATTATTTCTCTCCTGTCTGGTGAGGCATTAGCCTGGGCTACCCTTCTGTGGGAGAAGAGTGACGCAGTGGTTTCTAGTCTGTCTTGTTTCTTGAAGCTCTTTCGGAACATCTCTGAGGAACCAGGTCGTGTCTCTTCAGCACCCAGCTCCCTTTTACGCCTCCGGCAAGAGTCTGTTTCTGTGGGACAGTATGCTCTCTATTTTCGGATTCTATCTGCTGAGCTGAACTGGAACAATGAGGCCTTAGTTGCAACCTTTTTACAGGGCCTCTCTGACAGAGTGAAGGACGAATTAGTGGGTAGAACCATCCCCGCTGATCTGGACAACGTGATCTCCCTGTATAACCAGATTGACATTCGCTTCCAGGAGAGTACCCTAGAAAAAAGACGCCAGCACCCCTTGGTCCCTAGTCAGCCTGAGCTCTCCCCTCTGCGACCCATGGAGCATCCCCTGCCATCTGAGGAACCTATGCAGTTGGGTCGGACCAGGCTATCTATCGAGGAACATGCTAGGCACAGAACTCTGGGCCTGTGTCTCTACTGTGGGGGCAAAAGTAATTTTCGTGAAACTTGTCTGCTTTGTCCGGGAAACGCTTGGGTCTAATACATCTGGAAGGTGGAGTATCGGACCTAGACCTTTAACCTCCACGTCTCCTGCTTTCAGTGTTCCTTCATGTTGGCGCTTCTTCTCATTCGGTCCTGGCATATATGGATTCGGAGCAGCTGGCAACTTTATGGACTGGAAAACTGCATCTTCTTTGAAACTGACCCTTTTGCCCCTCGCCACTCCATCAGTGGTTTCAGCGATCAATGGTACTGTTTTTCCAGGGGGCCCTATCCACTTCCAGACCCTGCCTGTTAGGATGTTGGTAGGAATACTTCACCAGGAGGAGATATCCTTTCTACACAAGGCCTCAACCCCAATCATATTGGGTCTTCCCTGGTCACAGCTCCATTTCCCACACGTTGACTGGACTTCTTGGCAGATATTGCCTTGGGGTTCTCCCTGTTTTTCATCCTGCCTCCTCAAGGTTGCCCCAAAAGAGAGACTTTCTGTTGCCACCACTTCAGTTTCTTCTACCCTGCCCGCTACATATAGCGATTTTTGGGACGTCTTCTGTAAGAAGTCAGCAGAAGTGCTTCCTCCTCACAGGTCCTTTGACTGTGCCATTGACCTTGTTCCAAGAGCGACTCTGCCCAGGGGCCGTAGTTATCCCCTGTCTATTCCAGAGCCATGTCAGAGTATGTCGCTGAGAACCTACAGGAAGGGTTTATCCAGAGATTATCGCGTCGCCTGAGGGGACAGGATTCTTTTTTGTTGCCAAAAAGGATGGCACCTTAAGACCCTGCATTGATTATCGAGGCTTAAATGGTGTGACGTTCAAGAGGCGATACCCCTTACCCCTAATATCTGAGCTATTCAACAGGTTGAAGGGTGCCTCCATCCGGATAAGGGAGGGTGACAAATGGAAAACCGCGTTTAACACTAGATTGCCATTATGAATACTTGTTTATGCCCTTTGGGCTGTGTAACACCCCAGCTGTGTTCCAAAACTTTGTCAACAAAATCTTTTCGGAAGATCTGCTTGTCCACAGAAACCATGTCTGGGTTGTACTTCAGCGAGAGAATAATGTGTATGCCAAGCTGGAGAAATGTTCTTTTGAATGTTCTGAGGTCCTGTTTCTGGGATGCTATGTCTCCAGTATGGATCCTGAAAAGGCCTCGGCCATTACCGACTGGCCTCTTCCTGCCAGCCTCAAGGCCACACAGCGATTTCTTGGGTTTTCCAACTATTATAAGCTGTTCATTAAGAATTGCTCTTCTATTGCTGTGCCTATTGTTGCCTTGACCAAGAAGGGTGTGAATGCCAAGGAGTGGCCTTCTGAAGCTGTCTCTGCGTTTCATGATTTCAAACAAGCCTTTGTTTCTGGACCTCTCTTGAGGAGACCTAATCCTGGGGATCCATTTTGCATTGAAGTGGATGCTTCATCGACTGGAGTAGGATCTGTGCTTCTACAATCCTTTGAGAAAAACCATCAGCCATGTGCAGTTTTCTCCAAAATATTTTCTATGATTGGGAGCTTCTTGCAATTAAATTGGCATTAGAGTAGTGGCGTCATCTCTTGGAGGGCTATCCTCATTCCATAACAATTTTCACTGATCACAAAAATCTGCAGTACTTACAGAATGCCAAACGACTGAATCCCAGACAGGCCAGGCGGAGTCTTTTCTTTTCCCGTTTTAAGTTCACGATTATATACAAACCTGGTTCCTGTAACAGTTGTGCTGATGCACTCTCTAGGTCTTTTGATATTCTGGATGAGGAGCCCACTCCTGAACCTGAGCCGATCATTCCAACCTCATTGATTCTAGAGTGGTGGAATGTGCCAGAATAAAAGATTCCTCCTGGAAAGACCTTTGTCCCCACTGAACTAAGAGCTAAGATCCTTCGCTGGGGACATGATTCCAAGGTGGCAGGTCATGCTGGGTTCCTCTGATCCCTTCTGCTAATCAGTCGCCACTATTGGTGGCCTATTCTCCGCTTGGATGTCAAAGGTTACGTTAAAGCTTGTCATGTCTGTGCACAGTCTAAGTCCTCCACTCAAGCTCCTGCTGGTCTTCTCATGCCCTTGCCCATTCCTAAGGAGCCCTGGTCTCACATTGCCATGTATTTTATCACCGATCTCCCACCATCTGAGAAGAATACGGTCATTTGGGTGGTAATCGTTCGGTTCACTAAGACGGTCCATTTCGTTCCTCTTCCAGTTCTTCCTTTTGCTCCTGCTTTGGTTCCCATTTTTGTTCGAGAGATCTTCCGCCTCCATGGGGTCCCTTCCCATATTGTTTCGGACAGGGGCGTTCAATTTACATATCATTTTTGGAGAGCCTTTTGCAAATCCCTCAATATTGTCCTGGATTTCTCTTCTTCGTACCACCCTCAATACAATGGACAGACAGAGAGGGTTAATCAGGAGTTTGAGGTCTTTCTCCGAACCTTGGTCTCGGCTCATCATGATGATTGGTCATCTCTACTCTCGTGGGCGGAATTCTCTCACAACAATCATGTCAACGTCAGTTCCCAGAATACACCTTTTCTTACAGTTTATGGAAAACATCCTCAGCTCCCTCTTACTGTGACCTGTTCTCCGGACATTCCAGCTTTGGCTACGGTCCAACAATCACTCAATTCCATTTGGGGTGATCTTCATGATTCCCTCCGGGCAGCTGCTGATAAATGTAAAGGTTTCGCCGACTGTCGCAGGCGCAAGCCACCTTCTCTACAGCCTGGAGACAAAGTCTAGCTTTCCACCAGGAAAATCATGCTCAGGGTTCCTTCTCTGAAATTCGCCCCAAGATTCATTGACCCGTACACCATAATTGTTAAGTTGAATCCGGTTTGTTTCAAACTCCAGATCCCTAAAAGCCTCAGGATCTCAAACTCCTTTCATGTTTCCCTTCTGAAGCCTTTAGTCCTCAATAAGTTCTCTTGTCCTCTATCTACCGCGGTTCCCATCTCTGAGGATAGTCAGGAGTACAAGGTTAGTCTAATTCTGGATTCCGTAAAGGCAATCTTCAATACCTTGTACATTGGATAAGGGTTTGGCCCTGAGGAGAGGTCTTTGATCCCTGCATCTGAGGTATTTGCACCTCGCCTTATGAGGAGGTTTCATTTGAGGTTTCCCTTGAAGTCTGGGCCTAGGCGGGGGAGGGGGAGGCCTCATCAGAGGGGGGTACGCTCATGAACCTGCAATAACATTTCATGTCCTGTCTGTTTGCTTACCTTTCTGCATGTGTCCAGTTAGAGGCCATGCCTCCCTCACCTGTGTGCACATAACAGGGGAAACCTATGCTCTAGCTCCCTGTGCAATCTGTGTCAGAGTTCCAGCAGTCCTGCTTTCCAGCACCATCCTGAGTTCTAGTCGCAGCAGTCAGCTAAGGGTTCACAACCTTAGCGGTGTGCCCCAAACCCAATGGTGAGCACCTGTCGTCAGGTGACCTGACAATCACACCTGATGCACTGATGGCCTATCTCATTTCTTGAGACACTAACAAGCCAGGAAAGTACAAACACACCCAAAATAACCCATTGTTGGAAAGTAGACATTCCAAGGCATGGCAAGCTTTTTGAAGATGTAATTTTTTCCCACAATTCTTAGCAAAATGAAGAATTTGTTTCTTTTTTTTCCACAAAATTGTCATATTAACAAGTTATTTTTCACACAAGCATATGCATACCAGAAATTATACCCCAAAACACACTCTGCTACTTCTGAGTATGGCGAGACATGTGTGAGACTTTTACACAGCGTGGCCACATAGAGAGGCCCAGCATGCAGGGAGCACCATCAGGCGTTCTAGGGACATAAATTACACATATAATTTCCTGACCACCTCTTGCACTTTTGAAGGTCCTGGAGCACCAGGACAATGGAGACGCCCAAAAAATGACCCCATTTTGGAAGTAAACACCCCAACGTATATTCTATGAGGTATGATGAGTCTTTTGAACATGTCATTTTTTCCACAAGTTTTTGGAAAAATGTGAAAAGAAAATGAAAACTAGGCATGTGAATTTAGTTTTTAACTAATTTTCCAAAATTCAGCAATTCAAGTGAATTTGTTAGTTATTATTTCAAATGTTCTTTCTAATTTCCAAATTTTCAAAATTCGGAAATAAGAAAGAACATGAAATAATAAATAACTGCCAGGGAATACCAAGCCGTTTGGCTAATAGAAATGTGCAAGTAAAAAGACGTTTTGCTAATAGAAATGTGCACGTCAGGAGACGTTCAGCTAACAGATGTGCGAATGCGTGCATGAAGGTACTCAGACGGTGAACAGGAATACGCATGCGCACGTGATGAATGTTGGTGCCAGACGGGCTATTTAAGGATACTTCTGCCTGTTTTCTATGCTGACTGTTCTTCAGCTTCCCCTGTGTCCTGTGCACCTCCAGTGTGAATCCTTGGTCACTGATCCAGCTTACTCCTGACCTGAACTCGGATTCTGCTTCTGTTTTCTTACTAGTTCCTGACCCAGCTCGTTCCTGACTTTGGCCCTGCTCCTGATTTGGTACCTCATTGCCTGCCTGCTGATGACCCTGGTTATCTGATGACTATGCTCCTGTCTCTAACCCTGACTTACTGCCCTGCTCAAGTGTCTGCCCATGCTGCACCACGCTGAACATTCCTGCTGCAAGTCTGCCGAAAGCTCTGACCAGCCGCATACACTGGCCCCGCAGCACAAGTGGAGTGCCTTCTTAACCACAGCTGAACTATGGTGCACGTCTATGGTTCCTGGTCTGATGAGTCTCCTGCTGCCTTGGAACCGCAACTCCTGCTGCAAATTCTCCAACCTACATGTGCAGGCACTCGTGTTCCTCCTGTCCCTTGGCACCTTCTGTTTCACCTCCAGTGGGGCCTGGGTTGGAGATACAAGAGAGGCCAACCTCGTCATTTCAGTCTCCGTTCAGGTACGTGACACTAACCAATAATTTGTCCAAATTTCCGAAATTCGTAAATATGAAAGAACATTTGAAATAATATCTAACTAATAAATAACTATTAAATTATAGGTATTGGGATTTCCTTTCATATTTGGCTGTTAGTGAACTTATATACAAAATGTATCGTATTTTCAAGGAAATTCCAATACCTATAATGTAATAGTTATTTAGTAGTTAGTTATTATTTCAAATGTTCTTCTTTATTTTCAAATTTTCGGATTTCTGAATTTCTGAATTTCCGATTTTCAGATTTTTATTTCGGAATATCGAATTTCGGCATTTTGGAATTGCCGAATTTGCGAATTTCTGAATTTCAAATCCCGAAATTTTGAATTTCCAAATTCCAAATTTTTTAGAATTCCCAAATTTCCAGAAAAATCAAAAGACGAAAGGAACGAAAACGGACACATTTTTCGGACGTGCACAAGCCTAATGGAAACACATTTTTTTAAATACAAAGTTGTCCATTTATACAATATTTCTAACACACAGCATGTACATAGCAAAAATTACACCCCAGAATATATTCTGCTACTCCTCCTGAGTATGGCGATACCACATGTGTGAGACTTTTCCACAGTCTGACCACATACAGAGGCCCAACATACAGGGAGCACCATCAGGTGTTCTAGGGGCATACATTTCAAATCTAATTTGACTACATATTACACTATTGTGAAGCACTGTAGTGGCACGGATGGGCACTGTATTGGCACGGATGGGCAGTGTAGTGGCACTGATGGGCGCTGTAGGGGCATAGATGTGTATGGATGAGCATGAATGAGGCACAAAAGAGCCATGGATGGGGGTGGATGAACCGTGGATGGGGATGGATGAGCCGTGGATGGGGATGGCTGAGCCATGAATGTGGATGGATGAGCCGTGAATGGGGATGGATGAGCACGGATGGAGATGACTGAGCATGGCTGGGTATGACTGAGCAGGAAGATGATGACTGAGCATGGATGGGGATGACTGAGCACGGATGGGATGACTGAGCATGGATGGGGATGACTGAGCACGGATGGGGATGACTGAGCACAGATGAGGATGGCTGAGCACGGATGGGGATGACTGAGCATGGATGGGGATGGATGAGCATGGATGGGGATGACTGAGCATGGATGGGGATGGTTGAGCACGGAAGAGGATGACTGAGCACGAATGGGGATGACTGATCATGGATGGATGAGCACAGATGAGGACGACTGAGCACGGATGGGATGACTGAGCATGGGTGGATGGCTGAGCACGGATGGATGGTTAAGCATGGATGGATGGCTGAGCACGGATGGATGGGTGAGCATGGATGGATGGCTGTGCACGGGTGGATGGGTGAGCATGGCTGGATGGCTCTGCATGGATGGATGGGTGATTATGGTTGGATGGGTGAGCAGGCTGGATGGGTGAGCATGGATGGATGGGTGAGCATGGCTGGATGGGTGAGCAGGCTGGATGGGTGAGCAGGCTGGATGGGTGAGCATGGCTGGATGGGTGAGCAGGCTGGGTGGGTGAGCAGGTTAGGTGGGTGAGCATGCATGGATGGGGTGAGTGCAGCTTGGCACAGATCAGCGCTGTGGGCACTACAGATTCTGCCCACAGCGCTGCTGCACCCGATCTCTCCCCTTCTCCTCTCACACTGCACCAATTGGTGCAGAGAGGGAAGAGATAAGCTGGACATCCACTGGCTTGTTTACATCTGATCATTCTGTCATTTGACGGAGCAATCACATGATAAATGGCCACTGCGAGTGGCCATTTACAGCGATCCGTGATGTGCCGGGTCTCCCAGACACGGCGGTCATGGATACTCCCGGCTGCGTGGGAGATTCTGGGAGGATGTCATAGTACACCCTCCCAGAATAATGAGGCCCGCCTTGCGTCAATACAATTACAATGGGGGCGGTCAGCAAGTGGTTAAAAAGACATGTAAACATCACATAGTATATATCATACAGTACTGAGTATAATTGTAGAGCTACTATATGGCTTGAAAACATTCCGTCAATGATTTCCAAAGTATTAATCTACGCGTTTCGAGGGAGTCCCCGCTTCTTCAGGACCTGAGAAATCATAAGCAGTATGCAGCTCTAACTATAAATATATTACAAAGAAAAAGGAAAAAATTGTATATCAAACAGTATATTCTCATACAAAGTATATAATCACATTTAAATAAAGTTAAAAGCCAGATAAATTATGAGGATGGTTTGCTCAGACACACAGAAACAGCCCATAAAGAAAAAAAAAAGGATTATATATATATATATATATATATATATATATATATATATATCATACCTGTAAATGTAAATAGTAAGGATTATAAGTAAGGGTATTGCAGTGAAGTAAGAGAGTATGTTTAAACACTTTCAACATATAAGATGGAATCAATGAAGCTCTTACCCCTATATGTAGATCAGTGTTCCTTCACTGTAGTCCTTAAGGCTCCCAAACAGGTCATGTTTTCCGGAATATCCTCAGATGAAACAGCTGTGGTAATTACTAAGGCAGTGAAACTGATCAAATCACCTGTGCAAAATAATTAGAATCCTCAAAACATGACCTGTTGGGGTGCCTTGAGGTCTCCGTACTTGTTATGTATGGGCAGGGTTGTAAGAGATGGAATCCAAAAGACCCAATATTTAAACGGTACATTCAAATAGCCACCATCTACTATGAAGTATCCTTAGAATAAAGAAAAATGAGACATATACTGCAAAACGTGGCACCAATCGTATGAAAGCACAAAGGGAAAAAAAAACGGGAAAAAAGGCAGACTTTGAAGGCTGCCACTGAAATCCCAAATAGGAAAGACAACAAACCTTACTTATAATTAAAAGACATAATTATTAGAAATTAATTCAAATATTCCGTAAAAAAGAAAAAAAGGGGGTACATAAATACGGGAGGAGCATGAGGAGCTGAACATTGAGATCCGAGTAGGAGGCCAACAGACGGTATCCAAAAAAAGTTTAAAAGAGTCCTTAGTGATTGGAGGCCAAACTACCAGAATAAACCATGTCAGCACCAAAGGATCGCTAAGCGTTTCCCCGATAGCTTCTTCAGGTGATCCTATTGGTACTAGGGGGGGTACATCATAATTAATAAACATCTCAATCAAAAATGGTCTATGATAAGTGTCAGCAAGATGAAAATGGGGGAGATTGATTCAAAAAGCATCTGCTCCACCTGTATAAACGTGGAGTGTAAATGGGATTTATATAAAGCTTTGTCCGAGGGCTGCTCTGTTTTTACTATTTAACTGCTTCCCGACCGCGCGCCGTCTTTTCACGGCGGCAGTCGGGGAGCTGGGCGCGAATCGCCGTAAATATACGGCGATTTGCATATTGGCCACCAGGGGACGCGCGCGCGCCGCCGGCGGCGCGCGCGCGCACCCGCCGCACTCCTGAGGAGTGTGCCCGCGGCTCGGGCGGACCCGATGTCCGCCGGCGAGCCGCGATGAGCGGCTACAGGGAAAAGAAGGGGAACCGCCGATGTAAACACGGCGGTTCCCCGCCCTGTCAGTGGGGCATGGGTGATCTACTGATCCCTGTCACTGGGATCAGTTAGATCTCTCATGCCCATGTTAGCCCAACCCCCCCACAGTAAGAACACACCCAGGGAACACAGTTAACCCCTAGCTCCCCCCCCCAGGTTAACCCCTTCACTGCCAATGACATTTATACAGTAATCAGTGGACATTTAAATTTCTGATCGCTGAATAAAAGATGTG
>BLSH010011384.1:195962-228064 GCA_018402905.1 Glandirana rugosa
GATGCACTTACCATATCGGTTCAAACTCAATAAGGGAATTATTTTTCTTCAGAGCTGTTTGCAGATAATATTTGACAAAATTGGCACCCAATTGATGGCAATAATTTTTCTTAAGGGAATAACTCAAACTTGGCTATACCATTCACGTAGAGCAGGGGTGTCAAACTGGCGGCCCTCCAGCTGTTGCAGAACTACAAGTACCATCATGCCTCTGCCTGAGGGAGTCATGCTTGTAATTGTCAGCCTAGCAATGCCTCATGGGACTTGTAGTTTTGCAACAGCTGGAGGGCCACCAGTTTGACACCTGTGACGTAGAGTATATGGATTGCTGTCAACTGTATCCCCAAGATTTTAGAGTGGCTCTACCCCCTATCCCTGGCATAGTATGTAGAAGCACAAGAGAAACCCCCTTTGGGACTTTATATGAGGAGACCAACTCACTAAAGAACAAGATAACATATGTAAAAATGTAATATTTATTGATGCATTTTTAAAAAGCAAGAAGAAAACCTCCCAAATGGGTGATAATGCACATTAAAGACATGGGCAAAAATAGAGTGAGTATAAACATATGATAAACAATAAACAAAAACATATACTTAGGGAAGTAGCCAAAATGGCTTAAAAGAAGACCACTATATCTGCCTACGATGGCAGTAAATTACCCAACGCGTTTCAATGATGTTTGATCAGAGATCTTCCTCAGGGATGAGTGGTCGAGATATTAAAAACCGATCCTCTATGTATCAAAAAAGAACAAAAAGGAACAAACAGCATACATGTCAAATACATGTAAAACATATAGAATAATGTCACCCACAATTGACATGTCATGATTGAACTACTGACCATGTTATACAGGGTGTTAGGGGATCTTCACAAATAGCCAGGTTACAAATAATTCAAGCGTAAGGATAAATGCCAAGTCTAGAAATCAAAGAGCTCTCATTGGTAAATATGTCAGGAAGTCAACGAGGAGAGAAAAAAAAAGGAAAGAGGAGGGGGGAAGAGCAGATCAAAACATCACACATAGCAGATTGAGGATAGGGATGCTTACCAACGGAGTAGTGATTGAAAAGGTCTATAGCCAATAAGAAAGTTAGCTTGAAAAACACCTGATGGAACAACAATACATGCATTGAGGCAAAAGCTGGGTATAGATAAAACCCAAAGTAGCACATCAAGTTGGAATAAATACATACCCGTATTTCTGAGGGCGAGGGCTGACTGGGCTTGCAGTGGGGTGAACGGGTCACTTGTGCTTCTACAACCCTTTCACCATCGGCTAAATTTCAGGAGATTTCTGACAAAATTTATTGGAAGCAGTCAGAGACCAAATTTAACAAACGTTTGCAGAAGGTGTTCTCCATTCTTACAGAATTTTATCACGCATTCTATGTTACTGTGTATTAATTAGGCCCTTGAGGCTAACCAGGCAGTGCAAAAGTGATGAAGATGCAACCAAATTACAGTTCCAAGTAAGATTAGTGACAGTTCAACTTTAGTTGCTATTGGAAACAGTTTTATGAGTGTTTTCTATGTCCACCAATAGATACTGTGCTTAGTTTTTTGAACATATTAGCAATATCTATAGAACTACGTTGGAAACAAAAAATTGGATGAAAAATTGTTAAAAGTTAAAATATTTGAAGCA
The DNA here is from genome assembly GCA_018402905.1 of Glandirana rugosa. NCBI lineage: Eukaryota > Metazoa > Chordata > Amphibia > Anura > Ranidae > Glandirana > Glandirana rugosa. Next base: position 197,617 of record BLSH010011384.1, read on the forward strand.
ATCTTTTACACAAAAAAGCTGATACATTTTAAGTCTTCGGTATGCAGATGTATATTTCCTAAATGTTATTTCTTGTCTGATTGAAATAATTATGGGTTGAAAATGAATGCAATTTTACAGATGCTCCAGAATATGTGTAGATTAGTTGATTGATGAACCGTTTGATCACATTCAAAGATGCAAACAAATTGTTGAATATTTAGCTGATTTGATTTACTTGAAGTAGAAATGAAAAACAAATGTATATTGCAATATGATCTAATGCAAGGGCACACACTTCTTTAAGGTTTTTGTGTGAGCAGAGGAAGATAAATAAAACAACTTTGAGGTTAACAAAGCTGACTGAGAATTAACAAGGTTTGAAAAAAAAAAAACTGTAGTGAAACCATGTGGAAAACTTCAATACTTTGAGTGACCTAGCCCAAATATGCAGGTCTGACTTTATTCTGCTGCATTCTTGTTCCTCCACAGTGATTTAGAAAGTATTGAGGTGAGCAGGAAGGCGATGAGAAAATGATTGCCGCCTATTTCCCATATTTTCCTTTAAAGCCCAAATCCAAGCAATTTGTTTGTTTTTAAAATGGGCCCCCAGACAGGGTAAAAAAGAACAGCTGATTGCTATGTTCACCTGCAATCCAGTGAAATACTCACCTTCAATCCAGAGCTATCCCCCACAGTACTTCTATTTTGTCACAAAATGTCCTTTTCTGGGATGAATGATGCCCAGCATTACATAGATCTATTGTGTGACAGACCCAACCAGGACAGGGGCTTTTGGAAAGGACTAGGGACACGCCTCCTACCCACTAGTTATGGCCCATGGAGAGAGCAGATTATTCTGTAATGGCAGACAACCTTGTAATGGTTTCAGAAAGGGAGTCTTGGATTACTTCTCCGAATAAGGGCAATAAAGCTTCCCTTCTGGAGTGGATGGAAAGGTGTAATATTAATCTTGTATAGGTTAATGGTCAGAGGAAATATGGTGGCCCTCCTGCAGACTGGGTTGGAGAGGCTCCTTCATTTGGGACAGAAATATTTATCAACAGTATCCCTCAATAAATCTATGATGATCTATTAATTCCACCTTTTCAGACTGCTGGAACATTGTATGAATTTGTCTTCTAGACTGTTGCCAGATAGTCTGAGGTGGGATGGGATCTCTGTTTGTTATGCGTTTATTGTTAAGGAGGTCTCTCCCATTGTGTACCTCCAAGATGTGAATTCCCATTGTTACTTGAGTCAACTATTTTGGCTAATTTGGCCAACTCTGGGAGGTTCCTGTGATGAGATTAGCCTTGTGTCAACTTTAGCTCGTTGTCTAACCATTGTGTGATGTTTTGGGTAATATTTGGTTTTATTGTTCATGTGGTAACTGACCTAATTTTGATGTGTATAAAAACCTGTATTTCTGCTCAATCCCAGTTCTTATCCCAACATCTTGTCTGTGTACAATGCTTGGAGTAAAAGGGCTGGTGTTAGCTCTCGGTCTGCTGGAAGGGTTTGGAGGGCAGGAGGCACTCTTTGGCGGGGTGCTGAACGGTTCCCTTACATATTGCTTTACCCAAGCAGCATAGCTTGGATGGAATGGATAGACTTCACCAATTGGAATGGGTAGATGGTACTTATCAGCAGTTTTTTTTTTCTTAGCATTGTTGATTTGAGCACAGTCATTTTGACTGTGCAGAGGGCATGTTAGACCACTGGAAATGCAGATCACTGATTTCAGACAGAGCAGAATGGTCCAAATGTCCAGCATGCTGCTGGGGATATGAAGGTTGGGAAGGCACTGGATAAAATAACACACAAGAAAACAGAATTTAAAATATTTCTTTATTCAGCACCTTGACTTAAACTAATTATTAAAACATGCAATTGGACTTTAACCTTAGCGGCTAGTCAATTCAAACACACATTCATAACTTGAGGATAGGAAACAGATTAGCTTATTAACCATGCCTTCACATTCTACTCAAGAAGCTATAATGTACTGATTGATTATATGTTGCTTGTAATGGGTAAATAGTTAGTAGTGCATCTACCATGTGAAAATTCTTCCAATGGGCCATATTGGTCTACTGTCATTGACCATTCTTTTATGTTAGGGGCTCTGTGCTACTTCCAGTATTTAGGAATTTGGCTTTTTACTGCTATGAGAAACTCTTAGTGGCTATCTAAGGATTAAGTGCATTGGAAAAAAAATATTCCAGAAATCCATTAAAAACCATGCTGGTGTCCACGATGGTGTCAATAACATTGTATTATTGTTTTCTAGTATCTTTGAATTACAGTAAATTACCCCAAATGTAACTAATTGAACTTGTTTGACTGCTGTTTTTTCAGCAGTGGTGTGATATGTGAGGCCATATTTGATGCAGGAATTAGGACTGCCAGCCATCTGGTTAACAATTCTTTTATTAATGTGCTGAATGAGAAAATGTGTTAGCGGTATCAACTTGTATTGTTGTTGAGTGGAGAGATGGCATAACAATTGCTTTCTCTATCCCAGTCTTTAAAAAACCCTGGTAGTGAGAAAATGTTTAGTGATAATGCACCAAAACACATCTAGAAGGTGCTTCCTTTTTAAAGAAGAGCTTCTCAACTGAGTTTAAATCCTGTCTGGATTGTGAGGGTTTAGGAAAGATGAAAAGGTATTAAATATTTGTCCCACCAATAATCAAGTGGGTGTGAGCTCCATTGATTCCCAATTTTCCTCTAAAGACAGAGGAGTCAGTGAAGAAAATAGTGAAGTCCTAGGGAACCTTTCGTGATCCATCCTCAAAGCTTGGCGTCTAAACTGGGTGGTGCGTGTGTGTGTGTGTGTGTGTAGTTATTGGACTAGCTTTGTAAAAGGCATCCAAGGGCCCATAAGACCTGCCTCAACAGGAATAATTTGGTCTTGCTTAGGTGGCAGGCCGAGCTTGGTAATCACAAGTCTAAGTTGAAGTAGCTCTTAATAAGGGTATATTTTTCCAGAATCTCTTTTGAGTGGAGTGGAATTGCTGGTCTAATGCCTTCAAATGGACTACAGCTTTGTCATTTTCTCAAACTTTAGGAAGGTTAATGGTGTAGAAACTGCAGGAGTATGTCCATTTAAGCACATAAATTCATCCTACCCAGTTAAAATAGGTAAAAATGTATTGTTCTATGTTATCTAGCAGTGGCTATACGTGCATTGCCTTCTGATCCGGTGATGGCTGTCTCCTTTCATTCAGTAGGGTTCCTTCTGTGTTTGGAAAAAGTCAGGATTTGGTGTCTGCAGTTGTAGGGGGAATAAACCCAGAACAATTTCCTAACACTTTTGTGTCATAGCTAGCCTCAACTAGCTCATCCTCGGTGCACCCAGTCAGGCCCCCGTTGTAATTTGAGTGGCTAGCCCCAAGATGACCCATTCCTGGTCTTCTCCACTCTGCTGTAGGGGGCTCATCCAGCACTCAGCCCCAGCTCAGAAGATACATTGAGTTGGGAGGGCTTGTTTTCTTATTCATTTGTGGCTGTTTAAGGAATCATTATAATGTGGAGGTCATTTGCTAATGTCTACTCTCCATGGCGGTTCAGCCATGCTCCCACATAAAAGATTTTTACACAACTAATAAAAGATAAAAGGCACAAAATACACAATAGTTTACCTATAAACAGCATTTGTGTACCCTTATTGGATCTGTAGAATAGCAAATTATATATAGTAACTAATTATAGATTATTGGCCCAAAAAAAAAAAAAAAATATACATATCACCAGTGGGAGCTGGAAACCCTCAGGGGTCCTGGCCTTGATTATTATAACCTCCCTGTCTTGATTATTCTAACCTCAGCAGCCTTTACTCAGTCACTAATTATTGGACTGCTACTGCAGATTTTAATTAGTAATAATATATGATGGCTCTACACAGGGCGTGCAGAAGTAAATAGCTTGCATGCATAAAACCTTAAGATGTAGCAATTGGTTTTAATTAAAGCATTGCATTCTGGGTATTAAAGTAATATAATAAAACATCAATGTGTTCTAGGTATTAATGAGAGAAAATAATGAGTTTACTGACTTTTTAATTAAACACATACGCCAACAAAGACTGAAGACTGCAAGCTGATTTATATCTCTAGGTGACTAAGTGAAAAAGAGATGTCAGAATTTAAAATGCAGAAATGTATGCCAGTTTAATGCTAACTAGCAAAATAACAGGTTCTCTTTAGAGCAGAGACATGCTTTCAGCTCCAAATCCAATCACTGTCCGTTGAATCCCCCACGCTACTCATTGACGCACTTATTATTTCTCGCCTTGACTATGGTAACTTCCTCCTCATTTGCCTACCTCTTCACAGGTTATCATCTCTTCATTCTATCATGAATGCTGCTGCCAGACTTACCCACCTTACCAACCATTCAGTGTAAGCCACCCCTCTCCGCCAATCCCTCCAGTGGCTTCCCATTCCCTAACGATTAAAATGAAAAAAAAAGATTAAAATTCTCTAGCTCCCTTGTCTCCTCCTCCTATGCTCATCTCCAGGACTTCTCCAGAGCCTCTCCCATCCTCTGGAACTCCTTACCCCAATTTGTCCGGCTATCTCCTACTGTCTACTTTTAGAAAACTCATCTCTTCAGGGAAGCCTATCCTGCCTTCAGCTAATACCCGAAACTTCAATTCATCCCATCAGTTCATCCCTCACGGTTATTACCTTTTGTTCCACCAGCCCCTCCCTATTATATTGTAAGCTCCCAGGAGCAGGGCCCTCTTAACCGCTTACCGACCAACAGCCATCAGCTCTCCTGCGCAAATTGCCGTAGCTGTACAGCGGCTCTTGCACCTGCTGCACGAGCAGCCTGCGGGTTGGGCGGACTCGATGTCCGTCGGTGACCCACCATCGCCTGTTACAGAGCCAGAATGGGGATCCGCTGATGTAAACACAGCGGACCCCCATTCTGTCAGGGGACCGGTCACAGATCTACTGTTCCCAGTGATCGGGAACAGTTAGATCTGTCATGCCTCTGTCAGCCCACCCCCCACACAGTTAGAACACAGTGAGGGAACACATTTAACCCCTTGATCGCCCCCTGCAGTTTAACCCCTTCCCTGCCAATGACATTTATACAGTAATCAGTGGCTATTTAAAGCTCTGATCCCTGTATACAAGTCATTGGTTCCAAAAATGTGTCAAAAGTGTCCGATCTGTCCGGCGCAATGTCGCAGTCCCGATAAAAAAAATCGCAGATCACCGCCATTACTAGTAAAGAAAAAAATAAAAAATAAATAAAAATGCCATAAATCTGTTCCCATAGTTTGTAGATGCGATAACTTGTGCGCAAACCCAATCAATATACACCTATTGCGATTTTATTTACCAAAAATATGTAGAAGAATACGTATCAGCCTAATCTGAGGAAGACATTTTTGGGGTTTTTTTTGGATATTTATTATAGCTGAAATTAAAAAATATTATTTTTTCAAAACTGTTGTTTTTTTTTTTGTTTATAGTACAAATAAATAAAATCCACAGAGGTGATCAAATACCACCAAAAGAAAGCTCTATTTGTGGGGAAAAAAAGGAAGTCAATTTTGTTTGGGTACAACGTCGCAAGACCGTGCATTTGTCAGTTAAAGCGACGCAGTGCCGTATCGCAAAAAGTGCTCTGGTCAGGAAGGGGGCAAATCCTTCCAGGGCTGAAGTGGTTAAAGAGGAGTTATTGCCCCCCCTCCCCAAAAAAAAAAAACATTAAAAGTCAGCAGCTACAAATACTGTAGCTGCTGACTTTTACTATTAGAGTACTTATCTGTCCAGGCATCCAGCAGTGTCCCCTTGAATCGACTCTTGGGTGCTGCCGCTGCCATTTTGGCTAAGGGAAATTGGCAGCCGGTTTCCTGCTGCGCATGTGCGAATCACGCTGCACTCTCTCAATGGGCCGGCCAAATTTCCTGCTCACTTTGCCGCAGCGAACTGAGCCAGAAGTGGGAGCGGGTAACTGTCCAAACCTGTCCTAGCCCCCCACCCCCCCCAAAAAAGTGCAAAATGTGTCAGCGGAGGGTGGAGGAGGCAGATAAGCAGAGCTTCCCCTTTTGGGTGGAGCTCCACTTCAATTCCATTGTATGGAATTGTACTGTTGCTGTATTTCCTCCCTTTATATTGTAAAGTGCTGCACAAACTGTTGGCGCTACATAAATCCTGTATAATAATAATACTTGTGTTGATGTCAAGTTTACTTAGTAATCTTTTATCTAAGGGTTATTAACCTATTTATCAAGCATCTCACATGCTTTTTTGATATGATTGTAGATACTGGTCACATAGGCCTATGCTGTGCACTCTCTCTTCTAAATGTTTGAGCAAGGCTGCGGTGGTTTCAGAAATAAGCTAGTGCTGAAATGCGTGAGCACACCGGCAGGCATTTTACAAACTCAAGAAATCTAGCTAGGGGGAAACACAAGGGGGAAATTAAAGCTATGCAACCATTTAGTGGCTGTATCCACTGAGTCAGTTAAAAGTAGAACTATGGCTTCCTATTAAAAAAATATACTGTATGTGCTGCAGAACATAATTATCGGTGCATCTGCACTTACTGTTTTCTCTTACCTGCCCTGCAAGGACCCGCAAATGCCTGTTGAGCCTGCCAGTGAAGTTCACCTAATTCTGCTTCCTGTGATGAGGGGACAACAATGCTGCACTGCTCCTGAATTCAGAGTAAAGTGGCCACTTTTAGGTAGGCGGCGCCTATAGTGGGAGAAGATGTTGAAGGGGACGTGGCTATTAGCATTGTCACAGCTGATTCACAAGGCTGAAGCTTGTCAGTCAGCACCTGGCCACACCTAGTCCTGCCCACTACTTTCTGGATTGACAGCACTGCCTTTGTTAGAAATACAAAACTGAGCGGGGCTTAAAACTACCCAAAGCAATGCTTACTGCATATCTTGAAGTGAATTCAAATATAACACCTTCCTGCCCGGCCTATAGTAAAACGACAGCTAGACAGGTGAAATTTTGTTTTTGGATCAGTATAAGAGTGATGAAGGGTGCTTCTGGGTACCAACTTGAACCAGAGAAATGTCCCAAAGGAAAAGGAGAAGGCTTATTTTATGGGTGCACCAAGGCAGCACTCCAAGAGGGAAGCAAAACTCTAAAGAGGGATAAAAAAGAGAGAAGGTGTCTCTAAGTGCAGCATTTTACAATTTATTAAGCCAAAAGGATAAAAACACACTTACTAGAGATAAGCAGTGTAAGGGCAGATCATGGGTCATGTATCATGTGGAGTCCAGCATGGTGACTCTCCTGTCCATCCAGCGGTGTCTCCGGGCTTTCCTTTTCCCTGCGGCCTCCCTCCGCTGAACGGATAGGAGAGTCGCCATCTTTGCCCCCAGGACCTTCCACCCTGCTGAACTCCACATGATACATGACCCATGATGTGCCCTTATACTGCTCATCTCCAGTAAGTGTGTTTTTATCCTTTGGCTTAACAAATTGAAAATGCTGCACTTAGAGGAGCCTTTTTATCTTTGTTTTTGGAGAATGTCATATGACGTCCTCCCAGAACGTGCCTCTTGCACAGCGGTGCGATCTGTCACCGGCCATGTCCACCAGACACAGCCGATGACTGATCACTTTACCGGCCCGCTGCCAGTGTCATGTGATCGCTGTGACCAATCACAGCAGATCACATGACAGTTGTATACAATGAATGGCTTCCTTTCATGCCATTTATTTGTATACATTTGTGTTGCTAGCTGTGATTGGTCACAGTGATCACATGGTACAGTCAGGGCCAATCACAGCCCATCTGTACCATGTGATTAGCTCTAGCCAATCACAGTTAATTGCAACTAAAAACAAATTGAACGAATTAACTTCATTCAGCAAAATGTTTGCTTATAGCAATGAAATTCACTGCTATAAGCAATCATATGTTAAAAAAAAAAAATAATAATAATAATACTGATCACTTTCCTAGAGTAGTACAATACTACTATGGTACCACTGTATTGCTCTGGTCACAGTGTGTTAGAAGAAGAAAAAATCATAAAAAAAATAAATAAAATGTAATAAACACGAAAAAAAATACATTGAAAAAAAAATGATTAAAAATGTTTTTTCTTTTAGATACTGTCAGTAGTCAGTGTCCCTAATCACTGCCACACCAGTTATATGGTAACGCTGTACTGCACTGGTGAAAATTGTGAACATTTTTTATTTCTTAATTTTCCAAATAATTGTGACAAAAAAGTACAACTTCAAAAAACTCACCTTGTCTCTCACTAAATACCTTGGACTGTCTACTTTCCAAAAAGGGGTCATTTGGAGGTATTTGTCCTATCACGAAATGGGGTATCAGTACATCAGGATTAATCAGATATATACCATAGTTTGTGGACTCTATAAGTTTCCTACATACTAAATAATAAACACTGATTTGGGTTATTTTCACCAAAGAAATGCAGAAGAGTACATTTTACCTAAATCTATGAAGAAAGATTATTCATTTGCAAAATTTTATAACGAAGAAAAGCGCTTTAAAAAAAAATCTGTCTTTTTTCGTTTATTTAGCAAAAAAATAAAAAAAAAAACAGCTGTGGTTAAATACCAACAAAAGAAAGCTCTATTTATGTGAAAAGAAATGATAAAAAGTGGTTATGGGTACAGTGCTGCATGACCGCACAATTGTCATTCAAAGTAAGACAGCACTGAAAGCTGAAAATTGGCCTGGGCAGGAAGCGGGTGATAGTGCCTGGTATTGAGGTGGTTAAGCCAATAAAATCACAAAGTGCAATAGATCAATTGATATGTGCAGATGTAACAAAAGTGCATGAACTGTCAAACTGTGCTTCTCAAATTAAGTGCTGTGATAAGTCCATCCAATAATAGGTGCCCTGTGTGTCCCTAAGGCAATCACACTGTGCCTTTCCCTACCCCTCCACCAGGGTTGTCACTCACCAGCAGGATTGGACCACCTATTATAAATAGGTCACCAATGCGACAAAGTGATTGTTATCTCTCCATTACAAGTTTCCTCCTGTTTCCAATCACAGAGCTTGCAGGAACATCACAGGGATAGTTTACTCCATATTCATGTATTCATAAAGGAAGAGGACCAGGGAAATAATCATAGCACAACATACCTTTTATTGTATAAAACCCCAAAACAAATAAAACGTACTGCATTCACATAATTGGGTGCCTCCTGAAATCCAGAATGACCTGCTGATACTTTCTGTTGGAAGCGCCACTGCTCCATACCACTCTGAAGCCAGAGTACGCTTCGAATGGCGGAAGTGATGTCACAACTGGAATTCCCACCTCTACGCGTTTTGCCACATATAGGACGTCATCAGAAAACTACTGCCTTTGTTACTGAAACTCTCCCACTGTGAGCTGCAGTGTCCTGGGAGAGGGAGCATGTGAGACACAAATGAAGGGGGATTTGACAATTCAGAGAAGGTAAAGGAAGTTTTTTGTTTACTTATGAGGCTTGCACATATAGTAACTAGATTTGGGACTTTAGACTGGCATTTGGAAGCTTTTAGCCACCTTTTAACCACTTAACGCGAATCGCTGTTTATAACTTTAAGTGGAAGTATCGGGGTATAGTCTGCAGCTACAGGCTATACCCCAGTACCGTTTTTTAGAGCAGATGGCCGATCCAGCTCGGGAGCCGCTCAGTCTTTATCCCAGGGAGCGGGAGGGGCCACCTCCCCTCCCGCCACCGTCTGCCGCTCTTCTCCAGCTTCCCGTCCCACCAGGAGACTGGAGCTCCGATCCGGCGTGTCCGCCAGCTGTGTGGAGTCCCTATGGAAGCCGGGATCGGCTTCGATCGGGTCTCCTTCGTACATTTCCAGAAGCAACATCACTTCTGGTTTACTCTGCGGGTAACGGCGCCGGTTTAAAAATTACAGTATTCAGAATCGCAGTTTTTGGCGATCTCAATACAGTGAAGTTTTAGACCCTCGATTCCTCCATAAAGAATACCTGTCACCACATATTACTGTCACAAGGGATGTTTACATTCCTTGTGATAGCAATAAAAGTGATCAGTTTTTTTTTAAAGGAACAGTGTTAAAAAAATTAATTAAATAAAATAAATAAAAAAAATGTAAAAAGTTTTGAAAGCATCACCGTCCCCGCGAGCTCGCGCAGCAAAAAAAAAAAACGCATACGTAAGTCGCGCCCGCATATGAAAACGGTGTTCAAACCACACGTGCGAGGAATCGCCGCGATCGCCAGAGTGTGAGCAATAATTTTTCAAAGCGTCTCCTATGGAGATTTTTACGTTTTTGGAGTTTGTCGCCATTCCGCAAGTGTGCGCAATTTTCAACCGTAACATGTATGGTATCTATTTACTCGGTGTAACATCCTCTTTCACAGTATATAAAAAAATTGGGCTAACTTTTCTGTTGTCTTATTTTTTTAACTCAAAGTGAATTTTTTCCCCGAAAAAAAAAAAAAAAAGACCGCTGCGCAAATACAGTGTGACAAAAAGTATTGCAACGGTCGCCATTTTATTCTCTAGGGTGTTTGAAAAAAGATATAAATGTTTGGGGGTTCTAAGTAATTTTCTAGCAAATAAAAAAGATTTTATCTTGTAAACAGGTGTAAAAAAACGGCTCCGGGGCTTAAGTGGTTAAATGCAACATTTTATACATATAAAACGTTAGCTACAAGAGTGCAAAAAGTGGGCAAAAAGTGAAATGAAAAAAAAAAAAAATCAATCCTAGATGAGGAGAGGGGAAAGTGTTCTGTGGTCCAAATCAGCAGTGAGCAGCCTGGGGTTACAACCCATACACACACTCAGGGTGGATTTGATTTAAATCAACTCAATTGAAATCATAATTTTTAAAGAGCCACTTCCACCTCTGTCCCACAGTGGCTCCTCCTCTGACACGCTGGCGACTCAGCGACAGCCCCATTCACTTTAATGGGACGGCTGGTGACGTGGCAGTGACACAACAAGGTAAGGGGTGCGGTGGCAGCAGGTGAGTGGATGCGCGCTAACAGGCGCTGCCATGATAGATCTGAAATGACTGGGGCTCTTTAAATGTAAGGACTTATTCTTGCTGGTAGTTAAAATCTTTAATATTTGCAAACAAAATGAAGGTTTCCTATTTAGCATAATAAGCTGTCAGGTTAATAAAACAGCGATATCAGAACCGATTCAATCATACAGTTTGTAGTGTACATAGATTTGTAAAACAATGGGATAAAGGAATATTCCTGAACTCTGTTTTATCTCATGGTTACTGTGAAATTGTGCGAATGCATCAATGCAGTGCGTGTTATCTCAGCTTGCAGAATATACAGCCTCATGCTACATAACTAAGCTCCATTTCATGCTGAATAAACTAAATTATTAAGGTATCTTAAATAGAAAACTATCTTTAGATAGATTTTTTACTCCAAAAGCATTTCATTAAAATAAATTTAAATTAAAAAAAAAAGATCTGATTTAAAAAAAAAAAATCCACCCTGCATACAGTACAGTGAGCAACCCTAGGACAGGGAGTGTGTTACTGGCTGCATCACCAGGTGAAGATAAAAGCAAAACAAACCTGAAAAATGTAAAACAAATACAGTCTCCACATCTAAGGACTGGTAAGGTGCGATATATTACATTTTGTTAGAGTTTGTTTAGATACATTTTAATTCAGGCCATGTCAGATTAGTGATTTTGTAGCAACAATTAATCGCTGAAACAAATTGCTTATGCTATGCGATTTGTAGCTAGTGACATAATCTTTATAGTCACTGGCGATTTTTCACTAAGAAGCAATTTATCACAGCTACCCGTCAAACTCGTGCTAGTGCTCCCTACTACAAATTTCCTTTCTTCTGCGATTTCTAGCTAAGCCATAGAGGTGACGGCAGAGCGATTTGGTGGGGGTGAACTTGTCGCTGACATGAAATACTGCACACACTCAGTCACTGAGTATCTCAGCTAAAAATCGCTATAAAATTAGGGCTCACCCTATGATCTGCTTGTGAAGAATCTGTATAAACAAAAAAAAAGAGGATCGCTGCAAATAAATTACCATTGCAATTATTTTTATTTTTGCTAAATGAGCTGCTAATAGGAGAATGTACATGTTCTTGCAATCGGGAGCAAGTGTTCCAATGACAACTGTCTTATTATTATTATTATTATTATTATTATTACAATACAGGATTTATATAGCGTTAACAGTTTACGCAGCGCTTTACAATGTAAAAGGGAGACAATACAGTTACAATACAATACGATACAAGTGGATCAAGATGGCCCTGTTCAGAAGTGCTTACAATCCAATAGGGTGGGGCAGGTAGTAAAAAAGGTTCTAACTGTGGGAAATGAGTTGATGGAAGAGGTAAAAGATAAGTTGGAGGTGTGATAGGCTTCCCTGAAGAGATGAGTTTTCAGGGATTGCCTGAAGGTAGCAAGAGAAGGAGATAGGCGGACAGATTGAGGTAGAGAGTTCCAGAGGATGGGAGAGGCTCTGGAGAAATCCTGGAGACGAGCATGGGAGGAGGAGACGTGGGAGAGCTTGAGAGTAGGAGGTCTTGGGAGGAACGGAGAGGACGGTTTGGGTCATATTTGGAGACCAGATTGGTGATGTAGCTCGGGGCAGAGTTGTGAATGGCTTTATATGTTGTGGTTAGTATTTTGAATTTAATTCGCTTAAGACACAAATTCATGGGTGTCATTACCTATTGCGTTTTCAAGACAGGAAGTTAAGGGAAATCTCCCCAGTGGGACAGACCGCAAAAACAACCTGATAAGAGTTTTACTCGTTCCCTGCTTTAACTTCTTGGCGCCAGCAGCAGGCAAATATGCGGCCTCTTGGCGGGTGGGCCTTGGTGTCGAGTGGCCTCATATTTGCATGAAATATTGTAAAAACAGCTGTGCCGAGAGAGCGCCCTGCACGCAACCTGGCACAGTTTTTTTTACTATCAGTAACAAAGAATTCCGCCTCTGAATTACACATCTGATATGCTATGTGTGACAAACATTTTCTCTTCCATTTGATATCTGTGGCCCAGTGTTCCATGATGGCTGCAAAAATGTTTCTAAATAAGTCATGGGGTTTTCAAGCATTTCGTTTAGTGCAAAGAATTTTTCTTTTAAATGTCAGCGTATTGTGGCATACACAGGATGAGATGCCCCATACTGTCTATGCAGTATAATGGCTATTGGCTGCTAAAGTGCGGCATCTGTAGGGCGAACATGTGTCATTTACAAGGAGAGGGATCCCCTATTGAGTACACGTAGTCTGTGTAACTGTATGGTTGGAAAATGGCACCGCTATTGCTATTGTGTAAAACCTTGTAGGCTAGCAGGCATGCCCTTTATGTTAGACGATTGAAAAAACAAATACACAGATGTGCACAAAAGCTACAATACTCTTCAGCATTTCACAATGCTCAAGGTTTAGGTTTAAAGTGAAAATAGACAATCATGAAAAATACCATCTTGTCTTAAAGCGGACGTAAAGTCGAAAGTGATAAATTAGCTTTTGCTGTAATTTGCACAGCATAATTACTCATGATGTAAATGTACCATAATGTGCATGTCCTCCTCCAGCATTGAGCAATCTAGGCTGTCTATCACTTCCCTGTGCCTTTGCACTGCCATCTCCTCTGCTGCTACTTCTCAATTCCCTGCCGTCATCATTGGTCATTTTTTTTTCTTGTTAAAGGATACATTTTATTAAACTTCTTCAATAAGAAAAGTAAGGTACATGTTTGGCACTTACAACATACAGGAACATACAGAGCAATGTCTCATAAAATTAATACAGATGTACACATGAGAATAGAATGAGTCTACAAAGAATGAGTTTATAACACTAAGGCAGGCCATACACGGCTTGAATCCCGGGCAGTTCAGCAGGAACCGGCCGAGATTCGAACCGTGTATGGACAGGCTAAATGTACCACGTTGATCGATCAACTTGGGTACAACCAGCATGCCGGGCTTTACCTGCGATTGTCGCTAGCGGCTAGCAGTAGTCACTGTCTTCTCCCGGTGGGGGCGGCTTCCCCTGACCCCCCTGCTGGGAAAAGAAAATGGCCCAGCAGGAGGGATTCCTGCATCAACACTGTCTGGGGTTTACTTACTAAAGCTGGAGAGTGCAAAATCAGTCTCACTTCTGCAGAGAAGCCAATCCGATTCTAACCTCAGCTTGTTCAATTAAGCTTTGGCAATACAACCTGGAATCTGATTGGTTTCTATGCAGAAGTGGGACAGATTTTGCACTCTCCAGCTTTAGTAAATAGACCCCTCTGTGTTGATGGGGGAATCTAGCCATGGATTGCAGGAAAGAAATTTGCTCTGTGTATGGCCGGCCAAAGTAAGCAAGTTAAACTGCTGTACAATTATCATATGTAGTCATTGTTTAAAAATCTGGATGAACTCTCTGCAAAATGCTATATATCCTTTCTGGCAAGCTTTGCACAAAAAGAAGAATTTATTGTTCACATACATTGCAATACATGTTAAGGCTGGCCAACTGCATCAGAGTAATCCCTCTCTGGCCAGTCCCTACTCTGCTCTGCAAAATGCAAATGCTCCAGTGGATATATCCTTTTTCAACAAGGTACACCAACTTTGTTGGGTTAGGAGCTATGCAGAGATACCTCTATATTTGCATAAATGGTTGAAGGGGAGGAATAGCAGGGGCAGGAACAGCAGGAATAAATTGCTTACTTGCTAAATTGTATAACAAAAACTAAGAACATTTTTTTTTCAAAATGTTCCTTCTTTTTTTTGTTTGCCTAGCAAAAAAAAAAAAAAAAACTCAGTAATAATTAAATACCACCAAAAAAGGTCTATCTGTCTCAAAAAAATGCTAAAAATTTCATATGAGTACAGTGTTGTTGCATGACCGCTCAATTGTCATTCAAAGTGTGTTAGCACTGAAAGCTGAAAATTGGCCTGGGCAGGAAGGGGGTGAAAGTTTCCTGTGTTAAAGTGGTTAAGTAATAACAAAATGATTAACCAATTTAGCTCTTGCAGTTACTGATTGGGCAAAGGAAAACCTTTAAATGATTAAAAAATGTATATATAAGCCTGAACCCTGAATCAAAATAGGTTCAAGATATCACAATCTTCCCTTCCAGCCACACTCCATTTTCTGGAAAATCACTGTCCTGCATGCCAGCATAGTGTAGTTTCACAATAGCACCCTGGTCCTAGATGTTAATGCGTTTTAAAATTTATAAAAGTTCAAAACAATAATTTAGTGCTATTACAGCATACTCAACACAATCCATCCAACAAGACTGTATCAAGAACCTGGCAGGCTTGAGTTGAGTAGGCTATAATGATGCCATTTTAATGTTTTACATTTTTTCATAATTTTTAATGTAAATGGATTGCTCTGATGTAGAGTGGTTTTGGACAGCTGGGACCTAAGAGCTATTGTTACATAACAGTGATGGCATGCAGGACAGAGGTTTTCTGTAGAGGGGAGTTTGGCCAGAAGAGGAAATTGTGATAACTCCATAAAATGAGCTTAGAACAACCGCAAAGCTGTTTTTTAAGTCAGGTAATTTGATTAGATGGTGAGGGTGGAGGAAGCTGAAGTGCTCGGGGGAGGTTTTAGCATGATGTTGCAGAGTAGGCATTTTTTATTTTTTCCCACAGGTTTTTTTTTTCACTCTAAGGGCGGTTTACACATAGGCGATCCGACTTCAGGGGCGACTTTGCTAGGCTATTTGAAAGCGACTTCAGAGCTACTTTGTGCATTACAACGCGTCCTGAAGCGACCTCCATGCCAGGTGACTTTTCCTGTGGCCAATCAGAGAAGAGAGGGAGGGGTGGTTGCCTTCAAAAATTAGTGTTCTTGTAAAGTCGCTTCACAGTCTCTTCTTCATAGACAGTGATCCGACTTGGAAGCGACTTCCATTGACTTCTATGGACTCAAATCATCTGGAAGTCGCTTTCAAATAGGACAGGAACCTTTTCAGAAGATGCTCTGAAGTGACTTGAGTAGCACATATTAGGACAGCTCCATTCATTTCAATGGGATTTCTGATGTCAGGCGATTTGAGGCGACTTGGGGCAACACAAGTTGGATCGCAAATCACCTAGGTGTGAACGGGCCCTAAAAGAGAAGTTTGTGATTAAAAAAAACAAACAATTATACTCACCACCTATTCCCCCGATAGGTCTGCAGTGAGAACTGAACAATAAAATACCGCTGATCAATCAGTTCTCCACCTCCGGTCTGAGCAGAGAGCCGATGACTGACAGTCAGCGGCTCTCTGTTCTCCCCTCCAGCACTCACTGGTGCGCTGGGCTGTGGAGGGGGCAGGAGGGGCTGGCTCAGGCTCTTAGCAAGTCGCTCAGAGGTTGAACCAGGTGCCGGTCTAGTCATCTGGATGGATCCTGAAAATATGGTTGGGATATTTCCCGAGCCTTGACCAGCTGAGTGATGTGGCTAAAGCCTGCTGAAAACTGGTGACAGGAGTGCAGAACGAACTGCACTCCTGTGATCCATAGGAGAAGTATGGCCAAAATAGCTTTCTCCTTCAATGGAGCAGTGACTGATGTATTAAGCCTTGCAGCACAAGGTCCCCTTTAACAACTAAGAGCAAGAGTGTGAAGCCACTTATGATGAGCAATCAGAAATTATATTTAGAGTCGGAAAAGAAATTAAACTAAACCTGCCGTGACAGAAATATGCCTAATGTTTATATGATAGTACTGGACCGATGGAAGTGGTGGCTGGCTGCCTTTAGCGCTGTCAGGAGACACTAGTCTTCATCAAGCCTTATCACAAGTCCCTTAGGGAACTCTGTTAAGAGTCTATTAACATTGACTGCTTAAGCCCTTAAGGGGAAAGCCCCCCCCCCCCCCCCAAAAAAAATGGGTTGGCTGTATTTGATGCTCTTACCAATACATTTTTTAAAAAGTCCTTTCAGTGAGCTGATCTTTTGTACCAGGTGCTCCTCCCTACACATCCAAGGGAAGATAAATTTAAGGACGGCCATTGCCGACAACCTAAGCGCCTACTGGCTTGGATGCAGTTGTGTACTGTGCACCTCATCTGCTTTTACTATATTTATTGTTATTAAATTATTATTTATCATTATTAAGCCGTTGGGAAATAAATTAACCAAATTTGCTGTTCAGTCAGCAAGAAAGCCACATTCCTTCAAGTAGTCTTCCTCTGACAGTCAGTGCGCTTATGGCATATGATCAGAGAAAATTATACACCATTTTAATATATGAACAGACAATAAAATCTCATTTGAATATCATGTAATGAGATGCATGTAAAACATAAATGAATATGCAATGCCTCATTAGTAAGCATTTGCATACTTGCTGAAAATTTTTCTGATAAGTATTCGTATCATATACGAAGCTGCCAAGCTGTCAGACAGCATTCTGATTTATGGTACCATACCATGGTCCAGCATACTACTGGGCATTTTAAAGTCTTAAAGGGGCAGCATAGTTTAGTATTTTCTTTCCATATTCCTTTGTGTTTCCTAGTTGATTCATTTTTCCCAGCAAAAAATAAGTTCCTATGATCCCAAAATCCCATACAAATATAGTAGATATAAAAAGTCTACACAACCAGGTTTCTGTGATGTAAAAAAGGAGACAAAGATAAATAATTTCAGAACTTTTTCCACTTTTAATGTGACCTATAAACTACAACTCAGTTGAAAAACAAAGATCTTTTAGGGGGGTAAAAATAAAAAAGTAAAATAATGTGGTTGCATAAGTGTGCACACCCTCCTTTAACTGGGGATGTAGCTGTGTTCAGAATTAAGCAATCACATTCAAACTTATGTTAAATAGGATTCAGTACACACCTGCCATCATTTAAAGTGCCTCTGATTAACCCCTGACATTTTCTTAGTCACATCCTACAGCAAAAGTCATGGTTCGCACAGAGCTTCCAAAGCATCAGAGGGATCTCATTGTTAAAAGGTATCAGTCAGGACCAGGGTACAAAAGAATTTACAAGGCATTAGATATACCATGGAACACAATGAAGACAGTTCTAATCAAGTGGAGAAAATATGGCTCAACAGTGACATTACCAAAATGAAAAGACAAGAAGAAAACTGGTCAGGGAGGCTACCAAGAGGTCTACAGCAACATTAAAGGAGCTGCAGGAATATCTGGCAAGTACTGGCTGTGTGACAACTATCTCCCATATTCTTCATATGTCTGGGCTATGGGGTAGAGTGGCAAGATGGAAGTCTTTTCTTACAAAGGTAAACCTCCAAGCTCTGCTAAATTTTGCAAAAGCACATCTGAAGTCTCCCAAAAGCATGTGGAAAATGTGTTATGCTCTGATGAAACCAAGGTTGAACTTTTTGGCCATAATTCCAAAAGATACTTTTCCTGCAAAAACAACACTCCACATCACCAAAAGAACACCATACCCACGTGAAGCATGGTGGTGGCAGCATAATGCTTTGGGGCTACTTTTCTTCAGCTGGAACAGGGACCTTAGTCAAGGTAGAGGGAATGCTGAACAGTTCCAAATACCAGTCAATATTGGCACAAATCCTTCAGGCTCCTGCAAGAAAGCTGAACATGAAGAGGAACTTCATCTTTCAGCATGACAACAGCCCAAAGCATACATCCAAATCAACCAATGAATGGCTTCACCAGAAGAAGATTAAGTTTTGGAATTGCCCAGACCTGAACTTGATTTGAAAATATGTGGGGTGAAGAGGGCTGTGCACAGGAGATGCCCTCACAATCTGACAGATTTGGAGTGTTTTTGCAAAGAAGAGTGGGCAAATATTGCCAAGTTGAGATGTGCCGTGCTGATAGACTTGTACCCAAAAAGTCTGAGTGCTGTAATAAAATCATATGGTGCTTCAACAAAGTAATAGTTTAAGGGTGTGCTCACTTATGCAACCATATTTTAGTTTTATATTTTTACTTCCCTCCACCTAAAAGATTTCAGTTTGTTTTTCAATTGAGTTGTACAGTTTATTGGTCACATTAAAAGGTGGAAAAAGTTCTGAAATTATTTATCTTTGTCTCATTTTTTTACATCACAGAAACCTGACATTTTATATCCACTGTAGGTCTTGATGAAGGACCCAGTACAAAACGTAGAATAATATTCTAAGGGCCAGGTTGCTGCGCAGACTGACATTTGATGGGTAAGGTTTGTGTTTGCCAGAAAACTAATTGAGGGTTATTTACTAAAACTGGAGAGTGCAAAATCTGGTGCAGCTCTGCATAGTACCCAATCAGCTTCCAGGTTGTATTGCTAAAGCATAACCACTATTCATGCCTTGGGGTAAAACAAATCTTATTGCCTAAGCACAATTTAGCAATTTTTAGATGGGTTAGTAAAACTGTACATATCATCACAACTACTTTGGGCATCGAGGTGGATTATACGTTGTTTAATTTAAAACATGTTTTTTAGAAAAAAAAACCTGCCCAAAATATATTGACAATGACCTATGACCCTGGCACTGACCTAAATCAAACCTTGATGTAGCTATTTTTTATTTATTATTTTATTTATTATTTTCATTCTCTGCATGGACAGAGAGAGATGCAATGTATCTCTCCCCTCCATACAGAGAGAGAGAGAAACACAGGGGCTGGCTTCACTGTGATAGCCAATCAGAGGCTATCACAGCGATCAGGTGACCTGGAACAGGGAGATCTGGGCACGATCGTTAGTACGGGACCCAGGGTCTGCTGCTGAGCTAACGATCGGGACCTGGGGCTGCCACTGAGACCCCAGTCTTTGTGCGGCATGCTTCCAGCACAAAGACACACTCATATATGCGGCCCCATAGAAAAAAGCCCAGTCCAGTGAGGCGACTGCATATATGTGTTACATCAGCGTGAAGGAGTTAATTGAGTGAGCTGAAGTTAGTAGCTGATTGGCTACCATGCACAGCTGTACCAGATTCTGATTTTCCATCAGGTTCCTTCAAATTTTTTCGTTTCTACTGTCAAAAACAATTTGACCCCACTAACCATTAGAAAATTGGAAATGAATGTTCTTAAAATGAAACGTTTTCAAACAAAATCCTACTAGTGTTTATCCAGCTTATTTCTGGTAGGTTGCTCAGCTCTTATCAGTATTGCCCAGCTTTTATCCATTATATCCCTTTTTAAAGTCAACAAAGGTGCTAACAGATAAACAGAAAAGTGATGGCAGAAGGAGGACCGAGTAGTCCATCGAGTCTGCCCTTTTTTTTTTTTTTTCCTCCCACTGGACTTCACAAGCACATATACTGTCTGATGTACTTTACATGCTGGGGTACATTTTAGTCCCAGTCTTCCACTGATGGTGTGTAAATGCACCTACTGGAGAAACAAGTGTTCTCACTAATATTCGTGGATGACAATACTTGGTGATACATTGGTGACCACTATACCTAAAGCAGAGAATGGAGCATCTGAGCTGAGTCTAGTGGTCAGCATAGTGCCATTGATTCTTGACATAGGTTTCCACCAATGTTTGTCTTTATGGTGGATATGTCTACAGAATATAGCAGTAAGCAATGAATGTAAGAGCATTCAGAAGAGAATGAGCAGCAGAAATGGTCATGCAGTAAGATAGATTTTAAAGCCATGCATTGATTTTGAGAGCATTACACTTGATGTCAGACTAGTAAATTTCCCATGTGATTGGCAAACACTGGAAATATTGTACATTTTGCAACATTGGAAAATATGTGATTGATTACGGATTAGCTTTTTTCCCCATAGAAGGAAACAATCCCTCCACCATATGCACTGAATGGTTAGGTTGGTTGACTCAAAGTAAGAATAATCTCAGAGTTTCTCAGCGATAAAGGGGAGCCAGAAGAGCTGTCTCGCCACCATTATTCGCAGTAAGAGAACTTCCGGAGATAAGGATTTAGATACAATAAATCTCCCGAATGCAGCTCTTCTCTGTGTTCTGTTCTTTGGGATATTATAAATAGGAGGCAGTTCAGAAATAAGGTCTAGTGCTAAGGCGCACAAGCACACTAAATTCTGGATGCCAGATCTTCCATGATCCAGCACTAATGTTCCAATGGGCAAACACGCACGCTTAGTCCTCTGGATAAGGGAAAGGGAATGCCTTGTTGACAACCCAAGAGCTTGTCTATCTTGGAGGGAAAACAGTAGTAATCAGATAGGAAAATCTATCTCACTCAGTGGATCGCCTGCCCAAGAAAGCCATAAAGGCTCAAGCTTTAGACCTTAATTTCTGAAGTATTGAAGATTTCCTCACAGACAGTGTTTGATCACAGTGCAAGTTATTTGGTCCAATACCATACTATAGATTATGGACATAAGAAATAGTAATTGGAAGACCACTTTTCCAATTGGTGCTTAAACAAACTCTTTGCCAATTCAGGGTTCGGGGAGTCTGGAGATGCACCTGTTTTGCATTTCTCTTTGCTGCTAAAAGCCCTGCAAGAAGTACCATCAAATGCTAGGATCTCCGCTCCTAAAACCAACAAAGGGGCTTTGGCACTGGCATTTTCTCAAAGGAACAGTTGTGATAGCTTGGAAAAAAATGCATTTTGGATGACAGATTTTTCTCTGAGAGCAGTTGGCCTAATGATAACTACAGAGGTCACATGTGTACACTTCCCTCTTCAGTTGGCTTTAGGCTGTTATTTACATTTGCATATAAGACCATAGTTTCTGCACCTTCCACCCATAATCAGCACATTTAGCTCAATATCTTAGGAAATGTGGTTTAGTGAGAACATGGCATTTTGCTACAATCCTACATTGTTAGAGCCTTCAAATGTAAAACTATAGAGACGCGCTAAGTAAGAAGAGCCAAGCAAATCGCTGAATGTTAGTATAAACTACTAAGGAGTAATATAAAAGTGCATGCGGTTTATTTATTATCGGATATTCTTTCAGGTTAGATATCTAAATACAGTATGTCTGTAAATATGAGCAGACAGTAATGTGAATGTCCTATTGATGCTACTAGTATATACTGTAATTGAAAGGGAAAGCACAAGTCTTATTTGTATTAATGGCATCTGCTTCCTGCCCATAAGGGATGTTGTTTGTTGATGATAATGAGTATTGATATCTAGTAAAATGTGCATATGCATGAACAACTATTCACAGATCGTGAGATCCATTTGATTTTATATGTAGTATATGTAGCTAATAAATGCTAATAAAATGAAATATTTTATTAATGCACCTAAAGAAGGTTTCTTAGCGAAAACACAACATGCATGTATAAGTATGCAATATATAAAGTGACTACTTTTTGGATGTAGTGGAAAGAACTATATTCCATAAATTATGTCTCTTTGGCACTTCAAATCCAGTGGGTGTGTTACAGAAAACCAGCCATCAACGGTCCTTTAAGGGATGGCCCCATCCTGGTTATCGTCATGGGAATGTGGTTGTTGCCCAGCATTTCTGGATAGGGCACATATAAGAAGGGTGGAAGAAGCCTGTAGGATGTTGTGGTGTGGTGGATCTTGCTAAGGAGTGACTCTTCTTGTAGAAGAGACACATGACATCACTTTAAATGTGAGTTCTTTGGGACTTGAGCTCCTCTTCAGGGGAGTAGGGCCGGGGGTTTGGACCAGGTAGAGACTTGAGTGGTGACATTTTCCAGTGTCTGTTTGGTAGAGCTAGTGGTGCTGGTTTACACTCCCCTTGGAAGGCTGTGGTGATTAAGGACAATTGGAAAAAAAAAACCTCTGTGAGTCTCTGGGTGTTGGGGTTGGGAAAAGGAAGGCGTCCCATGAGTCAGTGGAGCAGTAAGCAGCAGAGATTGACCTGGGAAGACTTAGGGTCATAGTATGGGGGAAAGCTGCTGGGGCCCAGTCTGTTTTGTACTGGAAGAAGGGAAGACATGAAGCGTAGAGTTACTGTCGTTTACCTTGTGGCAGAGTCTGACGTATAGAGGGAGACCTCTTGTACAGCCCTGGCTCAAGGACCACTGATGTTGTGACAGTGGCCGTGAGAACGCGGTGAGGTAAGAGTACTTGTAAGATCTTCCATTGGTCACAGAGGTGCGTGGCAGGCGCATCACCAAAGTTGGGCTGGATAGCTGAAGCAGCGGATGGCAGCAGGAACAGCAGACTCCAGGCTGGGTAGGCAGCAGCTGGTAGCAGATGCAGTACGACTGGTAGCACACAGCAGATGGAGGACCAGCGTAGCCAGGCACAATGTGGAATAGGACAGACAGATAACTGGATGCAGGGTCAGACAAGCCAGGTCAGCAACGGATGATCAGGTATAAGCAAACGGCAGTCAGAGAATGGTCATGATGCAAGCAAAGGTTGGCAAGAGGATATCAGGTATATGTGTAGAGATAAACAAAGTCTTAAAGGCTAGCCGAGATAAGGAGAGGTGGAATTCAAGCATGGTCAGGATAAGAGGACTCAAATGCAGGAATCAAACACAGGGATCAAGAACAGGAACACGGGTAAAGCTGCAGATCAGACAGGAATGGACTAGTGCAGCTACTGCACTTATATAGGCCATTTGGCGCCAGCATCAATGGCGAACAGCATATTCGTGCAGCAAGACAGGCATCTGCAGGGCCACGCATGTGCATTTGCCTCGGAGTTTCGGCTGCGCTATGGCCAGCACATCCCTGACAGTTACAGTAGGACATTGAGTGCACATGCACAGGAAAAGTCAGAATATGGCAGTTGCTCAATGAATTTAGAAACTAGTAGATTAAACCTATACACGCACGTTGGGTTACAGATAATGACATTTTATATTGCTCATTTGCTGCAGATATAGACACTTGAGTGAATCTTCTTACATTTCATGTCAGTGACTCTGTGGGACATCCAGGGTGACATTTCATTCCATCTGCCTAGTAAGGGAGGAACATTTATGTATGGGTAAGAATGTATCTATCCATACTTTTACTTATTCGCTGTCACCTTCTTTGTAACATTCCATGGAGGGACTTGTGTAATTTGCTACCGTACAATGAAACACCAGGTGCAACCAATCCAATATTATAAACTGATATCTTAAAAGAGAAATATAGCCAAAGCTTGTTTGACCATACTTCCCTCCTGAGTGACAGCTAAAGCACCGTTGGCTTACATCTCAGGCTCTGCAAGGATCCCGGCTTTAATATCAGGATGAGCCTCTCTGTTATAGAAAAGACTTTATCTGCATACTTGTGCCAGGTCAGTAACTGAAAGAATTTAAGCTTGGTCAGCCAGAACTTAGCCTTCAGAGAGGTCAGCAATGGCAGCAGCCTCCATGTTTCTGTCCCAGTTTCCCTTTAACCTTTTTCACGTTAACACATTTTCTTTACAAAACATCCTGCCTCATTCATACTAGCTACATTCTGTTAATTGATTCAAGTCTGTGGTAGGATAGGCTTTCATAAAATGCATGGAAACAACTGTCAAACAGTTTTAGAACAGGGCCTATTTCTTGCATTTTTTTCTAGCTTACAAAGAGAGATGAAGATCACAGCGTACTTCCATTATCCAGACTTTTTGGAGCAAATCGGTCTTTGCAAAGCTAGCTATGCATGGGGGGTCTTATCTGCAGCAGATGTGCCATAGATTTGATGGCCAATAAGGATGGGCTCGGGCATGTTCAGAACCGAACGTGCCCGAGTCCGCCAGGAAGTGAACCCTGCTCTGCGCTAATCACAGGCAGTAAGACATTTCCCCGATGTGCAGCTGCAGCGATCGGGGAAATGCTTCACTGCCTATGATTAGCACAGCGTAGGGTTCACTTCCTGGTGGACTTGGGCATGTTCAGAACCGAATCCTTAATGTCCAAATACTTATATAGTGTGGAATCAATGGATGAGAACCAAAATCATGTGATATATTTCTGGCCTCAAAATTTATGGGCAGCCAATAAAGGGGTCAGTTATTGCCAGAAAATTGATTTAGTTTATTATCTATGCTTTGCAACTGACACGTTTAAATATATTTAGGAAAGACACTTACTTAACCACGTCAGCCCGGGATGGTTTTACCCCTGTCAGGGATCAGAGCGGTGAACAGCCGGCTCAAAGACAGTCCAGTAAAATTAGCTTTATTCAGCAAAAAGGGCAAAACAAACAGAAGAAACAACAGGCTTGTCTTGAAACACAGTTGCACACACGGGTACAATTCAAGTTCTGCAGCAGGCAGGCTTACAAGCAATAGTTCACAGCTCTAATCAGAGCTACAGTCTTTTATATGGTCTGGCTCACCCAGCAGGAAACAGTCCAGCAATGGATCTTTCCACACAGCTTGCTGATGTCTCTCTCACTCCAAGCAAACAGCTCCCCTGACATCTCCAGACCAGCTGACCAATAAGCAGGTCTGAGGGGAAAGTGCCTGCCCTCCTCAATTAACCCCTTCTTCACCTGGCCCCAGGCTGACCCCCTACACCCCCTTAATAAAAAGCGTAATTTAGTGATACGGCTCTGTGTTATTTTAACTGACAATTGCGCGGCCGTGCGACGCTGTGCCCAAGTAAAATGTATGCCCTTTTTTCCCACAAAGAGCTTTTTTCTTTTGGTGGAATTTGATCACCTCTGCGGTTTTTATTTTTTGCACTATAAACAAAAAAAGGCTGACAATTTTGAAAAAAAAAATTATATTTTTACTCTTTGCTGTAAAACATTCAGTAAAAAAAATGTAAAAAATCTAATTTCTTCAAAATTTTTAGGCCAATATGTATTCTGCTCCATGTTTTTGTTAAAAAAAGTCCTAATACATGTATATTGATTGGTTTCGCAGACGTTATAGCGTCTACAAACTATGGGATAGATTTATGGCATTTTTATTTATTCATTTTTACTAGTAATGGCGGCGATCAGCCCCCCTCCCGCCAGAACACTCCGGTCACTGCTTTTAGTCATTGGCTGATCGGGAGCTGGTCGGCTGCTGGTTTTCCAGCATGCTCATCCGACAGAAGCCGGCTTCTGTCAGACCTGCTGCCATACACACGGCCTGAATGTCAGTTGTTTTTTATTGAACTGGTCGATTGCACCCGGCACCCGGCACTCGGCCCGCGTGTACGGAGCTTTACTTGAAATGAAATTGAACATTTACTTGGGAGACAGACATTTATTTCCCTTGGTTACATTGTGACAAATGACTGATAAAATGTCTCCTTATTTCCTAATCTGAATTCAAATGTATAGACTGCTTGCAGGACTATTTAAAAGTCGAAAGTGGATTTCGAACACTTAAGCCTCGTACACACGCGCAGCTTGTTGGCCAACCGAACATCCAACGTTTGTCCAAATCGGCTGTTGGCGGTTGTGTCTATTGTACTGACGGAAGTCAAGTAATCGGCCAACAAAGCCTAACGTGGTGACGTGTTACGAGCGTATAAAGAGGCAGTTCGGGTGAATGTGATTTGTGAATTAGGAATGCAGGTTTACACGACCAAACACTTCCTACATTCCGAGCATGCGTGTTTGCACTTCTGTACACACATGCCAACAATCGGCCCAAGCCTTGTTGGCCAACAAACGTTTTCTAGTCTTGTCAGCCAACTGTTGAACAACGATTGGAAATCAGCTGTCGAATCGTGCGTACTAGTAATCGGATTATTGGCCAACAGGCTGTTGGACGACCGCTGTTGGCTGATAATCGGACCGCGCATACGGGCCTTAACATTTCAATGTAACAAGGCGCTCTCTAAACTCAAAACTTCTGCTTACAAGTTTTGGGTGACCAAATGTATCGGATTTGCAGTGCCAGCATGGTAGCGTGCCAATATAATCTTGCTCCTGGGAGTGCTATCATATTGGTACTTAGGTGTGCAAAGACTTGTGTATATGTGTAACTGCAATTCTTGACAAATGGAGTTAGTATTGGAGGTATCTGTGTGCGTCTTTGGAGGGTTCTAATGCTTGACAACCATGTAATGTTCATAGCCATCTTTAGCTTTTTGAGACAAAATGAACAAGAGATGCCACTACTGCTTTACAAATATGTAGTAGCAGCAGCATTGGTAATCAGGAGCCCATCATTTCTAAGGTATACAACCTTGGGGTAACAAACGCTTTAAAGAGTAACTCCACTTTCGTTGAGAAAACTCCCCCCAAAAAAAAAGATCCCCTCTGGGTGAATAATGTACATTTCAGGGATTTTAACACATTTAGAGCCTTAGAGCAGTGGTTTACAACTCCGGTCCTCAGGACCCACCAACAGGCCAGATTTTAAGTATTACCTTGGGGAGATGCAGACAAGAATACTGCAATCACCGAGCAGCAAATGATATCGCCTGTGATGCATTTCAATTATCCTGCAAACCTGGCCTGTTAGTGGGTCCCAAGGACAGGAGTTGAGAACCACTGCCTTAGAGGAATACCTGTTTGTTTCACCAATTCTGAACGGGAGGGGCTGCTTCACTATAATCATCTGATGCAGTCTCAGTGTTATAACAAGAAAAACTGCAGGGTCTGCATCCCATTTAAAAATAGATATCCCTTGAAAAGTATCTCTCCAAAACTGAAATTCCTGTTTTTAGGGGGTGGCTAAAATGTGCCAATCACACAAGCAGGATGATGCTTTTGGAGTCATTCTGTACACCAACGGAGGTTGCCATATTGCATTGAATTTTTAAAAAAATATGTTGGCTGTAGGTTGAAAAGGAAAGATAATTTTTAATAACATTAAATTACAGCATGGCTTGTGTATCAATTGAATTTTCGGTATTATTTTATATTATTTGCCATATGTTTTCCATGAACGTGGCGCTACCCTTTGTCTATTGTTAGCTTTTTAAATAGAAAGGAATATTATGGCTTTAGTATCCTTATATTTTAATGTATTTTGTTGACCTATACGTTGGAGAGCCTTCTTTTTGAATTTACAGAACTGATCGTAGCTGCGTCGTTACATTACTTGACTACGTCAACTTGCTATTCCAGGAACTGAGGTTGTCGTGTGCTGTAGTATTATAAGCTTGTGTCATGCAGCCTTTAAAAAGCCTGTCAGTTTTACCATTCATGATATGTTGCCATGGTAACCCCAAGCACATGCAATTATTTGACATAGCAGCTCGCTGCATATAGTTAGAAAAGACATAAAGGACAATGCAAGGGATCCATGGAAAAAAAAAACACAGGTTCCCTTTAAAGTAGAAATAAACCTTAAAATGAATTAAATTTAATTTGCTCAAGTGTTGCCATGAGCAATTTTTTTTATTAATATTTATTAAAATATTATTTTTTTTTTTAAATACTGGATTTCACCTTTTTGACCCTTTGTTGTTGAGGGCCCTTATGGGCCGTGTCCGTTCCGATCAGCAGAACAGATCCCCTGCTGAATCAGAAGAACAGAGCAGATGTCCCTTTTATGACATCCGTGTCTGTTCATATCTCCCTTCATCTTGTAACAAACCCATGTTATTTCTATGGACACGCAGATTTAAACAGATGTGCATCCGTTTACTTCCTTTTAACTATGATCTGTCACGTTTAGGTCTGAAAAAAATGATAACACAAACCTGTTCCTATTTTTTGTTTGACCTACAAAGAATCTGAGGTATATCTGCCTGCCCATAGAACAACATGAAGCATATGTTCAGACCTGAAAAAAAAACTGACAAGAGGATCTGATTGGATTCTTCATCTGAAAGGGGTCCAAAAATGTAGAGCACCAGCGCTGATAAATACTAATGTCAGCCCTGGGCAGGTGGGGCATTCAAGATGGCTGTTTCTTTTAAGTGGAGGTACTTTGTGCAATTTTGGGTGCAGATGCAAGTGAAATGTGATTTTGTGTGTGTGTGTGTGTGTTTTTTATTTAAGGTTGCTTACCTTTTTAAAACAGTCTTTGTCCATACTAGTATAATCAAGCTAGTAAAATCATATATTAGGTTTGCCTTAATAAGTAGATCCGTGGTCTCCAAACTACGGTCCGGACGCCAGATACAGCCCTTTTTCTTGCTTTCATCCTGTCCTTGGGGCACTATTTCATTTACTGACACCAACAAAGGGGCACAATTCCTTCTAATGACACCAAACAATGGGGCACAGTTTCTCCCAATGACACCAACAATGGGAACCAGTGACACCAATAATGGGGCACAATTCCTCTCAATGATACCAGTGATGATGGGGCTCAATTCCTCCCAATGACACCAATCATGAGGCACTATTCCTACTAGTGATGGGGCACTATTCCTACCAATGACACCAACGGCTGGGTACTATTCCTACCAATGACAACAACAATGGGGTCCAATGGCTCCAACGATGGGGCATTGTTACTCCAACTAATGCTGGGACATTTTCCACTCCCGATTGCCACAGTCCTGCCCTCCTAATGTCTGAAGTCCGAATTGGCCCCTTGTTAGGAGGTTTGGAGACCCCTGAACTAGATAAGCAAGTAAGTGATAAAAACAAGCATGACATAAACATACCACTGAATAAAAATACTTCCCCTTTCCCCGTTGGAAAGGACAACAGCATTGGGTCCATACACTTTATAAGTCATAGCTTATGAACAATAAAGGTATAGTTAGTACATTCTGTGGATGTTGATAATAGTGCTATCAACAATGAAAACACACTCCCATAAAGACCCTTTACTAAGTCTGAATGCCACAAGAAAGAACAACTCTTGCAAAGTATATAATTAAATCAGGAACTTGTTGGGATTGTTACCCAAAGATTATGAATAAAGAGAACTCTTGGTGAGAGAAAAAAAATACATGCAGATTTGTTCAAATCCCTGATGTGTCCAAGCTATATTGCTTTGGGTCTTCATTTTTTTATTTACATTAAAGGCAAAGTCCACCTCCCCAGAAAATAGCTCATGTAGTCAAGGGACCACCCCGGTAGACATTGGGCAGCTTTGTAAAATGTTCATACATTTTCTTGTCATATCTGCAAGCATTTTGGGCCTCCTTAGAAGCCTGGCCAAAAAACCTTTCAGCTATTCCCACATCCTGCCTTGTTGCTAGGACATGAAAACCATTGGATGATCACTTTCACCTGACTTTTAGCTTTTTTTCATGTACCAGCAGCAGGGAATTATGTGGGGATTGCTAAATGGGAGTTTTTCAACCAGGCTTTCAGAGGGACCCAAATGGCCTACAGGTATGATAGTAAAATTTAAGGAGTATCTACTGGGGTCCTTGGACTTTCATAGGCTATTTGCTGGAAAAGGTGAATTTAGTCTTTAACTGACCATTCTCTCCAACAGTAAATGGTAAGCTCTGGTGTGGGTATTGAGGAGCACCTAGTACTAGTGTCTATTTCATATGAAATCTTTTTGAAATGTATTGGTTAAGAGTAGAGTTGAGCGAACACCTGGACGTTCGGATTCGGAGGGTCCAAACGAACTTTGGAAAAAAGTCCGGGTTCGGCACCGAACGTTGCCCGAACTCTATCCCGGACCCCGAACCCCATTGAAGTCAATGTGGACCCGAACTTTTAGGCACAAAAATGGCTGTAACAAAGTCCTGGCAAGTGCTAGAGGGCTGCAAAAGGAAGTAAAATTGGGTAAGAGTAGGGCAAGTGCCCTACAAAAAAATGGGGATAGGGAAAATAAATTAAAATCAAATTTTAAAA
The DNA here is from genome assembly GCA_018402905.1 of Glandirana rugosa. Taxonomy (NCBI): domain Eukaryota; kingdom Metazoa; phylum Chordata; class Amphibia; order Anura; family Ranidae; genus Glandirana; species Glandirana rugosa. The sequence continues at coordinate 228,059 of BLSH010011384.1, forward strand.
AAATGG
>BLSH010011384.1:233004-245619 GCA_018402905.1 Glandirana rugosa
CTAGTTTAGGACGTATTGTGTTGCTAGTGATGCTAACATGTGTTGTTAGTCTAACACCCTCATTAAACTCTAAAGTGTATGACGACGAAACTCACTGTCTAACGTCTAGTTTGGGATAGATTGTGTTGCTAGCATGCGTTGCTAGTCTAACCCCCTAGCATGTGTTGCTAGTCTAACACCCTCATTAAACTCTAGAGTGTATGACGACGATCGGATCAGTGCCGAATCAGTTGGAGATCCGAACAATCCTTTTCTTGTTTAAAGACCGATTTAGACGGTAAAGGCGACACCACGCGTGTAAACGCGCGCACACGCGCGAGGGCACGCGCAAGCGCGCGAGGGCACGCCGTTTTCCGGCACGTGCGCGCGCACGGGAGCGCGCGCGCACGCGGGCGCGCACGGGAGCGCGCGAACGCGCACGGGAGCGCGCACACGCGCGCAAATGTGCGCACCACAGCGGAAATGGCAGATTTAGCCAGAAATTTGTTCTTTTCCTAACAAGCCTAGAGGTTGACTAAGCCGTGACTAGGCTAGCAGCAGTATGTGAGATCTCAAATTACTCCCACAATCTGATCGTTGTGTACGATCCCCCAATCTGATCGTTGCGTACGATCGTTGTGTTAGATAGGGTTTGATCTGCAATCTGTCACTCAAAGCAGCAGTATGTGAAATCTCAAATTACTCCCACAATCTGATTGTTGTGTACAATCGTAGTGATCGTTGTGTTATGCAGGATTTGATCTGCAATCTGTCACTCAAAGCAGCAGTATGCAAAATCTAAAATTTCTGCAAACTGTCCCTCAGAGCAACAGTAGTAGTAATTTAAGGATGCAGGATCAGATGTTAAAATGTCTGCAATCTGTCCCTCACAAAAACGCTGGCAGCTTCCTCTCCCTATACTAGTCAGAGCCTCAGAGAGCATGTGACTGCAGCATCAAGTGACTCCAGCTTATATAGAGGCTGGGTCACATGATGCACTGGCCAATCACAGCCATGCCATTAGTAGGCATGGCTGTGATGGCTTCTAAGGGCACACCAGTGAAACACTTGTTGATTGGATGCCCTGCAGCTATTCAACATGCGTGATCAACTACCAGAACCCAGAACCCGAACCCAAACATTTTTTGAAATGTCCGTGTTCAGGTCCAGGTCCCGGACACCCCAAAGTTCGGTACGGACTCGAACGTTACAGTCCGGGTTTGCTCAACACTAGTTAAGAGCATCAAATACAGCCAACTGCTCGCAGTTCTTGGTGCCTTTTAAGATTTGTAGGGCCTTTAATATATATCAAGTCCTCACATAGGTTTCCTATTATATCTCATCGTGATTCTAACAACATCCACTGCTCAAGCCCTGGGGAATGGCCTTTCCCCCCGAAATGCATATGCTGTATTTGATGCTCTTAACCAATAAATGTTCCAAAAAGACCTCTGAGTGATATGAAAATGTACTAGGCACTCCTCAATACCCGCCTCAGATTCTATCATCTGCTACATAGCAACCTAGAATAAGAACAAGGTCCACCCACACTATACGCTTATTATGGATTAGCTCTTTTGAAGGAAGATGCACTCCATTGTATGTCCATCACAACCAAGCCTCACTTCTATCAGTCCACCACTATCCCACACATATCAAACCTCTAACAAGATACAGTACTCAACTGCAAAAATGAATCTGCCCTAAGTTAGTTGAATGTCTATATTCTGTGAAAGCACCAAAAGGCTATTAAACCATCCAACTCACAGGTATAAAAGTAAAAAAGAACCAAAATGAAATTCTCAAGTGCTTTGGGTGCATTTTACCATCTTTTATGCAATTGCTCCAAGTTTCAAGGGTATTGGGTATAGATTGTCAAAATCCTATGTGATATGTTGGGTTCTCCAGTCTTCTTAAGGCTGGGTTCACACTGGAGGACACTTCGGCTCACAGCAGGGGTCCGGTGCATCCCTGTTCACCATTTCAGGTCTGATTTCTGCCCGAATTTTGGGCTGAATTTTGACCTGAAATGGACCAAAAGACGCACAGGACCCCTGTGCAAATTCTCACCAGAGCCGCTCCAGAGATGTGTGAGCCGGTCACAATCTCCTGCTATTGTGAATTGGATGCAGGAAATCCGCATCCAATCCACACTAGTGTGAACCCAGCCTAAAGTGGCTGTAAACCTCAGACATGAAATATGAACAAAGAATATCCTTCTATATTGTGTACTTGCCTCGATCCAAAGCACTGAGTGTGATTTCTCTCTGCTGCACCTCCTTCCACTGTTATCTGCATGAGTCACTTCTGACAGCTTTTCCCAACTCTAAGAGATAATTGGTGACAAAGGAGGAGCGCTCCAACACATAGCATGTGATTGAAAGCCTCAGTTGTGCATGGTCCCCTGTACTGTGAGGAGAGGGGTGTTTGCTTTCCGTGCAATCTGCTCACTGAGCTCTACAGTGTGTCACTTTTGATCCCTAGGCCCTGCTGTTTAGAACTAATGTGTAAAATCTGTGTTTTAGAAGGCCATGCAGAAGAAATGGCTGCAGATAAATAGGTACAACTTATGTAGGAGGGTTTGTTTCATCTCTGTTTTAAAGTGTTTTACTGCTCATAAATTGATTGCAAGCATCTGGATCCAAGCTCCCTTGTGAAGGTGTTCAATTTTTGATATGCAGTATCTAAGACTTTGTGAGTATTTTTCTTTCCTTTTTAATAAATTTCCTTTTTAATATTGAGGATAAAGCACTAGGCCTGTGCGCCCTCTGTTTTTTTTTCTATCTTGGTTTATCTGGACGTCTCCAGTCTTTCGAGGGCAGCAAGGTGGCATTTATCTGAATATATCAAGCCAAGAGCATAGACTCTGTGGGGCTTTTCTTTGAGCGCAGGAAATATGTGTTTTATTTGTTGAAGTAACTGATATGGACAAGAAGGCCTGGCTCGCAGTCTCCACTGTAATTCAGCCCAAAGGTTTTCTATCGGGTTGAGGTCATACTCGCTCATAAATGTCTTTATGGACCTTGTTTGTGCACTGGTGTGCAGCCATGTTGGAAGAGGAAATTGGGGGCATGAAATTGTCCAAAATGTTTTGATATGCCGATGCCTTAAGAGGTCCCTTCACTAATTCCTTATAGTGAGGAACGGTGATGATATCGGACTGCGCTGGCAATCATGTTGGATACTCAGACATCAATCCGATTGTGGCCGCTGATGTCAGTATATTAACATTGCTGTGGTCCCCCGTAAGGATGGTAATGTCGTCATGCTGAAATTATCCTAGGTTGTTTTTCAAATGTATGTGCCTTTATATCCTTGCTCAGGTATTGCACTTGGGGAGAGGGTTGGGGGATGTTAAAGGCTGTTGTTGTAGCCTTACTGTTTCTTCAGTATCTGGCTGTGCCAGTAATGTTATTGTATTTTTCTGTTTTTTGATATCTTGGATACCCCACTGTTGTATGTTTTTATATTTGAAAAAAATAATAAAAATTATTTTCAAAAAAAAAAGTTCCTTTCACTGGTACTAAGGGGACAACCCCAACCCCTGAAAAACAACCCCATACCATACTCCCCCCTCCGCTAAATGATTTGGAACAGTGCACAAAGCAAGGTCCATAAAGACATGGATGTGTGAGTTTGGGGTGGAGGGACTTGACTGGCCTGCACAGTCCTGACCTCAACCCGATAGAATACCTTTGGGATGAATTAGAGGGGAGACTGTGAGCCAGGAATTCTCATCCACATCAATGCCTGACCTCACAAATGCACTTCTGGAAGAATGGTCAAACATTCCCATAGACACACTCCTAAACATTGTGGACAGCCTTCCCGGAAGAGTAAAAGCTGTTAGGGTTGGTCAACTCAATATTGAACTCTACGGGACTAAGACTGAGATGCCATTAAATTCAAATGCCTGTAAAGGCAGGCGTCCCAATACTTTTGGTAATATAGTGTTTATACCGGATTTACTTAAGCCATTCATTTATTGTATTCTACGGTCTGTGTGAACCACACTTGAGTACATATTTTTTTGTTGCAAACCACCTTGTTAAGTACGTTATGTGATAGAGCTAGAACAATTCTTGATGATTATAGTACAAGAGCACTTTGTATCTTACAAAATTGCTGTAATTCTTCTTTTGTTGGTAACTCAATAAATCATTTTCTTAATGTGAAAAAAGAACCAAATGTCAATGAAATTTTGCTTGCATCTCTGCAATATTGCTACCACCGGGAGCGGTCAAATTGGTCATATCATTACCTAAGTCTGATTTGTATAGCTAAGCTTAAAGCTTTATTGTGTAAGCCTTTATTGTATATTTGTTCATCTTTTCTACCCATATCCTAATGTCAAGATTAGAGACCTATGAAGCTTAAATTGTGAAATGGTAAATGGTGGATGGTTAATGGTAAATATAGGGTGCTGTTATGAAGCAGGTAAAATTCGGATACTTAGAAATATAGGTCAGTGTGTCTTACTCACACTATGGGGCCTGCCAGAGCTAACAGCAAGGGACTTTTTAGTCATCCGAATGGGTAGAATGTTTTCATAACCAAATCATGGTTATATAGGATCTGTTCTGCCCACACTCCGCTTGTTCAGATAATTACTGCAATACACAAGCTTTGCAGTCCAATCCTGTTACAGCAGAGAGATTATCTGCAGCCCACATGTATTATCAGAAGAAATGTCACTATCCATAAACCTATTTTGTGTTATCGCTTGCCAGTGGCTAGAAAAGAACTTTCACAGTATGTAGTGCCTGGAGCTGAGAAAAATCCACGTTAAGCTCTCCTGTTAATTTCATGGCACTTTTTGTAATTGTCCTGATTTTGTCGAGAGGTTGGTGATTGCGGCTTGCTATAAAGAGCTATTTTGGTGGCCGTTCCGATGACGCAGTTGCTGTGATTTTGGAAGAACATGCTGAAAATAATAATTGTTTATGGTGCTTATTATACCAATGGATGCAAGTTCCGGATTTCTTTTTGCTTAATAAGTTACCATTTAATCATATGATAGAGTAAAAAGGAGGTACATAGCGGTCTTGGCAGAAGCTGAAAATCGTTTTTATTGCCAAAGCAGATAATCTACTCGATGAAGTTCATAGTCACAGTGGATATATAGCATGTCGTCTGAGGCTAGAATCCGCACATTGCTTTCCCTATTATCCCAGAAGGAGTGTCAGGAACCATAAACCAGGCGGAGACAGAAAATGCAGTTACAATCCTTTAATGAAATAAAAAAAATAACACAGTTAAGGAAAGTAGTCAAAAACAGAAGCCAGGGTTTGGATGCTAGAGCGGGTAATCAGACGAGCTGGGGTCAGGAAGCCAGAAGTCAGCGTAGTAAGGAGCAAAAACAGGAACAGGTATCGGAAGAGAAGTCAGCCAGGCCAAGTCATATACAGGAACACAGGCAGGAAGACATTGGAGATCACAGACCACAAAAGAGCACGGAGGAAATAAGCAAATCTGTTTAAATAGCCAAAAGGGGCTGGCTGTAGGCCAGACTAATAAGACTAATAAGGCATTTAATGGTAACCAGCAGAGTCACTATGGAAACAATGAGTGGTAATTGACCAACAGCTGAGCAACCTCTGTGCACTAAAAGAAAAGAGCTGCTTGTAAGTAGCAGGAGCTCAGCCCTGACAGTGGGACTAAGGTGAACTATCAGGGTTTCAAGTGAACCTGTCATTTTGTTCATTTAGTGCAACATAACACGTTCTCTTGCTAGCCCACCGTCCTTTCAGCTTTTCCCTTCTCCAGTTACCCCGTTTTCCTACAGGAGCCCTGTTTTGCTTGTATGTTTTAGGTTTCTTTGCATTAAAGCAAGATAGCAGAATGCCCCTTTACTATATTAATGCCTTTTACTAAAAAAAATACTGTATATTCAAACTACTTACAATTGTAGGAAAACCATGCACAATATACAGAGTATTTCAAATATACATAAAACACACACACACACAGGGCTGCTGAAATCATGGGGCCCTATACAGTTAGGGCCCCTGCCCTAAATATTTGTACTGTTTTATTATTAGTGGACACAAAATAACTTACCAAATTGCTGCTAAATCTAAAAGATAAAAATGTGGGAGCTCATTCACATGAGTGCTGTGCAGTGTTTATTTTTTTGTGGCTGGAACTGTGCTGAAGTCAGGCTATGTTACTCTATGGAGACATAGTGGCTGTACACACATAGCTGCAAGTCCTAATTTGACAGGTATGTGGATGCAGGTGTACTGCCCCGAACACAAACAGTGTGCATTCGGGGCCACTTACCTGTCAACTTAGGACCTGCGGCTGCTGCATCCTCATAGAGTAACAGGTGGCTCTAACTGCACCACTCATTCACACTGTATCGGGCCAGAGACCCTGTGTGGATGAGCCCTTCATTTTTTATTTTTTTAATGTTTAGAATTTTTTTATTTTTTTCAATGTTTAATTAATTTTATTTATTTTTTCACAACCCTCTTGGGGGATGGGGTTCTGGTGAAATATCAGGGGTCTAAACAGACAAAGGTAAGTAGCGATCAGGAACTTTCCGTTAACCGCTGGTAACTGTTCCGGGAGCACGCAGCGCACACGCTCTTGGCACAGCTGTATTTAGAATAATTCACACAAATATGCACCCGCTCTGCGCCAAGGCCCACCCCGCTGAGAGGTCACATATTTGTGTGCGGCCGGTGCCAAGGGGTTAAAGTGAATCTGTGGCCAGGCTGTGGACATTCAAGCATATTTAATAAAGAAAGAAAAACGCTGACCTCTGTAGCTGCAAACACTTTGGAGTTATTATTCCTTATATCATTCTTAGTCCTGTGTTCTCCGAGAGAAGTCAAAGTGTATTTGTACCCAGACTATGGTCAATAAAGCGTGTCTAAGAAATACAATTTAAATTAATATATTAATTTCCACATTGTGGTTCAATTATTTCTAGCCTACTTCTATTAAGCTTAATGACCCTATAGTTTCAAAAACTTAATTTTTGAAGAATCCTACACATTTTTTCCCCTAAATTCTATAGTCCCTATGCCCTGTGGGGAGGGCTGGCGCTACCACTAGGCGGTCGCCTAGGGCGCACTGCCGACTAGGGGACCTGGCAGCTGTTGATCCGTCACTGACTGCTCTGCATTGATTCATGTCATCAGAGAGACGAGAGCCTCAGCTGGGAGCTGCCTCGATTAGAGCAGTCGAGAATTGGAGAAGAGCACCCCCCCCCCGGAGGACACTCTGCCTCGATCGTGTCAGTGAAGTGGAGAAATGGAGGAGAGCCGCGGCTGGCAGCACCACCCCGCTGCATTTGATTGGCACTGATCGGGCTGCATTTGATTGGCGCTGATCAGGCTGGGCAGGGCAAAGGGGGTGGAATCAGGGGGGGTGGCAAAACGAGGTTTCGCCTAGGGTGTCAAAAATCCTTGCACCAGCCCTGCCTGTGGGTAAGCACTGGTGTGTCATACATTCCACAGAGCCTGCCTTTTGAATTACAAAGATGTTGAGAGGAGGAGTTTCAGGAGGCGGAGTCAGTACAGGAATTGCTGCTTGCATGCAACAAGGTACCATGGGATATGTAGTCCTTAGAAATTGAAGAAAAACAGCAAAGGAGAAGCTGAAAAGCATGCTGGGAGTCCAGGAAGTTTTAGAAAGAGACAGCCAGCAGACAGGCAGAGCTCACAGCATGAAAGATTTTTGAAATTAGCTTATATTGGATTATCAAAATGAATTTGTTCTTTGTATTGTTATTACAATGCTGATGTTATAAAATAAAAGCATATGCTGTGACTATGGAGCTTCTTTAAAGGATTTATATATTCATGATAAACAGTAAAATAAATTTAAAACAAGCTCCCTATGACCTCTCTAACTGCTTGTATGGTGCTCATTCCCAAAAATCAGACGCTAAGGGTCCATGCATACTATACAGCAAAAAAACGGCAGAACAAAAGTAGCATAAACAATGCGCAATTGAACATACTGTACATGTATTTAGGTGTGTTATACACTCGTTTGCGTTTATACGCATTTTTCTCCAAAACACTGGGAAAATGTGCCCAAAACGCAATTGTGATTTTTTTTTTTTTTTTTTTTTCAGCCTGTAAATGCTTTGCTACAAATATGCCTGTAAACACCCAAATATGCAGACACATCAGCTAACATGGAGTCGGAGATGCTTCTATAGGCTGAAAGAAAAAACACCAAATGCCTGTATAAGCAACATTTTTTTGCTCAGTGTGTATGAGGCTATAAGGTGAGATTCAGTTAGTTTTTAAGGCTCTGTTCACACCACGGGATGCGGGAGCATGTGCGATATCAAATGCATTCCCACAGCACATGAAAATGTGCTATGCCCTGGCAATGCTATGCATTGTAGTGTGAGGCAATTTAATAACAGGTGTCCGCAATATTTTTGTGTGATTGTCATGTGTCGCACCAAAAGACACAAAGGCATATGTCGCTATCACACCTTTGCTTTTCATAGAAAGTAAGAGTAACTGTGATTTCAGTGCCTCTGTTGTGAATTTTGAAGATAAATGTGTGCACAATACCTATAGCTACAGGGATGAGTGCGGGTTTGGTGTAAAGTGCTCTGAATTCAGAATAATGGAATTCTTTAATGCGAGTAGTCAGGCATTTGTAAATTACTTAGGTGGTTCTTCACCTCCTGTATCTCCCTGTTCCCAGTGGCTTATCTACCATGAGGCAAACAAGGCGTTTTTGAAGGGGGCGGCCCTGTACCGGGATAATGCCTGCAGCAGTAGGCATCACCCCAGTATTGATTTTTAGAGCCGGCGGTCGGCTCTCTTGTACTAGCAATTGGAGGGGCTTACTAGCCACATGATTGCTATTAAAAGCAGTGGGAGGGGACACCTCTCCTCCCGCTGCCTTCCGTGGCTCTCCTGTCCCACTGGTAGACCTGAGCGATCAGACAGTGTGTCCTCCAGCTGGCCAGACAGACAGGCAAAGCCAGGATCGGTTTTGATCTACTGTTCGGAACAGTAAATTGGAAGCGATGACATGACATCACTTCTAGTTTTCTTGGAAACCATTGGCACCATTTTTAAGAATCTAAAGCATTCAAAACACCAATCTTGGAGTTATGAATGCTTTTAAGGGCAGAGGAGGGATTTGGGGTCTTATAGAGTACTTGTCACATGCCCATTGCTGTCACAAGGATGTTTACATTCCTTGTGACAGCAATAAAAGTAATACAAAAAATAAAGCAACAGTGTAAAAATAAATTAATAAATAATGATAAAAAAAAATGTATAGTGCCCCCGTCGTCCCATGCTCGCATGCAAAGGCAAACACGCGTGTCAATTTCGCAAGTATGCAAACAGTGATCGTCTCACACATGTGAGGTATCACCGTGAATGTCAGATTGTGGGCAGTAATTCTAGCACCAGAGCTGCTGTGTACATCTAAAGTGGTAACCTGTAAAGGCTTTTAAAGCATCACCTATGGATAGTAAAATTTGCGTTGTTTGCAGCGCAATTCTAAAGTGGATGGCGTGGGCCAAATTTAGATGGGGGGGGTGGGGGGCACCCGATTTTAGTCTTGCCTAGGGCAGCACAAAACCAAGATGCACCACTGCCTGTCCCACTAGTTCTTTCATTACTTGTTGGACTGAAGTGAATCCAGTGGTTTTCATAGGGATCAATTATATTATATAGTCAATAATCAATAGCCGTTCCATCCATGATTATGAAGTAGACAGCTGGCAGGGGACTATGGTATTCATAGTTTTGCAGCGTCAGGTTGCAGACCTAAACAAGTGAAATTCCGTGTTGCATATTTGTTACCTTTTTTAACTACAGAGCACTGGATTGTGTTATTGCAGGTTAATACATTGATGTGTGTCTGTCCCACTTTCCCTCTTCCCATTTATTTCTTCTCCATATCCCTAGTACCTCGACTGTACAGCAGCTCTTGAATCATCCTGCTGTTTTTTCATTAGCGCACAGTTTCCTAAGCACAGAGCTGTCTGTTGTTATAAATGTACATTGGCTGCTTCCTAGAGAAGGCAGAGCTGGCACAGACCCGCTCTTTATTCATTGCACATGCTCTGGATTAGATTGGTGCTCTGTTTAACTTTCAGGTGACAAGAGGCTTTGTCAACCAGATGTACTAGCTAAATACCTGCTGATTTATCAATGTGCATGTAATAACAGAGACTTTAAAACTGATTGAGATAGAAGCTTGGAGTGTAATGTTTTCTTTAAGTAGAGAGTCAGCTTGGACATCAATGGCCCTAAAACTAGAGGTTTACACAGCTGCCATTGATACGGCTTGTGGATCTGAACAAGTGCTGGTGACAATAGAGAGGTCACAACGTGCCACCTTCATTTTCCCCCAAATCGAGTCTGCCTGTCCATTTTTCAGGTAGACCCAATTGGACCATCCATTGTTCTCTATGGGGCGGCGGTTGTTAGGTGCCCGTTGCCACCCACCGGCATTGGATCCGGTCCACTATAAACAGACGTATGGGGATACGTTGGCCATCAGTCGGGCGAATTGGATCAGATGACAACCGGATGGCAACAGACATGCAGTCCGTTTCCATCCTACCGCCTTTAAGGTCTTTATGGACCTTGCTTTGTGCACTGGTCCAAATCATTTGGTGAAGGGGGGATTATGGTGTGGGGCTGTTTTTCAGGGGTTGGGATTGGCCCCTTAGTTCCAGTGAAGGGAACTCTTAAGGCATCAGCATACCAAGACATTTTGGACAATTTCATGCTCCCAATTTTGTGGGAACAGTTTGGGGTGGAGGAACTTGACTGGCCTACACATAATCCTGATCTCAACCCAATAGAACACCTTTGGGATGAATTTGTAAGTGCCTGACCTCACAGATGTGCTTCTGGAGGAATGGTCACATATTCCCACAGACACTCTCCTAAACCTTGTGGACAGCCTTCCCAGAAGAGTTGAAGCTGTTATAGCTGCAAAGGGTGGGTCAACTCAATATTGAACTCTACGGGACTAAGACTGAGATGTCATTAAATTCAAATGCGTGTAAAGGCAGGCGTCCCAATACTTTTGGTATTATAGTGTATATACCGGATTTACTTTCATTTATTGTATTCTACGGTCTGTGTGAACCACACTTAAGTACATATTTTTTTGTTGCAAACCACCTTGTTTGTTAAGTACGTTATGTGATGGAGCTAGAACCACTCTTGATGATTATAGTACAAGAGCACTTTGTATCTTACAAAATTGCTGTAATTCTTCTTTTGTTGGTAACTCAATAAATCATTTTCTTAATGTGAAAAAAGAACCAAATGTCAATGAAATTTTGCTTGCATCTCTGCAATATTGCTACCACTGGGAGCGGTCAAATTGGTCATATCATTACCTAAGTCTGATTAGTATAGCTAAGCTTAAAGCTTTATTGTGTAAGCCTTTATTGTGTATGAAGCAGTTGAAGCTGTTATAGCTGCAAAGGGTGGGTCAACTCAATATTGAATCCTACAGACTGGGATGCCATTAACCGCTTCAGATCTGCGCTATAGCCGATTGACGGCTACAGCGCGGATCTGCTTTGCCGGGAGGCCGTCAGTAGATGTCCTCCCCTTTTGCTTGTCGCTGCACGCGCGTGCCCGCGCGGACTGGATGTCCGCCATAGACCAGCTATCCCTGCACAGAGAGCCAGAATGGGGAACTGCCGATGTAAACACGGCGGTTCCCCGCTCTGTGAGGGGGGGCATGACAGATCTACTGATCCCTGTGATCGGGATCAGTGAGATCTGTTATGTCCCTGTCAGCCCAGCCCCCACACAGTTAGAACACATACAGGGAACACGTTTAACCCCTTCACTGCCCCCTTAGTGTTAACCCCTTCCCTGCCAATGACATTTATACAGTAATCAGTGTCTATTTTTAGATCTGATCACTGTATAAATGTCATTAGTCCCAAAAAAGTGTCAAAAACGTCTGACATGTCCGCCGCAATATTGCAGTCCCGATAAAAATCGCAGATCGTCACCAATACTATTAAAAAAAAATAAAATAATAAAAACGCTATAAACCAATGTCTATGGTTTGTAGGCGCTATAACTTTTGCGCAACCCAATCCAAATACGCTTAATACGATTTTTTTTTTTTTTACCAAAAATATGTAGAAGAATATATATCAGTTTAAACTGATGAATACATTTGTTTTTTTATTTTGTTTTTTTTGGATATTTATTTATAGCAAAAAGTAAAAAAAAATTGTTCATTTTTCAAAATTGTCGCTCTTTGTTTATAGCGCAAAAAATAGAAACTGCAGAGGTGATCAAATACCACCAAAAGAAAGCTCTATTTGTGGGAAAAAAAGGATGCCAATTTTGTTTGGGTACAACGTTGCACGACCGCGCAATTGTCATTCAAAGAGTGACAGCGCTGAAAACTGAAAATTGGTCCGGGCAGGAGGGGGGTTTAAGTGCCCAGTAAGGAAGTGGTTAAAGTTCATGTGCATGTAAAGCAGGCGCCCCAATACTTTTGGTAATATAGTGTGTGTGTGTGTGTGTGTGTGTATATATATATATATATATATATATATATATATATATATATATAGAATAGTGACACAGAAAAAGACTGGGTAGTCCATCGAGTCTGTCCTTTATGTATGTGTGTGTGTGTATATTTTTATAT
>BLSH010011384.1:248129-267206 GCA_018402905.1 Glandirana rugosa
TGTAGGGGGACTGCACTATCTGGGGAAGGGAAGTGGTCACAGCCTTCGTATACAGGAAGGCTGTGATCACAGCCCTTCCCCCTTCACACAGAGCGGAGGTCCGTGTTTACATACATGGACCTCCGTTCCTCCGCTCGGGGGGGGCCATCGCATGTAGCCGGCGGCAATCGAAGCCGCCGCACCCGCTCCCTGGCCCTCCCCGAACACAGTGGGCGCGCGCGAGCTCACTAAACTCGTTCCCGCAGCCGCCGTCGTATGACGGCGTTTTGCAGGAACGAACCACTTTGCCACCGTCAAATGCCGACCGGCGGTCGGCAAGTGGTTAAGCAGTAAGGACAGAATGAGCCGGACTCTGTTCTTCAAGACACTCACCAGTGTCTCATTTCTAGCTGCCATACCCGATTAGCTGATTATGAGGGCAGGGGAAATTCTAGCAACAGTCTCAGGGATCCTCTCACAAGTCTGTACCCACACCATGTCCTGGGACAGTCGGTAGCCCTTTCTCTGCCAACTTCCAAACACTTTGCCACTGTGATATCAGACCGAATCCAAGGACATCCTCCCTCTGTCAGCTTCTAAAGAACTCTGGGCTGCAGCTTCAGCATCCGGATAGGCCTCGACAAGGCCAAGCAACCGGCAGCCTCCTGGATAGGTCCTCAGGCCTAGCAGCCAGGAGCCAAAACACACACCCCCACCGCTTAGGTACAGGTGGGCTGGAACTCTTAACCTTGAGCCCATGTGCTCCCTTTTATATGAAGGTGTTCATCCAAGATGCAGTGGGGCCACTCCCCTGCTAGTTGGTCAGAACCACCCTCAAATACACCTGCTGTCACTTGCTGGGTTTTCCTCCCACTGTCCAATAGGGACCCATACTACTGGACAGGGAAAACTTCTCCAGACCACATGAATCAGCACCAGAGTACACTGAGCAGACCTTACTGAAATCAAAGCTCTCTGATAAGCAGACAGCATATACATTTACCTGTCAGCTCTCCTGTTAAGCAGAGAAAGACAAAAACTATATACACTAACTAATACCCAAACTAGGAGGGCGCTACACAAATGTTATAAATTGAGTTGCAGTTCAGTGAGTAAAATAAGTATTTGATCCCCAAGTAAAACATGGACACTGAGAAACCCTTGCTGGTAAGCACAGAGGTAAGACATTTCTTGTAGTTGGTTACCAGGTTTACACACATCTCAGGAGGGATTTTGGTCCACTCCTCTTTACAGATCTTCTCTAAATCCTTGAGGTTTCTTGGCTGTTGCTTGGAAACTCGAAGTTTCAGCTCCCGACATAAATTTTCTATAGGTTTAAGGTCTGGAGATTGGGTAGGCCACTCCATGACAATGTGCATCTTCTTGAGCCACTCGTTTGTTGCTTCGGTGGTATGATTTGTCATGCTGTGACATCGTCAGTGTTCTTCTGGCTGAGGGAAGAAGCTATAACTTATACCAAATTTCTTCCCTACAATATAAAGATCTGTGCTTGCTAGGTGTAAATCCTTTACCCCACTCTGTTTTTTTTTCTGAATATTCTATTTTCTATTTCAACTTTTGTTTACATTCATTGCTGACAGCTGATGAGTCATCGGTTGTTAAGGATGCGGCAGCCAGCTTCCCGACCCGCTCCTTAACAACCAGCTATTCTTCACACAGAATTCAAATCGCTTGATCATTATTCGACCAATCCGCATTTGATTCAAATTTGGATTGGTCGAAAAATGATCAACCGATTCGAATTCTGTGTGAAGAATAGCTGGTTGTTAAGGAGTGGATCGGGAAGCTGGCTGCCGCATCCTTAACAACCGACGACTCATCAGCTGTGAATGTAAACAAAAGTTGAAATAGAAAATTCAGAAAAAAAAAACAGTGTGGGGTAAAGGTTTACACCTAGCAAGCACAGACCTTTTTATTTGTAGGGAAGAAATTTGGTATAAGTTATAGCTTCTTCCCTCAGCTTCTTTCCTCAGCCAGAAGAACACGAACGATGGGTCTTCCAGCATGAGAAAACATACCACCAAGGCAACAAAGGAGTGGCTCAAGAAGAAGCACATTGTCATGGAGTGGCCTAGCCAGTCTCCAGACCTTAATCCTATAGACCATTTATGTCGGAGGCTGAAACTTCGAGTTGCCAAGCAACAGCCAAGAAACCTTAAGGATTTAGAAAAGATCTGTAAAGAAGAGTGGACCAAAATCCCTTCTGAGATGTGTGCAAACCTGGTAACCAACTACAAGAAACATACCTGAAAATAAAGCCCTCCAGCTTCACCCGGTCTTCCTTCCGGGTTTGCGGGCTCCAGCCTTTTGATGATGTCACTCCTGTGCATGCGCACAGGAGTCATGGTCTCTCTCTGGAAGCCAGTGAAGGGTTTGGCAGCAGGGGCAATACATTACATCACTTCCGAATTTTTATTCTGTCGTACGAGATTTTTCATAACTCTAGTAGCCTATTCTTTTTCGATATGGAGACTAGCATTAAAAGGGAAAAAATATTTATCATTCGTCCAATAATCTCATTGTGTATACTAGGCTTAAAGGCTAAGTTCACTTTTTTTTTTTTCTAAATTCCAGCTCCCCTATGTACAAATATAGCATTTATGTACTTCATGTGCAAAAATAAAACAGCTTTCCATTTATTCTACATACATACTTCAATTTAGGCCAACATGTATTCTTCTACATATTTTTGGTAAAAAAATCCCAATAAGTGTATATTGATGCAATAATATTTGCACAAAAGTTATAGTGTCTACAAACTATTGGATAGATTTATGGACTTTTTTTTTTAATTCTTTTTATTTGAAAATTATATGATTTAGAGTACTAAACATAACCATTTGGGCACATTTATGGAATTTATGGAATTTTTAAAATAGCTTTTACTAGTAATGGCGGCAATCAGCGATTTTTAGTGGGACATTGCGACATTGCGGCAGACAAATCTGGCACTTTTTGGGGACCAGTGACACCAATACAGTGATCAGTGCTAAAAAAATGCACTGTTACTATATAAATGACTCTGGCAGGGAAGGGGTTAACAACAGGGGCAATCAAAGGGTTACGTGTGTTCCCTGGGGGTGTTTTCTAACTGTGTGGGGGATGGACTGATAGGGAGAACAGAGATCTGCATTCCTGCTTACAAGGAACAGAAGATCTCTGTGCACTTCCCTGTCAGAACGGGGCTCTGCCTTGTTCTGCCTATCTGTGGAGCAATCACGGGTGGCCGGTGGACATCTGGTCTGACGGACCTGCTGATTGGCTCCAACTCCATACAGCGGGCATGCACGCCCACAGTATCTATTGCACGAAATGATGTACAGGTACATTGTTTCATGCAATAGAGCCGCCCTGCCGCAGTATATATGCGGTGGGCGGTCTTTAAGTAGTTAAAAACACTGCTCCATTACTTCTGCCTTCCTGAACAGACTTTAGGTCATGACTCAGGAAGGAGTTAACCAGCAGACCTCATTAGCACACACCCTGCATCATCTATCAGCTGGTCCACTCCTTCCTGTGTCATGATCTAAAGTCTGTCCAGGAAGTAAGGCAGAAGTAATGAAGCAGTGTTTTTAACCACTTCCCGCCCAACAACGTCATATGACATTGCAGACTTTCAGTGGGGATATCTGAATGGTGCCTGCAGCCACAGGCATCATTCAGATATCTTCTTTTAGATTCCCTGCACTGTAAGAATAATCATAGCGGCTGTCCCCCCCCCCCCCGCTGCCCTCCGGTGCTTCTCCCAGCTTGTTTGTGTGATCAGCGAGAGAAAGCAAGAATCCGTCCATCCCTGACGTTGACCATAGAGCATCCAGTGGGCCAGATGGCCCCCGGACATCTCTATGATTTTGAGGAGTCCGGGCGCGATGTTATGATGTCACACCCGGGCCTCTGCATTTGAAATAATGCTGCCGCCTCAGCTGGGAAGCCAGGATCAATTTTTTTTTTCAGGCTTCCCAGCCTAGAGATGAGATCTGGGGACTTATTGACCCCAGATCTCTCTGTAAAGAGGACCTGTTGCACACTATTCCCATTACAAGGGATGTTTACATACCTTGTAATAATAATAAAAGTGATAAAAAGAAAGTGTCAAAATAGAAAAATAAAAGTAAAATAAACAATAATAAAAAAAATAAAATTAAAACACCACCGCCCCCGCATGCTCGTGCGCAGAAGTGAATGCACACATAGGTCAAGCCCACATATGTAAACAACGTTCAAACCAAACATGTGGGGTATTGCTGCGAACGTTAGAGCAAGAGCAATAATTCTAGCACTAGACCTCCTCTGTAACTCTAAACAGGTAACCTGGAAAAAATATTAAAGCATCGCCTATGGGGATTTTTAAGTACCAAAGTTTGGCGCCATTCCACGAGTGTGTGCAATTTCAAAGTGTGACACGTTAGGCATCTGTTTACTTGACGTAACAATATCTTTTACATTATGCAAAAATATTTTTTTCCAAAAAAATAACCACCATTTTATTCCCTATATAATGTTTGGGGGTTCTGAGTAAATTTCTAGCAAAAAAAATGATTTTTACATGTTGGAGTGAAGTGTCAGAATTGGCCTGGGTAGCAAGTAGTTAATCAGCCATTGGAAGAGTGAGGTGAGTATGTGCAGAATAAATGGAAAGTTGTTTTATTTCTGCAAAAGAAGTACATTAAAGTGGGTGAAAAAAAAAATACTGACATTTCTACCTTGTACAGGAGAAAATGTTATGTCATCTGTGCCCAGTCTTGCAGCAAAGAGTTAATCCAGCTCTGAGTAATCCCCTTATCTTTTTTCAGTAAGAGAAAGACCGACTAAGGGAGAAATAGGAGACGTTTCATCTCCATGCTGTGTGAGTGACAGGTAATTTCCTTATCTCGTGCACGGAGCAGAGAAAGCTTCACACTCCCCCTTTCTTTCTCCTCCAGCTCTCCCAGGATTGACTACTCCACACCTCAGCATGATTGGGCATGCTGAAGTCATGTGGTGTCTTTCCTGAGTTTTGACTGGATGTTTCTCAAAACTTAGGAATAGCAAAGTGGGAGAGTGTACAAGTAGGTGGAGAGTTTTTTGACATCACAACTCCACCCACCGAGCTCCAGCAAAGAGAGACCCCCATTGATTCCAGAGTTTTGCAAGGCTGCTACTTCTGAAGGGGGTGATATTTGCAAGGTAGGGATACATGCAGGAGGCTTGCATGTATATATACATGAATGCTGTGCCATTAGTTTATACTGGGTGAGTGGTGGGTTTACATCCACTTTAATGCTATATTGATACACAGGGGAGCTGGAATTTAGAAAAAAAAGGTGAACTTAGCCTTTCTTTAACAAAGTGTATGCTGATAGGACAAGAAAGCAGAGTGAGAGATGAGCTCATCATTCCACTGCTTCTCCTTTCACTGTCCAATCACAGGCTGGGGGGGTGGGGACATAAGACCCTGCCAGACAGTACTGTGGCTAGCCTGTGTACATTTCAGGACTGGATAGATAGAAAATGAAATCAGTTGGTAGGTGAAATAGCTGTTCTTTATGTATCCCATCTGTGTACTTCCAGCTTTAGCGCTTAGTCACGTCCCTTGACCAGTTTTTTTTCCCTCTCCTTGCTCTAATAATCCCATTCAGTAAAGATTAGTGGGCGACATCTTTTCAGATTGGCTGCTTATGTTTATTGTACATGTTTTGCATGTTAGCAAATGGATCTTAATCAGTCTAACATTTACAAGAAATAGCCAAGCCACTCAATGGGGATAGGTACCTGGTCTGTGTATTGAGAGCACTTTCCGCTCAGTGACTCAGAAATCCTGTGCTCCAACACTGGAACAGCTGCCGAGGAGATAATGAAATGAAAATTACCATCGCTTGTCTGAACTTGTTGGATTCAGATGAAAACTGGGGAAGATTTAAATAGATTACCGACAAGCATAGAGTATAAATTGGGCAAATAAATGATGGATGATTAAAAATGTACCGTGATACACAGAAACTAAGCCAGCTTTAGAAGTGATCTTCATCGTACTAATGAATTCCAAGTCAGGTTTATTAACCCGCTATCATGCAGATTGGGAGGAGTGGATTATGTAAGAAGATTATTTTTTGCTGCAGATCACTGGGGTATAATTTACCTTTAAATGTGATAAATATGTTAAATTAAAGTTACTTCAGTGTGGTATTGGATTAATAACTTCAAAAAACAAGTACAGGTACAAACAGACACTGGTAATGCATTTTCAGCCACTGAACAATCAACATTATAAATCAGTGGTTCTCAACTCCGGTCCTCGGGACCCACCAACAATCCAGATTTTAAGTATTACCTTGGGGAGATACAGACTAGAACACTGCAATCACTGAGCAGCAAATGATATCACCTGTGATGTATTTCAGTTATCCTGCAAACCTGGCCTGTTGGGGGGTCCCGAGGACCGGAGTTGAGAACCACTGTTATAAAGGAACAGCGTACAAACATGAAAGTCCACATCAGGTGAACGATATTGAATGTTAACGCCTTAACGCCTAGGGGTAAAACAAATGTAAATGCCTAAGCACAGTTTTGCAACTTTAACATGTCTGCAGTTGTGCTCATAAATTTAAATACCCTGGCTGAATTTATGATTTCTTGGCAATTTTTCAGAACATATGAATGATAACACAAAAACATTTCTTTCACTCATGGTTGGTGTTTATATATGTGGCCCCACAGAAAAAGGTCCACTTCCTTGAGGCTGCATATATGTGTGTGGTCGGCAGAAACTGGTTCATTTGCTTTTTAGGCTTGGTCATAATTAATTTAAGGAGAAGTAGAGACAAAGCTTTTTTGGATATATTTCTCCTATGGATCACAATCGTTTCAGTTCATTCTGCGTTTCAGTAACTTGTTTTCAACCAACAGCTGGCTAAAGTCTGCTGTCAGCTGACCTCACTCAGCCGGTTCAGGCGTTGGATCAATCCCAGCTTTACAGTTGAGATCCACCCAGATGCCTGGACCAGCCATTGGCTCAGTCTCTTTTCGAGCCTCTGGGAGACTGAGCCAGCCACTCCTGCCCCCTCCACAGCCTAGTACTCCAGTGAGTGCTGGAGGGGCAGAGCAGAAAGTTGGTGACTGGCAGTCACGGCTCTCTGCTCAGAGAGGAGGAGAGGTAGCGGGGGACAGATGCAGTATACTTATCTTTTTAAAGTGGACCTCAAAAAGTGAAGATTTGCTATCTCAATAACCCAGCCGATTATGTTGATTTGTCATGAGGCATTGGTTAAAGTGGACCTCTAAAATCTATTTTCTGTCAAAGCCCCTAGATTCTACCTTTTTTGGCGAACTTTCTGCTGTTTTTAGCTATCAGTAGACAAGACTTACAATATTGGGACATATGGTTCTCATGATTTGGACAGAACAACATCCTCCCTAAGTTGCTATACCTTTTCCATACCCTTCTGATTGCATGTTGATTTGTCCTCCAGGCCTGGTCACTGGGCAATGGTTAAGGTTGACCTAAAAAAAGATTTACTATCTTATAGGGAACATCTAGAAATTGTAATTGTGCCTAAGCAATTCTTTGAAAATCTACCTTTTGACCCTAATTTCTCCTGAAAAATACCTGTGCCTAGGGACTATTCAGTCTACAACTGCATAGCTGTATATTTGCAGGGTGAATCTACAACACTGGCTTGTTACTGCTAGTCTCATGAGATCTGGTGATGCCACTACTGTTCTGCTCACTGTAGTCCTTGCTGCAAAGAAAACTGTACCTGTAGGATTTTCTTGTTTCAGCTTCATTCATTATGTGGATCTGCACTTCTTTCACCTCTGTCTGCTTCTTGAATACTACCCCACTAGTAGTCTTCAGGAGGGCAGTTCTGATATAAGGAGGTACAGTCCTATGTAGGGATCTGCTGTCCTCTACTGTCTGTATTTGTAAATAAGTTTAGCTTATTAATTAACCACAGAGTTATTCGGCAGCAGACAGGTAATTCCTATCAGAAACGACTACAGGACTGTGATGTCATATAAATGGGAGTTTCCAGGAAGCAGACCCAGAACTCAGCCACACGACCTTATACACACAGAGGCTGCTGTATTTTACCCAGGCCAGAAACAGAAACTATTAGACACGTATTCCTATATTAAGCCCATAAGTATCTCAGACGTATCTCTGTCCTGTTATTATCTCACATACACAGTGCTAGATATCTAGATCTGTGCTGCTGTGTATTGACCACCATCCAGTGTATTTGTAGGTGGACCTGTTTACTGCAACAAAGTTTATTTGCAGCTCCTTATTTTTTAGTTAACCCTGTTCCATCTGGCTGGGATACTATAGCTAGGTTTAGCTCAAGGCTCAATAACCAGCATAGGCTAGAGCCAGCTTAGGCACCTGACGGCTACTAGTTAGAACTCCATTTGCATGACAGATTAAAAACTACTAGGGACTATGACACAGAATAGATATACTGCAATTCAGAGTCGGACTAACGCCTTAGTATCTGCAGGCAAGACTCTGTGTTCCAGATGGTAGGAGAATGGTTGGAGGAACTCCCCATCTCCACTAATCTTGTCCATATCACAATCATCCTCAGGGGCCCCTGCAACTGAACTTTGCTGCTTCATTTATCTGGAGATATCTTTATTAATAACTATATATCTTGGTATAGGTGTACAATTCCACCAGGGCACTTGTTGGGCTCTTTGTTGACAATGTTTGTTTATACAGTGGATGTGTTTACTATTATATCTTTTCTGATATAAAGCTTGTATTATATCTATATTGGTGTGCATCTATGTATATATTTATGGTTAATGTTGTATGCTGGGTGCAGTAGTCTCATTACTTTCATTAGATTAATGGTCAAGAAGAAAAAAAAGTTGAACTTTCGAAACACGTTGGAATTAATTCCAGCTTCTATAACCATCTACTGTATTGGATGTTTAACAGAATGATGGAATATAGCGGCAAGTAGCTGGGAAATACCGCTATGTGCTATTGGTTTATACTTTTATGCTGTAGCAATATAGTGTTTTTTCTATTATGGTATGATTTGTGATGTAAAAACTTATTCTATGACATTTACATCTGATGGGGGTTTTATACAATATTGATCAAGCATAAAGATACATTTTCAAAGCGTTTCTTCAATGTTATAGATGTCTATATTGGTTGCCTATCACAATCCCACCCAATAGAGCAATTCAATGTATTAGATGGTAATTGGGATGATGGCAACCACACCCTTAGCCTGTAGACACCTACAAAACTAGATATATAGTTTCAGATTGGTCTGCCAGCTACAATTTAGCCTTGGGATCAGTAGCCAGAATTGCCAACTGTGGTATTTATGTTTTGGACCTAGATTTTTGGATGTTGAAGGTGATGGTTGTAGAAATGCAAAACCAGTCCTCACAAACCCAGACAGAACACACTGTTCTGTTGTTCTTATAGAGTCAATTTTCACCTTTTGGCAGTACTGTATATGTAGTCTGCCAAGTGTCAGTTACATAATTTATAATGGAGGCCTTTGCCATTCATAAAGTACAGCACTCATTTCCTACATTGGTAGAGCTATATTGTCACAGAGTTAAAAAAGCTATGTGAAATATTCTCAATCATATAGATTTCACAGGCAAACGTAAGAGCCCCCACGCCCTAACAAATATAATTTGCCAGACTATCCAACGAAAATCGGAGGCATTAAACATAAACATTCCTCATACCTGACCATGGGCCACTGTAGCTAACTTCTCATTTAAATGGGTTCAACATATTATTAAATACTTAGGGATCCTCTGCCTTAGATTCTACCTTTGCAGTTAACTTTCTGTTTAATACATTTTTATTGATTTTCGTTTAGGTGTTACATGTTCAAAGAAAAAGGAAAAAAACAGCAGCATAACAGAACATTATAGATTACCCATGACAGTACATTACTAAAGAGTAGAGAACCTCATGATTGTAAAGTTATATCTTGAGTCATATAAGTCATGTAACCACAGGTGAGAAGGGGGTAGTAAGGGTGTGGAGAAGGGGGAGGACAATAGTGAGCGTTTCGGAGAGAAGGGGGATAAACGGGGAAGAAGAGATGAGGAAAGGGAGGAAAAGAGAAGCGGATGTGTCTGCCCAGGCAGCGTCTAGATATATATACCATTCCTAATGACACAGTCAAAAGAAAACAATTACTCAGGTTGTGACATCAATTTTGCATACTCAGGTGTGTATTTAAAAGAGAGCCAACAGGCCCATGTTTTGTTAGCCACTTCAGTCTTACCTTTGTGTGTTAAGGTAAGATCTTCCATGCGGTAGATGTGGTCTACCACAACTTTCCACCATTTTTAGTTATCATTAGACAAGACTTACAATGTTGGTTCTCATGGTTTGGATGAAATATCATCTTAAACACGTCCTTCCTAGGTTGCTCAACTTTTCCAAACCCTGCAAATTGCGTTGGTTCCGTTGTTGCTCCGATTAGTCCAGGCTAAGTTTACACATTTTCTCTGGTCCAATAAATCCCATAAATGTCACTATACTTGCCCCCCAAACCCTAAGCTGTAGGAGGCAAAGGGTTTCCAGGACCCCCTTAAACAACAGAGTATGTGATAGACCTGCCTGGGGGAAAAAATAATATTGGGGAGATAACCGTGACTGGTCCTCCCTAGGGGCGATACAACTCACAGCAAATGTGCGTGGGGCTCCATGGCACCACAAAAGGACTATGTCAACAAACAATGCAAAACAGCAGACACCCAAGAACCAGGGTGTCGCACAGAGCCATAGGCAGGGAGCCACTGGGAATAAGCCCAAACAAGGAAAAAATTGGTACTTATAATGATAAATTGGAAAATACAATACAAAATTTATTAAATTTGTGTAAAATAGCAAAAAATCAACACATAATGAAAATAAATGAGACAAGACAACCATCCCACCACCAACATGACAACGTTGTCAGGTTTAAAAACAATTTGCCAACCCTGCCAATTGCATTGGTTCCGTTGTTGCTCCAATTAGTCCATGCCAAGTTTACACATTTTCTCTGGGTCAATAAATCCCATACATTTCACTATACTTGCCCCCCAAACCCTAAGCTGTAGGAGGCAAAGGGTTTCCAGGACCCCCTCCTGTTCCATAAGGCCATTCATTTGTCTAGTGCAGAAATTATGAAACCAAACAATGGATTCAGTTGGAGCAGAGATGCTCTACAGTATCCTTATGTAACTTTCTCTGGGTAGAAGGTGAGATCCCTATTTAGGATGTCCCTTTGATTTCAACCTTACAATGTATATTCAAAAATATAAAAGGACTTGAAATAAAAAAAAATGTCACTGTGAAAGCCCATTCAACCCAGCTAATATGTGCATTGTCTGAAGACTAAGCATCAGTCTAGCAATGATTGAGCTGTTCAGACCATGCAGTAGAATGTCATATGTGTAGAAGCCAGATTAATTAATTCTCGTTTCAATAATTTTTATTGAATGTATCAAAAAAAGTTACAAACTTATGATAGAGATTAATTAATTCTCTTTGTGTATACTCCCACTGAGGAGGACATGAAAACAGCTTTGAGTCATTTCATTTGCTGCAAAGTTCCTTATATGTAAGTGGTTCCGAGGCACCTTGTAGTGCCACTTACTGGTACACCCAAAAAAAAAAAAAAAAAATACACCAGGGTGTTCTATAGTAGACATGTGCGGTTCATTTTGTTCCGAATTGAAATTCGGACACATTTTTAGTTATTCAGAAATTCGGATGTATATGATTTTCCGAATTACAATAGTAACGAATTTAAACAAATCAAGTTTTTGGACGAAATTCAAATTTGAAATCTAATTCGAATACTTTTCAAATCGAATTTGAATACTTTTCAAATCAAATTTAGAATTTTGGAAGAGAATAAAATAGAATAGAAAATAAGGGAATAGAACAGAAAAGAATATAATAGAATATTATAGAAAATAAAATAATATAATATTAGTAAAACAGAACAGAATACAAAATAAAAGAATAGAAAAAATAGAATAGAAAAAAGGGACAGAATATAAAATAAAAGAATAGCGTAAAACAGGCCAGAATAGAATATAAAATAAAAGAACACAATAAAATTGAATAGAAAATAAAGGAATAGAATTGAATAAAAAACAGAATAGAATAAAATAGAATATAATATAACCATCTTCTGAAATTCTAATTTCGAATAGAATAAATTTGAATTTGATTAGAATGGAAAAGACTAGAATGGAAAATAAAACAAAATAATATAATAAAATAAACAATAGAAAAGAATATAATAGCATAGAAAGAATATAACAATATAACAGTTTTCTGAAATTCAAATTTTGAATAGAATGAATTAAAATTTCAAATAGAATTCGACTTTGAATAGAATAGTAAATATTATAATATAATAGGAAAAGAATAGAATACAATATAATAGAAAAGAAGAAATAGAATAGAAAAAACAATAGAATAGAATGGAATAGAAAGAATAAAAACATCTTTCAAAATTCTAATTTCAAATAGAATAAATTTGATTTTGAGTGGAATTCAATTTGAATGCAATGCAAAGTGAATTTGATTTGAATTTGAACGGAATTTGAACAATTTGAATTTGAACAAACTGAACTAAATCCAAAAACGAATTCAATGAATTTAACAAATTTAAATAAAGAAATGTATGTAAATAGTGAATCTAAATTAGCAAATCTTTTTGCTCTGCACATGTCTATTCTATAGCAGCAACTAAACTCAAAAAAGTAAAGAACTAGCTTGATGATAGTTTTTTTTGCCAAGAGATATGCAAAGTCTTATCTGCCAAAAAAGGTCTTCCCCTTTCTAGCCCCTGAAAATATAAAAAAAAATGAGAAAAACACCTTTTGCTTGGCAAGTCAGCCCTCAATTATTTTCAGTCAATCGATTTAAAGCGGTTGTCTACCCAATTTTTGTACTTTTACTTACAGGTAAGCCTACAATAAGGCTTACCTGTAGGTAAAATGAATATCTCCTAAACCTGTACGGTTTAGGAGATATTCCCTCTCTAAGCTGTTGTGGTGTCCCGGCGAATGCGCCGTGTATGTCCCGGCAATAGGGCCTGTACCTTTCTGGAAAAACGGGTCCCGCGTGCGCGGGAGTGACGTCTTGCGGCTCTGGCCAGTCACAGCGCTGGAGCTGTGTACCCGGAAGCAAGATCCGGAGGAAGATGTCCACTCCCTCAGAGGGGACCGAGCTGCCGGGTCGGTTCTTCGTTTCAAGGTGAGTATTTCATAATGAGCTAGTATGCGGTGCATGCTAGCTCATTATGCTATTGTCTTGCAGGTTTTTTTTTTAAATTGGGTAGACAACCGCTTTAAAGGTTCTAATAATCTGGTGAGTTATACTGTGTTCCATCCACTGAGTGATGTGACCTTTGGAAAATGAGTTTGGTTTCTGGTTTGGTGATTGATAATGACATCGCTTGTTGGGAGAAGGAGAGAGTAGGCTGAGATTGTGGGGTACATATATGAAACTTATGTAGTCAAAAAGTGGGTGCAAAAGTATGTGTCCTTTTTTCAAATAATGTATTTGTATGATAATCCGTTATATGATGTTAACTGTTCTGGGAGCTAATGAACTCAATTGTGTTTTGTAATCATTAGGAAATTTCCTGCATTCCCAGCTTTTGCAGCATTCTCCAAAGTATCAATTTCAATGGTTGCTGTGATCAGCTGGTGGTGTTTGCTGACTTTAAAATGATCAGACTGGCAAAGAATCATAAATCAGCCATACGTGATGACCCAAATTAACCTTCATGTTACAAATCAGAACACTTTAATTAGAATTTTAATTTTGTGTATTCATTTTCCCAGTCACTTTAACTGTTTCATTTCCTGGGTCTGAAGATTATCAGTAGAGATGAGAATAGAGCTGGCTGGCAATTCAGGGACATGGCTCCTACGGTCCCATCTACCAGCATTGCATGTGCTGATCTGCTAGTATTTAGTACATGGCCCTCCGGACCCTCTTGTCCTGACTTGCATTGTAACTATACTGTTTCCATTTATTTTGTAGAGCTCTGTGTAAATTGTTGGAGCTATATAAATCCTGTATTATAATAATAACAAAAATATGAACACTAGGCATACAGATTTGCCTATAGCACTACATAAGTGGTGCCTGCTTCTCTAAGCACTAGTTTTTGGGCTGACACTTACTAGGTCCACTCTAGTTGTAGTATGATAAGGCAGTGGTTCTCAACCTCAGTCCTTAAGTACCCCCAACGGGCCATGTTTTCAGGTTTTTCTTTACTTTGCACCACTGCTTTAAATCAATATCAATGAAATAGTATTGATAAATCGCTCTTTTATCTCAGGGAAGTTCCCAAAACATGGCCTGTTGGGGGTACTTGAGGACTGAGGTTGATAACCACTGCCATAAGGAATGGGGGTCGTTTTGGGCCCTAGTGTACACTGGTGACTCTCATACTTTCTTTTCTCCTCCTCCCATACTCATCTCCAGGACTTCTCCAGAGCCTCTCCCATCCTCTGGAACTCTCTACCTCAATCTGTCCGTCTATCTCCTTCTCTGGCTGCTTTAGGCAATCCCTGGAAACGCATCTCTTCGGGGAAGCCTATAACAACTCCAACTATTTTTTTAATCACTTCCATCAGCTCATCCCCCACATTTATAACCTTTTGTACCACTTGCTCCACCCTATTAGATTGTAAGCTCTTCTGAGCAGGGCCTTCTTAACCCTTTTGTATTTTATTGTATTGTAACTGTACTTTCTCCCTTTTTTATATTGTAAAGCGCCACAATAACTATTGCCACTATATAAATCCTTTATACTAATAATAATAATAATAACAGGGGATCCTCACTGACCACCAATTCATTGACTCCCCATAGTCAGGGTTGTGGGGAAGAGGCCCTTATCCCCATCAACATGCCCCTTAGTCTCTGCCTATTTGGTAATCCAGCACTGCACAGGAGCTCTATTTTTTCTGGGGCTTCTTATTCCTGCCGTGTGAAAAGGGGAAAAAAATCAGCTCCGAAAGCCTGAAATACCTGAAAATTTAGGGGTGGTCTGGAAACCTCTTTATGGCATAGCAACTTGAGTCTATGACGTAAGGACTTCTCACATGTGGGGAAATTTTGCCCTCTGATTTGGCAAAATTGGATGTTGGGTGTGGCAGTTGACTTACAGTGAACACTTTCAATTTGCAATATTTCAGAGGCATGAAGCTGAGCGCAAACAAATTCTTCTGTACCAGTGGCAGCCCTACTCTGTTACATTACAAAACTGTCATCTGTAAAAGATAAAGGTGCCCAAAGTTTTGCAGGACTGATCAGTGGTGGCTGGAGAAGTTTTAAGATGGTGGGGTGCCACATCGCCTCCCCGCTCTCAGCAGCCATATAGACTACATTCCCTAACAGGAACAATTATGTATTTCAGCCTATGGGAGTACAACTTCCAACATGCACTGGCAGCTCTAGTACAGGATGGGAGACACACACACACAGTGTTTACTTTAGTGTTTGGATCTCAAATACAGACAGAGCCACATCTTCTACCTGCTGTACTCTATCCAGTTTTGCCACTGGACATGCTGCATTCTGCCTGCCCACTATCAGTCAGTCCTTTCTGCAGTTGGTGTGAGAGCAGCACACTGATAAGATAACATATCAGCAGAGCCAGTGCTGGAGTCGGCACACAAGCTTGTCATCCCCTCACCTTCCTGTGTAAAGAAACAAGCTGTCTGGCCCCCATGAACGATCTTCAGGAGAAAGTGCAGGGCACTTCTATAACCACATGCACACACTTACAGCCTGTGCCATCACTTGTCATCACCAGGGTTGGCCCGTTCATTGTGGGCGCACGGGCGCCGATCCCCTACCTATGCCCCGCCGCCCTCCCTATCCATGTGCTCAGCCCCTTTCAGGATGCCGGGCGCATGTTTTCCTGCAACAAAGGCTGATGGGGCACTGCCCCAGGAGTCCCTATGGACGAGACTTCACTGGGACTTATACTCCAGAGTAGTATGTCAGATTTTTCATTTCCATATAAGTGGGCCCTATGGTTTATTGATTTATAACACCTGAGCAATTGTTGCGTTTTGATTCAGTGATCATTCCAAGCTTCCAAGCAGCCTCACATGTGCCCACCAATGCAGCGTGACCAGTGCCCACCAATGCAGTCTCACCCGTGTCCATCTTTGCAGCCTCGCCTGTGCCCATCATTGCAGCCTCACCATTACCCATCATTGCAGCCTCACCAGTGTCCACTAATGCAGCCTCACCTGCGCTCATTATTGCAGCCTCACCTGTGCCCATTATTGCAGCCTCACCTGCGCCCATTATTGCAGCCTCACCAGCACCCATTATTGCAGCCTCACCAGTGTCCCCCAATGCAGCCTCACCAGTGCCCATCATTGTAGCCTCACCAGTGTCCACTAATGCAGCCTCACCTGTGCCCATCATTTCAGCCTCACCTGTGCCCATCATTGCAGCCTCACCAGTGTCCACCAATGCAGCCTCACCTGTGCCCATCATTGCAGCCTCTCCAGTGTCCACTAATGCAGTCTCACCTGTGCCCACCATTGCAGCCTCACCTGTGCCCACCATTGCAGCCTCACCAGTGTCCACTAATGCTGTCTCACCTGTGCCCACCATTGCAGCCTCACCAGTGTCCATCATTGCAGCCTCACCTGTGCCCACCATTGCAGCCTCACCTGTGCCCATCATTGCAGGCTCACCCATGCAGAGGACGAGAGAGCACGGCCGAATCATCACAGTGGAAGAGAGCATGGAGGAAGAGGAGAGCCGGCTTGATCACAGAGCGGGAATTGCCCACTGTAACAGCTTACATTTGAATTGCAGTCTGCTCGTGGTTACACACAATCCCGCTCTCCTGACCCCGTGCCTGTGACAGACAGAACACGCCCTGGCATTGGACCGGCGTTCTATCTGTCACAGGTGTCAGGTCAGGAGGCCTGGACTGTGTGTGACAGTGAGCGGACTGCAATTCAAATATAAGCTTACAGTGGGCAATCCACGCTCTGTGATAAAGCCGGCTCTCCTCTTCCTCCACGCTCTCTTCCCCTGGGAGAACAGCTACCATTCATTGCCTGCCGGCAGTGCCCGCTTATTTTCTGGGCTGATACGCATCTTAGTAGACTTTTAATTATCACCAGTATGTACATACAGTGGGGAAAATAATTATTTGATCCTCTGCAGATTTTGTAAGTTTGCTCATTTACAAAAAAATGAAGTGTTTATGATTGTTATAATAGGTGTATTTTAAATGATACAGACAGAATATCAACCAAAAGTCCAGAAAGAACACAGGATACAAATGCTATAAATTAAGTTGCAGTTCAGTGAGTAAAATAAGTATTTGAGCATTTTATCCCCAAGCAAAACATGACTTAGTACTTGGTAGAGAAACTTTGTTGGCAAGCAGAGGTCAGATGTTTCTTGTAGTTGGTTACTAGGTTTGCACACATCTTTTGGTTCACCTTTCTTTACAGATCTTCTCTAAATGTTTTATTGGCTGTCACTTGGCAACTCGAAGTTTCAGCTCCCTCCATACATTTTCTATAGGTTTAAGATCTGGAGACTGACTAGGCCACTCCATGTCCTCAATGTGCTTCTTCTTGAGCCACTCCTTTGTTGCCTTGGTGGTATCTGAAAGGGGGTCAATGTGGACATCAAATCATAGTTAGTAAGTCTAGCACCAAACCTCCTGTGTAAATCTAAAGTGATAACCTGTAAAGGCATTTTAAAGCGTCGCCTACGGATAGTAAAAATGTACGTTGTTTGTCGACATTGCATGGACGTGCACAATTTTAAGCGAGTGACATGTTTGGTATCTATTTACTCAGAGTACATTATATTTTAATTTTTACTAAACAATTGGGTATTATATTATATTGTGTTTTGTGCATTAAAATTGTGTATTTTTTCCAAAACAACTGCGCAATTACTGTATTACATAAAAAATTGCAACACCCACAATGTATTCTTTAAGGCCTCTGCTTTAAAAAAAAATATATATATAATGTTTGGGGTTCTAAGTAATTTTCTAGCAAAAAATACTGATTTGTACATGTAAACATAAAGTGCCAGAAAAGGATTGGGGTTCAAGTGGTTAAATGGCAATGCTGTCTGCTGTGATTAACATATTTCACTTTGTCAGTGTTGTTTACTAGTTTGGTTCATCTCAATCATCTTTCACGGGGAGGATGATGAGGCATAGTCATTATTATCAATGAATGAGGCAAAGACTTTAATGGATTTTTAAGCAATTATGAGAGACTCATCGATTTTGCTCACCTAATTAGTATATTTTACAATCAGTGATTTACAGTGCCTTGAAAAAGTATTCATACCCCTTGACATTTTCCACATTTTGTCATGTTACAACCAAAAACGTAAATGTATCTTATTGGGAATTTATGTGATAGACCAACACAAAGTGACACATAATTGTGAAGTGGAAGGAAAATGATAAATGGTTTTCAACATTTTTTACAAATAAATATCTGAAAAGTGTGGCTTGCATTTGTATTCAGCCCTCTTATTCTGATACCCCTAACTAAAGTCTAGTAGAGACAACTGCCTTCAGAAGTCACGCAATTCGTAAATAGAATCCACCTGTGTGTAATTTAATCTCAGTATAAATACAGCCCTCAGAGGTTTGTTAGAGAACCTTAGTGAACAAACATCATCATGAAGGCCAAAGAACACACCTGACAGGTCAGGGATAAAGTTGTGGGGGTTAAAGCAGGGTTACGTTATAAAAAAATATCCCAAGCTTTGATCATCTCACGAAGCACTATTCAATCCATTATCCGGAAATGGAAAGTATGGCACAACTGCAAATCTACCAAGATATGGCTGTCCACCTAAACTGAACGGCCTGGCAAGGAGAGCATTAACCACTTGCCGACCGCAGTCTGACGGCGACAAAGTGGCTCGTTATCGCAAACCGCCGTCATATGGCGGCGGCTGTGATAACTAGTGCTGTGAGCGTGCGTGCCCCGCCGCAGGCGCGCTCGCACGCTCACTGTATCCGGGGGGGGGGGGGGGCCAGGGAGCGGGTAGCGCGGACTTGATTGCCGCCGGCT
>BLSH010011384.1:270925-285068 GCA_018402905.1 Glandirana rugosa
CAGTACTTATTTAGAAAGCGTAGTTCAACGGGCAACATCCTAGACACGTAATGTAACACATTTATACTTTTCAGAAGTAGCGTATATTCTTGACCCAACATGTAGTGACTAACATTTTAGATGATTAATCCACTCGTTTTAACTCGGAAAGAATATTAACGAATCTTTAGGTTAGTTCAGAAACGGAGTAAGTAACTATCACTACTAATACGGAGGGACACTTTCTACTAACTCTACTTGGTTTGACCATTTGTTGTGACTGTTTCACTTTATACAATTAGTCCCGTCTTTCCTCTGTAGTGGTAAAAACATTGGTATACAGCTTGGAGTAAGACAACATGCATAAAGAGGATGATGTGGTCAAAATACTCATTTGCCTAATAATTCTGCACACAGTGTATATATATATATATATATATATATATATGTATGTATGTTTGGAGGTTCCAAGTAGTTATACTGATTTTTACATGTAAACATAAAGTGCCAGAAAAGGACTGGGGTTCAAGTGGTTACAAAAATGGTGATGTCTCCTTTCTGCCCTGATTAACATATTTCACTTTGTCAGTGTTGTTTACCAGTTTGGTTCATCTCAATCATCTTTCACAGGGAGGCATAATCATCACTATCAATGAATGAGGCAAAGACTTGATTGGATTTCTAAGCAATTATAAGAAAGGCTCAATTTTGCTCACCTAATTAGTAGATTTTACAATCAGTGATGTACAACCCAGTTCTTATATGCGATGAAGACTTTTCATATTTACACAATGTAATGCACAGATCCTACAACGGGCAACTTGATGCGAAAGATTTATTCATGACTCTTACTATTTAATTACTTTTTGTAATTAGTATTTCTATTTAGGTTTTTACACATTTTTACAAATAAGGAGAAAAGAGTAGCTACAGCTATCACCATAAAGGAGCAGTCAAAAAAGAAAAGCACATAAATGTACAACAACCCATCAAGAAGAAGGTACGGGTTTGCTGTGTCCTCTATACAAATGTGTGCCTTCAAACACGGTTAGGTGTTATTTCTTTTTGTTTTGTGTGATCTGTGGTTTGTCTAACTTGGTAAAAATGGAATAAAAAAGCCTCTTGTTGAATAATAAAATCGG
Source organism: Glandirana rugosa (assembly GCA_018402905.1). NCBI lineage: Eukaryota > Metazoa > Chordata > Amphibia > Anura > Ranidae > Glandirana > Glandirana rugosa. The sequence continues at coordinate 272,047 of BLSH010011384.1, forward strand.
ATTAACCAGTTGCCGACCGCCCCATAGCACATTTACTGCTACAGGGTGGCTGCGCAGGATCACATATATCTACATGATCCTGCACTTCCGGGTATTGGGCACGAGTGCATGCTGCCGGCGGCTCACTCCAGCTGTGATTCTACACAGTGGGTCCCATGGACTCAATGTCTGCTGGCCCCTGCTGATCGTCCTGTAGGCGCTACCTATGTAAACAAGGCAGATTGTCATCCTGTCAGTACAGAAGGCATGGATCCTGTAAAGCAGGAACACCGATTCATGCTTTCCGCTAGTGAAAGCACCTCGCCCACAGTTATCAAACACATTTTAGGCACGCATTTAACCATTTGATTACCCCTGATGTTAACCCCTTCCCAGCCAGTGTCATTAGTACAGTGACAGTGCATATTTGTAGTTTGAACTTTGTTGTGTTATTGATGCAATGTTGAAAAGATTGTTCATCATGACCATATTATCTTGTAGAGTATACTTTTCAATATAAAAAAGCCCCTGAGGAAAGGATTATACTCCTGAAACATGTCGGGCGGGCATTGAGAAGTGCTACCAAGTTTCCAGACTCTCCACGAGAATATTGTTTTTATAATCTTGTCTGTATATCACACTCTGAACGGAAAGCATATATATACACTCAACTTTTAAGAAAATTGTTTGAATAAACGTTATATATCATTTTTACTTTTGTTTCTACGTTGCCTTAAAAGTCCCACGTAGCTTGGGGGTTACATAACTACTTGTTTATTTTTAGCACGGATCACTATATTAGTGTCACTGGTCCTCAAAAAAGTATCAAAAGTGTCCAGTTTATCCACCACAATATCGCAGCCCTGCTATGAGTCGCTGATCACCACCATTACTAGTAAAAATAAAAAAAATCCATAAATAATATCTCATAGTTTGTAGACACTATAACTGCGTAAACCAATCACTATACACTTATTCGTAATATACAGTGCAGCGCTGGATAAAAGACATGAAAGTCCATGGAGGATGGGATCCCCATGCTGAAGAAGTCCACGTCCACGGCAAGGACGTAACGCGTACGGGGAGGAGGAGTCATGTGTGCCGTCACCCGCAGCCATCTCTGTGAACTGCTGTATTCATGGGTGGATGGGATGCCTCTCTCTTTTTGCACCGTTTAAAGTCATCTGTCTGCACTTACTTCACGGAAGGAATTTATTCCTATATGGACTTTCATGTATTTTATCCAGCGCTGCACTGTATATTACGAATAAGTGTATAGTGATTGGTTTATGTCAAGGTTTATGAATTTTCCCTTGTTGTGTTCAGCGGCTTATATCTATCAGAATTATTATCTGCACTGAATATCTTTTTTTGTGTTATGATATATACGCATTTAGGGCTGCAACTAATGATTATTTTCATAATCGATTAGTTGGCCGATTATTGTTCCGATTAATCGGATAATAACCATAAAAAATTGGTGTATAATTCAGTTAATATGAATTTTTTTTTAAAAAAAAAAGGCAATTTTCTCTTACATATATCTATGCAGTGGTGAATATAAATAACTAACTATATGATTAGGGAGCAAAATCTCTAATCCGCTGAGAATAAGAGACAGAAGAGTTATACTGTATATACTATTAGAGGTTGAATCTGGTAAATATCAGACTCAGAGATCACGTTTTATTTTATTTTTTGCAGTTTTTCAGACAGAACTGTAATGTATTATATGCTGGCTATACAAAAACAAGGTCTTAAAAAAAAAAAAAAAAATGTATTTATTTATTTTTTTCATGGATATGAACATTTTATATATAATGCACATTACTGGTAAAAGCTGACTTTAAATGTAATTCCTTATATTACCTCCATTCTATCAGCCTCCACCTTCTCTGGGTTCAGATGCTGATCTTACCTGAGTCTTTAACCACTTCACCCCCGGAAGAATTTGCCAGTTTAGGACCAGAGCACTTTTTGCGATTCGGCACTGCGTCGCTTTAACTGACAATTGCGCGGTCGTGCGATGTTGTACCCAAACTAAATTTGTGTCCTTTTTTCCCCACAAATAGAGCTTTCTTTTGGTGGTATTTGATCACCTCTGCGTCATTTCTGATCACCGCTATAAACAAAAGAAGAGCGACCATTTTGCAAAAAAACCCAAATTTCTTACTTTTTGCTAAAATACAAATCCAAAAAAAATATAAAAAAACATTTTTTTTCACCGGTTTTGGCCAATTTATATTCTTCCTCATATTTGTGATAAAAAAAAAAATCGCAATCGGCGTTTATTGATTGGTTTGCGCACAAGTGGCTGCGTTTATGGATGGTGAGAATTAATTTCTGGGGTTTTTATTTATTTATTTATTTTTACTAGTAATGGCGGCGATCTGCGATTTTTAGCGGTACTGCGATATTGCAGCGGACATGTCGGACATTTTTTACACTTTTTTGGGACCATTGACATTTATACAGCGATCAGAAATGTAAATGTCCACTGATTACTGTGTAAATGTCATTGGCAGTGAAGGGGTTAACCTGCAGGGTGTAGTGAAGGGGTTAACTGTGTTCCCTGGGTGTGTTATAACTGAGGGGGGGGGGGGTTGGGCTACCATGGGCATGAGAGATCTAACTGATCCCAGTGACAGGGATCAGTAGATCTCCCATGCCAGCACTGTCAGAATGGGGAACCGCCGTGTTTACATCGGCGGTTCCCCGTTCTTTGACTGTGGCCGCTCATCGCGGCTCGCCGTCGGACATCGGGTCCTCCTGAGCCGCGGGCACACTCCTCAGGAGTGCGGCGGGCGTGCGCGCGCCCCCTAGCGGCCATTCGCAGATCGCCGTCTTTTTGCGGTGATTCGCGCCCAGCGTCCACACTGCCGCTGTAAATAGACGGTAGGCAGTGTGGAACTGGTTAAAGCATATTTTTTTTTTAAACAACAAACGTGCTATACTTTACCTGCTCTGTAATTGTTTTACACTGAGCAGCCTTAATCCTCCTCTTCTGGGGTCCCCCACTGACACTTCTGGCTTCTCCTGCCTTCAGAGTGCCCCAATAGCAAGCTGCAAAGTATAGTATAGAATGCCCCTATAGCAAGGTAAAAAACCTTTAGATCCTTAGCCTTTAGATCCACTCACTTCCTGCCGAGGACTACATGTCCCATGAGGCATTGCTCCTTGCACATTCGCAAGTTCTCAGGCACTTACTGACATGTATGCCTGGTGTACTGAGCTATATGTGTGCTGCACTGTATTTCCTGATATCCAGCAAATAATGACTTCTGTATGCAGGCCAACTAATCGGCTGACCGATTAATCGATTATGAAAATAGTAATCAATTAGTCAATTAATCGATTGGTTGTCAATTAATCGATTAGTTGTTTCAGCTATACACACAATGGCAAGGTGGATTTGATTTAAATCACTAGTAAAAAGGCTTGATTTAAATCAACTCAAATTAAATCATAATTTTTTAAGAGCAACTGTCATCTCTGTACCGCAGCAGCTCCTCCTCCACCCACTGTTGACTCACCGACAGTACCAATCATTTTAATGGGACGGCTGGTGATGTGGCAGTGACCCAACAAGGTGAGGAGGTGGCGGCAGCAAGTGACTGGATGCTCGCTAACAGGCGCTGCCATGATGGATCTGAAATGACAGCTGCTCTTTACATGTAATGACTCATTCTTGTTGGTAGCTAGAGTCTTTAATATTTGCAAACAAAATGAAGGTTTCCTATTTAAAATAATTTGCTGTCAGGTTTGTAAAACAGCGACATCAGAACCGATTCAATCATACAGTTTGTACATAGATTTACAAAACAATGGGATAAAGGAATATTCCTGAACTTTGTTTTATCTCATGGTTACTGTGACATTGTGTGAATGCATCAATGCAGTGCATGTTATCTCAGCTTGCAGAGCTTGGATTCATTGAATGAGTTTACCAAAAATGTAAATATTGCAGAATATACAGCCTCATGCTACATAACTAAGCTCAATTTCATGCTAAATTAACTAAATTGTTAATGTATCCTAAATTGAAAAATATATTTTAGATAGATTTTTACTCCAAAAGCATTTTATTAAAATAAATTTGATAAAAAATCAAATTGAATCAAAAAATCTGATTTAAATTTTAAAAAAATCAGATTTCTTTTGATTTTTTTTTTAATTGATTTTTATCCACTCTGCTTATTGGGATTTTTTTTTACCAAACGCATGTAGAAGATTACATATTGGCCTAAATTGATTAAGACATTTTTTTTTTTTATATTGAATGTGTTATAGAGCACAAAGTGAAAAATATTGTCTTTTTTTCAAAATTGTTGGTCTTTGTTAATAGCACAAAAAATAAAAAACGCAGAGGTAAAAAAAAGCTTTATTTGTGGAGGGTACAATGTTACATGACCATGCAATTGTCAGTTGAAGTAACTCAGTGCCGTATCACAAAAAATGGCCTGGTCAGGAAGGGGTGGGGGATCTTCTGGAGCTCAAGTGGTTAAAAAAAGAGACCCTATCATCTTGCCCATTCAGGGCAGAATGACAGTGTATTTGCAAAGGGGCCTTCTAACTTTGCCAGTGGTCCCCCACCACTCCTTCCTCCATTGCAACCGGTGCTAAAATCTCCAATGTTTGATGGCATTGTGTCATGTGACAGTGCTCAGGCCAGGCAATTGGCTGCTAGACCCCAGCACTGTTACATGGAAGGAAGTCATGAACTACGCTATACATGAAAGCACTGGATATTGTCACTGTCCATGACAGTGGAATAAGTAGGAGAACATTGGCAAGGTGAGTATCAGAGGATTGTGGGGGCCTGCCATTAAGGAAATTGGGCTGCATTTTACACCTGAGCATTTTTCCCGTTTTTTTTTTTGCGTGTTTTTATTCACGATTTTGGCACATTTTTATGCACCACTTGCACATTTTTATACAGCATTTTTAAGCTTTGGCATTTTTTTTTATTAGCCAATATAGAAAACTATCATCTGTTGCATCATTTGTTTTATTATTATTATAATTATTTTTATATCTTTTATTATTATTATTATATATATTGTTTAATTATTATTATAATATATATTTATATATTTAATATTATAATTCATTTAATTCATTTATTATTATTATTATTTTTTTCGTTCGGGTAAGGGGTTAAATTTAAAGTGGAGCTCTACCCAAAACGGGAAGCGCTGCTTGTTCTAAACCCCCCCCCCTCCACTGCCACATTTGGCACTTTTTGGGGGGAAGGGGGGAGCAGGTACCTGGTTTTGACAGGTACCCGCTGCCACTTGGGGGTAAGATCGCTGATCAACGATCTACGACATATCCATCCCCTCCTTCTTCCCCCTGCTGCCTTCTAGGACCTGTGTGTGTGTCCCAGAAGAAGGCGGTGGCATTCAGAAAGCACAGTGCGACTCGCGCATGCTCAGTAGGAAATTGGCTGTGAAGCCTGAAGGCTTCACTGATGGTTTCCCTTACTAGCAATGCCAGCACCTGCACAAGAAGCCAATGGATGAATCGGCTTGGGGTGCCGAAATCGCAGGATCCCTGAACAAGCAAGTGTCCTTATATTAAAAGTCAGCAGCTACAATATTTGTAGCTGCTGACTTTTTTCTATTTTTTTCTTTTCAGACGGAGCTCCGCTTTAAGGTTAGGTTAGCATTAGAAGTTGGGGTTAGGGTTATTTATTATTTATTTATTTTTGTTAGGGTGTTAATAATACTACTATTACTAAAACTTCTACTACTGCTACTAATAATAATAGATTAATAAATAAATGCAAACTAAATTACACAAATAAAAATAATCACAAATAAATAAGAAATACATTCAATAAATGAATACTAAGTAATAATAAATAAATAATTAACCCCTAAGCCTTAAAAGAATAAAATAATAATAAATAACTACACAACCTAACCCTAACACAAAATAAATAAGTAATTATTATAATAACTAATATTTTTAAGGTTGGGGGTTATTATTTATGTATTATTACATATTATTAATTTATTTTATTTATGATGATTATAGTAATTTGTGTATTTATTATACCATTATTTATTCATATATTATTATTATTTTATTTTTTGCATTTTTTAATTGTGCCGAAAATCGTGCAAAAACGCACTACAAAATGTGCAAATGCACACAAACACGCACAAATGGTATGTTTCCATTCATTTCTATGGGTAAAAAAACATGTACAAATGATCAAATCTGCCTGATTTGAGCTACAAAATGCTAAAAGTGTGAATGGGGCCTTAGTGTGTTTCACTTGGTTATGTTTTCTGAAAAAGTGTCAGATCTTTTCTTCATGCAATGGAGTCCTGGCTTGGTATGTTGCTAATAGGACAATGAAAATTACTTTGTTTTTTAGTTATGACGATTATGAGGTTTTTTATGGAAATTTGATCTGTGTGCCCATTGGAGAGTCCCTCTATCTATTGGCTCTAGTAACCACTGAAAGTTAGGGAAAAGTCATAGGGTTGATTTACTAAAGGCAAATAGACTGTGCAAGTGCAGTTGCTCCAGAGTTTAGTAAATGAGGTTCAGCTTTACTTTGCAAAGAATAACCAATCACATGGAAGGAAAAAAAAAGCATTTTTGCTTGTATGTGATAGGATGATGGAAGTCAGCAGAGCTGCTGCTTATTTACTAAGCTCAGGAGCAAATGCTCTTGCAGAGGGCAACTGAGCTTTGCAAAGTGCACAGTCTATTTGCCTTTAGTAAATTAAACTCCATAATGTTGAGTTGCCTGCATAACAAAGATAGAGGGGAATTCATCCAAGTAGACACATAACCTGGAGAAAACTGTCTATAAGAAAATGATCTTTACTTTGGAGAGAACTCCTTTTACTCTTTGTGAAATATCGCAAAATTGAACAGAAATGTCAAAAAAAAAAAAAAATGTTTAACCCTATCCTAGTCCATCAAAAACGAAGTAAATCGTTTTTCTTTAGATATACATTGTTTCTCCTGTTTTCTGGTTGATGTAAGGCGGGTGATTTGTGAAACCATTTAGCCTTCTAAGAGACAAATGACTTGGTATCATATACCTTATCCATAGACTCACAGGGATCGCTAAAATTTCAAACATCTAGAAATCCACAGAACCTCCTTAACCACTTCAATACTGGGCACTTAAACCCCCTTCCTTATCGGACCAATTTTCAGCTTTCAGCGCTGTTGCAGTTTGAATGACAATTGCGCGGTCATGCGACACGGTACCCATATGACATTTTTATCATTTTTTTCACACAAATAGAGCTTTCTTTTGGTGGTATTTAATCACCCCTGGATTTTTTATTTTTTTGCGCTATAAATTAAAAAAGACTGAAAATTTTCAAAAACAATGCATTTTCTTTGTTTCTGTTATAAAATTTTGCAAATAAGTAATTTCTCTTCATAAATTTTGACCAAAAATTATACTGCTACATTTCTTTGGTAAAAATAACCCAAATCGGAGTTTATTTGTTGTTGGCGGACAGACAGATGTTTTGGGGACTGTGACAGATGTGATGGGGACAGACAGATGTTTTGGGGACTGTGACAGAAGTGACGGGGACAGACAGATGTTTTGTGTATGGTGACAGATGTGACGGGGACTGTGACAGATGTGACGGGGACAGACAAATGTTTTGTGTATGGTGACAGATGTGACGGGGACAGACAGATGTTTTGGGGACTGTGAGATGTGACGGGGATAGACAGATGTTTGGGGACTGTGACAGATGTGACGGGGACAGACAGATGTTTGGGGACTGTGACAGATGTTTTGTGTATGGTGACAGATGTGATGGGGGACATACAGATGTTTTGGGGACTGTTTTATGGGGACACTGATGTGTATGGGGACAGGGGTATCAGTGAGCTTGGTGCACTGTGTGGGGGGCGATCTGTGAGAGCTCTCTGTATGAAATCCTCATCATGCAGAGAGCTGTCACATAGCTGCAGATCCCCCCTCCCCCCCCCGCACTGAGCTCGGCGGGGGGAGAACTGTCACAGAGACGTTCATCTCTGTTTACAATGTGACGGCTGTGATTGGACACAGCCATCACATGATCGGGAGGGCCAGTCACTGCGCCCATATCCCGATCTCTGCTCAGCTGGATCCTGTGATCATAATGATCACAGGATCCAGCCGCGCTGCGAGCTCCCGTTCTGCAGGACGTTCATACACGTCCTGTCAGAACAGGGAAGCTCCCACCCGGCCGTATATATACAGTGGCCGGGTGGGAGGTGGTTAAAATGATTTTAGGAAGTTTAGACAATTAATAAAAAAATATATATTTTGCATCACGGTTTTATCATGCAAAAAGCTAATGCACACCTGAAGGATAATTAAACCCATACTTGCCAACAGTCCCTATTTTCCCGGGACTATCCCGATGTATTGGACCGATCGGAGTCCGTCCTGACCGAAATCCCGGAGTTTGATCTTTTCCCGGGCATCGGGACTTCATATGGCACCCGCCGCAGCTGGCTTCAAAAACATGGTTGCGATATGGCCTCTTTCCGGTTCCAGGTCTTTCCCCTTGTGTTCAGTGGAGAGGGGAGGGCCTTCGATCCGTGCATGTAAGGGTCGGTTGTGGGGGGCGGTTGGTGCTGTCTGTGATACTGGCTGTATATCTCTGATCTGTGATACTGGCTATATATCTCTGATCTGTGATGCTGGCTATATATCTCTGATCTGTGATGCTGGCTATATATCTCTGATCTGTGATGCTGGCTATGATACCATGATCTGTGATACTGGCTATAATACCCTGATCTGTGATGTTGACTATAATACCCTGATCTGTGATACTAGCTATAATACCCTGATCTGTGATACTGTCTATAATACCCTGATCTGTAATACTGGCTATAATACCCTGATCTGTGATACTGTCTATAATGCCCTGATCTGTGATACTGTCTATAATACCCTGATCTGTGATACTGTCTATAATACCCTGATCTGTGATGTTGGCTATAATACTCTGATCTGTGATACTAGCTATAATTCTGTGATACTGGCTACAATACCCTGATCTGTGATACTGTCTATAATACCCTGATCTGTGATACTGACTATAATACCCTGATCTGTGATACTGTCTATAATACCCTGATCTGTGATACTGTCTATAATACCCTGATATGTCATACTGTCTATAATACCCTGATCTGTGATACTGTCTATAATACCCTGATCTGTGATACTGTCTATAATACCCTGATCTGTGATACTGTCTATAATACCCTGATCTGTGATACTAGCTATAATTCTGTTATACTGGCTATAACACTCTGATCGGCGATACTGGCTATAATACTGTGATCTGTGATACTGGCTATAATACCCTGATCTATGATGCTGGCTATAATACTCTGATCTGTGATACTGTCTATATTACCCTTATCTGTGATACTGTCTATATTACCCTGATCTGTGATGCTGGCTATAATACTCTGATCTGTGATACCGACTATAATACTCTGATTTGTGATGCTGGCTATAATACCCTGATCTGTGATACTGGCTATAATGCCCTGATCTGTGATACTGACTGTAATACTCTGATCTGTGATACTGGCTATAATACCCTGAACTGTGATGCTGGCTATAATACCCTGATCTGTGATACTTACTGTAATACTCTGATCTGTAATACTGTCTATTTTACCCTTATCTGTGATACTGGCTATAATACTCTGATATGTAAAACTGGCTATAATACTCTGATCTGTGATACTGGCTATAATACCCTGAACTGTGATGCTGGCTATAATACTCTCATCTGTGATACTGACTATAATACCCTGATCTGTGATACTGACTGTAATACTCTGATCTGTGATACTGACTATAATACCCTGATCTGTGATACTGGCTATAATACCCTGATCTGCGATACTAGCTATAATTCTGTGATACTGGCTATAATACCCTGATCTGTGATACTGTCTATAATACCCTGATCTGTGATACTAGCTATAATTCTGTGATACTGGCTATAACACTCTGATCGGCGATACTGGCTATAATACTGTGATCTGTGATACTGGCTATAATACCCTGATCTATGATGCTGGCTATAATACTCTGATCTGTGATACTGTCTATATTACCCTTATCTGTGATACTGTCTATATTACCCTGATCTGTGATGCTGGCTATAATACTCTGATCTGTGATACCGACTATAATACTCTGATTTGTGATGCTGGCTATAATACCCTGATCTGTGATACTGGCTATAATGCCCTGATCTGTGATACTGACTGTAATACTCTGATCTGTGATACTGGCTATAATACCCTGAACTGTGATGCTGGCTATAATACCCTGATCTGTGATACTTACTGTAATACTCTGATCTGTAATACTGTCTATTTTACCCTTATCTGTGATACTGGCTATAATACTCTGATATGTAAAACTGGCTATAATACTCTGATCTGTGATACTGGCTATAATACCCTGAACTGTGATGCTGGCTATAATACTCTCATCTGTGATACTGACTATAATACCCTGATCTGTGATACTGACTGTAATACTCTGATCTGTGATACTGACTATAATACCCTGATCTGTGATACTGGCTATAATACCCTGATCTGCGATACTAGCTATAATTCTGTGATACTGGCTATAATACCCTGATCTGTGATACTGTCTATAATACCCTGATCTGTGATACTAGCTATAATTCTGTGATACTGGCTATAACACTCTGATCGGCGATACTGGCTATAATACTGTGATCTGTGATACTGGCTATAATACCCTGATCTATGATGCTGGCTATAATACTCTGATCTGTGATACTGTCTATATTACCCTTATCTGTGATACTGTCTATATTACCCTGATCTGTGATGCTGGCTATAATACCCTGATCTGTGATACTGGCTATAATGCCCTGATCTGTGATACTGGCTATAATGCCCTGATCTGTGATACTGGCTATAATGCCCTGATCTGTGATACTGGCTATAATGCCCTGATCTGTGATACTAACTGTAATACTCTGATCTGTGATACTGGCTATAATACCCTGAACTGTGACGCTGGCTATAATACCCTGATCTGTGATACTTACTGTAATACTCTGATCTGTAATACTGTCTATTTTACCCTTATCTGTGATACTGGCTATAATACTCTGATCTGTGATACTGACTATAATACCCTGATCTGTGATACTGATTGTAATACTCTGATCTGTGATACTGACTATAATACCCTGATCTGTGATACTGATTGTAATACTCTGATCTGTGATGCTGCCTATATTACCCTGATCTGTGATGCTGGCTATAATACCCTGATCTGTGAGGCTGGCTACAGTATCTCACAAAAGTGAGTACGCCCCTCACATTTTTGTAAATATTTTATTATATCTTTTCATGTGACAACACTGAAGAAATTACACTTTGCTAAAATGTAAAGTAGCAAGTGTACAGCTTGTATAACAGTGTAAATTTGCTGTCCCCTCAAAATAACTCAACACACAGCCATTAATGTCTAAACCACTGGCAACAAAAGTGAGTACATCCCTAAGTGAAAATGTCCAAATTGGGCCCGAGGTGTCAATATTTTATGTGGCCGCCATTATTTTACAGCACTGCCTTAACCCTCTTGGGCATGGAGTTCACCAGAGCTTCACAGGTTGCCATTGGAGTCCACTTCCACTCCTCCATGATGACATCATGAAGCTGTTGGATGTTAGACACCTTGCGCTCCTCCACCTTCCATTTGAGTATGCCCCACAGATGCTGAATAGGGTTTAGGTCTGGAGACATGCTTGGCCAGTCCATCACCTTTACCCTCAGCTTCTTTTATAAGGCAGTGGTCGCCTTGGAGGTGTGTTTGGGCTCGTTATCATGTTGGAATAATGACCTGCGGCCCAGTCTCTGAAGGGAGGGGATCATGCTCTGCTTCATAGAAACATAGAAAAGTGAAGGCAGAAAAAGACTGAGTAGTCCATCGAGTCTGCCCCTTTTTATTTCTTTTTTTTATTTTTTATATATATATTTTTTTACATTAACCTTGTTGTTTGACTATGGATTTATGTTTATCCCAAGCATGTTTAAAGCCATTTTCAGTATGTCACGGTATATGATGGCATTCATGGTTCCCTCAATGAACTGTAGCTCCCCAGTGCCAGCAGCACTCATGCAGCCCCAGACCATGACACTCCCACCACCATGCATGACTGTAGGCAAGACACACTTGTCTTTGTGCTCCTCACCTGGTTGCCGCCACACACGCTTGACACCATCTGAACCAAATAAGTTTATCTTGGTCTCATCAGACCACAGGACTTGGTTCCAGTAATCCATGTCCTTAGTCTGCTTGTCTTTAGCAAACTGTTTGCGGGCTTTCTTGTGCATCATATTTAGAAGAGGCTTCCTTCTGGGACAAGAGCCATGCAGACCCATTTAATGCAGTGTTCAGCATATGGTCTGAGCACTGACAGGCTGACCCCCCACCCCTTAAACCTCTGCAGAAATGCTGGCAGCACTCATACATCTATTTCCCAAAGACAACTTCTGAATATGACGCTGAACATTTACACTCAACTTCCTTGGTCGAGGCCTGTTTTGAGTGGAACCTGTCCTGTTAAACCGCTGTATGGTCTTGGTCACTGTGCTTCAGCTCAGTTTCAGGGTCTTGGCAATCTTCCTATAGCCTAGGCCATCTTTATGTAGAGCAACAATTTTTTTTTCAGACCGTCAGAGTTCTTTGCCATGAGGTGCCATGTTGAACTTCCAGTAACCAGTATGAGAGAGTGAGAGTGAAAACACCAAATTTAACACACCTGCTCCCCATTCACATCTGAGTCATTGTAACACTAACAAGTCACATGACACCGGGAAGGGAAAATGGCTAATTGGGCCCAGTTTGGACATTTTCACTTAGGGGTGTACTCACTTTTATTGCCAGCATTAGACATTAATGGCTGTCTGTTGAGTGGTCTGTGTGTGTATGTGTGTATGTATGTGTGTGGATATACAGTATATATATATATATATATATATAT
>BLSH010011384.1:299050-313827 GCA_018402905.1 Glandirana rugosa
ATTAAATGCTGCCCCCCCCCCAAAAAAAAAAATCACGCCCACCAAAAGGCCCCCACATCCATTATTTTATGTCATGATAATTAAAATTAAATGTATCAGGAAGTCAGATTTTACATGCAACAGCAACTCGTCTATAAGCAAAATTATAGAATAAAAAAAGAGTATCCTAAGAGGCCAGCTACACAAGTGCCGTCATCCCATAAATGACAATATTTGGAAATGGGGACCCTCTGGGGTGGGATTTTTTGGAGGCACAAAGAAAAAAATCAGGTAATATATAAAACTTAATTTTTATTTATACAAACATTCAAAACAATAAGGAAATCTTGTCATTATTATTATTTTTTTTTATATTTTATTAATATTAAAAAATATTTTTGTTACAATCATAGACGTAGTGAATGTACAAAAACCTAATGCATTTCGGTACAAAGGACCTTCATCAGAGGTGTTGGCTTGTACATTTAGATCAATACCAGTTGATTCTGAAAAGATCGTAAAGAAAACATAAGGTCTATTATATGATGATGCCCAGAACACTCCAAGACAATCATAAAAAGTATGTGAAAAGGGTGTGATAATGTTTGAAAAATAAAAAGCAGTAGGAGGTTTATGTTGAAACGATGCAACTCCAAATCCAATGCAAGCAGGTCCCCCCAAGGGATCCAGGGACCACCCTAGAGGCCCAGAAGGCTGGGCGACAGATCTGTGGGAAAACGCCCTCTTTATCTGCCAACTATTAGGCCTCATACACACGGACGTTTTTTAACGCCGGCGTTTTTTGCCGCTCTCCATGTTAGTCAATGGCCCCCCGCATTTTTGAGCTGTAGATGGCGTCGGCGTTAGTGAGCTGAAACTAGAACCCACGGCCAGCGCGTTCTGAGGCTGTAACGTTTTGGCGTTTTTTGACGCCGACACCACAAAATGCCAACTAATACTGTACCAGCGTTTTTTGACGCTGACGTTTTTAGGTTGAAAAATAGCTGAGGGATGATTTTTTTTAAAAAAACGCGTATTGACGCCGATGCATAACGCCGAAAGACGCAGATTTTTTTCCCTTGACGTCGGGCCCGACGTTTTGTTTATTTTTTAAGAAACGTCCGTGTGTATGAAGCCTTACAGGTGTTATTCCACCCTTTTTTCTCCCCCCTCTCTTTATGGAGTCTCTATAAAAATGTGCTAGTGAATCATTAGCTGATGCACTATTTTTTACCATTGTATAGCCTCCCTTATAACGAGAGCCTGCACAGATCATTTCCCATCTCTTCTACTGTTCTGCCGTTATCATCTTTTATAAGCCAGGCTGTCCCCGTACTCTAGAACCCTTACAGGTATTTACTTATGATGCCTAGTTTAAAATGTATGCACATATTTTAACATACAGTATATCACAAAAGTTAGTACACCCCTCACATTTTTGTAAATATTTTATTATATCTTTTCATGTGACAACACTGAAGAAATGACACTTTGCTACAATGTAAAGTAGTGAGTGTACAGCTTGTATAACAGTGTAAATTTGCTGTCCCCTCAAAATAACTCAACACAAAGCCATTAATGTCTAAACCACTGGCAACAAAAGTAAGTACACCCCTAAGTGAAAATGTCCAAATGGGCTATTTTTAGCTGTTGTCCGGTGAGTGTGAACCCCTGTCACACATTTGTGATGGAGTACTTTTGTCTACAATAGTTAAGAAGGACTTTCTAGTTCTCACTTCAGCAACCTTTTAAGCACAGTTGAATAAATCTCTCCTTTTTTTCACAAAGGAAGTCACTTCAATGAATCATCTGCTGATTGTTGTCACATTATGATTATCACAATTTGATGGACTTTTAAATATAGTATTTGTGTTATTGTGAATATTTCAAGAAAGTTTTCACTATCACTGTGATGCTATTATTGCTCTTTTAACCACTTCAGCCCCGGAAGGATTTCCCACTTTAGGACCAGAGCACTTTTTGAGATTCGGCACTGCATCGATTTAACTGACAATTGCGCGGTCGTGCAACGTTGTACCCAAACGAAATTTGTGTCCTTTTTTTCCAACAAATAGAGCTTTCTTTTGGTGGTATTTGATCACTTCTGCGTCATTTCTGATCGCCGCCGTAAACAAAAGAAAAAAACTAATTTCTTACTGTTTGCTACAATACAAATCCAAAAAAAATATATAAAAAGCATTTTTTTCCATCTGTTTTGGCCGATTTATATTTTTCCTCATATTTTTGGTAAAAAAAAATCGCAATCGACATTTATTGATTGGTTGGGCAAAAGTTGCCGCGTTTACAGATGAGAATTAATTTCTGGGGTTTTTATTATTTTTTTATTTTTTACTAGTAATGTCGGCGATCTGCAATTTTTAGGGGTACTGCGATATTGAAGTGGACATGTCGGATCATTTTGACACTTTTTTGGGACCATTGGCATTTATACAGCGATCAGTGCTATAAAAATGCACTGATTACTGTGTAAATGCCATTGGCAGTGAAGGGGTTAACCTGGAGGGGCACTCTAAGGGTTAACTATGTTCCCTCACTGTGTTCTAACTGTGTGTGGGCTGGGCTGGCAGGGGAGTGATCATGGCTTCCATATACAGGAAGCCTGTGATCACTGCCCTTCCGCCTCTAACAGAATGGAGATCTGTGTTTACTTACACGGACCTCCATTCTTTCACTGCCGGGGAGCCATCGCGGGTAGCCGACGGAGATTGAGATTGATTCCCCCAGGAACACAGTGGGCGCATGAGTGCGCCTCCGGCGGCGCGCGTGTGCTCACAGTGCGGGATATCGCAGCCGCAGTCATATGGCATATTTGCGATATCGAGTCACTTTGTCACCATCAGACTGCGGTCGGCGGTTGCAATTGGTTAAAGTTGCAATTGTCTTATTTTGTTTGCACTGGGTATAGGTGAGCGCCATACACTTTTTTCACATACTGCTATAAATTTTTTGTGTGTTTAGTTATTTATTATTATTTTATTTTTTTAGGGGTAAGGGTTAAAGTTAAGGATTAATTATTTATTGTTGCTTAGTATTTATTGAATTTATTTATTTTATTTATGATTTTTATTTATTTGTGTATTTATTTTACATTGATTAATTCATTTATTATTATTCGTATTATAATAATAATACATAAAATAAAAAAATTTAAATAAAGCAATAATAAATAACCCTTACCCCAGCTCCTAATCTTAACCCTAACCTAAACTGAACTCGAACCCCTTACCCGAACAAAATAACATTATAATAAATGAAAAATAATAAAAGAAGAGATAAAAGCTAAAAAAGCTTAAATACCTAGCAAAAAACGATACAACAGATAATTGTTTTCTCTGTTGGCTAATAAAAAAATGCCAAAGCCCAAAAACACTGCATACAAAAACACCCGAAAAAACTTGTGAAGAAAGCTCTGAAAAACGCTCAAAGACGCTACACTGTGAATGCAGCCTCAGGGAAGATATTGATAAGGTCGATGGAGAGAGTTGGATGGAATAGGGAAGGTAGATAAGGTGAAATCCCTGATAGCTGGAAAAAGAGTGAAGAGTTGGGGGATCTGGACCTACGGTGGGGTAGGGGAAAAAATGTGCACTTTTTATCTATCTATATAGCTATCACTGTTTTTTATTATTTCAGTCATTTGTTACTTTTTGCCTGTAGATTGCATAAAAAACTATTTTAAAAGACAATATTGCCAAAAAGCATTGTTTGTTCTGAAAAATAAAATATTTATTTCATCATTGATATAATGACAAACTTACTGCCAAATTAGTAGGCCCATAGCCAAAATGTAAAAATTGCTTTAGTCCATAAAGAGTTTTTAGGCGCAAGGGCTGAAGTGGATCTTGTTATGGACGCTTAAAGTCATAATTGAGATTTGCAACGATAATTGATGCTTCAACGATCATGAACCTCTATCAGGGGTGTAGATGCATTATATCAGTGCACAGACAGAACCAAGAATTGCCTGTGGATGAATTTAGTTTATGTCCCTGATCTGTACCAGACATGTGCAGAATGAAAACATTTGTTTTATTTAGTTTCAGTTCGTTATTTACAAAAATTTGTTTAGTTAAATTAGTTTAATTCATTTTCGAAATTCATTTTGTTTATTCAAGTTTGAATCGATTTGAATTTTTCGAATTCCATTCAAATTCGAATCGAATTCCATTCGAATGGCATTCAAATTGAATGCCGTTCAAAATCAAATTTATTCTATTCTAAATTCGAATTTTGAAAGATGGTTATATTCTTTCTAGTCCATTCTATTCTATTGTTTTTCTATTCTATTATTTTATTTCATATTTTATTCTTTTCTTTTCTATTATATTCTTTTCTTTTCTATTCTATTCAAATTCAGATTTATTCTATTCGAATTTCTGAAAATGGCTAGATTGTTATATTCTTTCTATTGTATTCTATTCTTTTCTATTGTTCTATTCTATACTATTATTTTCTATTCGGACTAAAATTGAATCTATTCAAAATTCAAATTTCAGAAGATGGTTATATTCTTTCTATTTTATTTTACTCTTTTTTTATTCTATTCTATTCTTTTATTTTCTATTCTATTTTGTTCTTTTTTACTCTATTCTCTTATTTTCTATTCTATCCCTTTTTTTCTATTCAGTGTATTTCGATAGATAGATACATAGATAGATAGATAGATAGATAGATAGATAGATAGATAGATAGATATTCCAGGGGCGCCCAACCTTTTGAAGAGCGAGGTCCACTTGGTAACCAGTCGCAGGCCATAATGAGCGGAGCGGGCAGATGACAGGTCTGTGTCTACTCTGCATATGCAAAGCAGACACGGACACAGCCTACTTTACTCTACTCTATAGACCCTCCAGTCCTATCCACCCAGACAGAAAGGGGGTGGATCCCCTTCTGTTTTTTTAAGCACATCGGATTGGAGATAGGTGGGTGTAAACGGACACAAGTCCGTCTATATATGCTCTATAGAGGTGAATGGAGTGTCTGATTGGGTCTGCCCAAAAAAGGGACAGGCGGACCCAGGTGATTGTGTGAAGGGGGGCCTAAGGCTGCTTTCACACTGATGCACTGCGGTTTACCTGCACCTCAACTGACCTCAATCGTCTCTACTTCCTCAGGATTCCTGCAGTTATCGCTAGCTGCTGCTGTCCCCTTGAGGGTATGGCTGGTAGCTGCTGCTGTCCCTAGGGCAGGTATGGCTGGCGGCTGCTGCTGGCTGTCCTCCAGGGCTGGTACTGCTGGTGGTGTCTGCTGGCGGGTACTGCTGTATGTCCTGGTGGTGGGTACTGCTGTGGGTCCTGTTGGCTGGTACTGCTGATGGGTTCTGCTGGCTGGTACTACGGTGGGTCCTGCTAGTGGGTACTGCTGGCTGGTACTGCTGCTAGTCCTGCTGGTGGGTACTGCTGCCTGGTACTGCTGCGAGTCCTGCTGGTGGGTACTGCTGCGGGTCCTGCTGGTCTGTACTGCTGATGAGTACTGCTGGCTGGTACTGCTGCAGGTCCTGCTGGTTGGTACTGCTGCAGATCCTGCTGGTGGGTACTGCTGGCTGGTACTGCTGTGGGCCCTGCTGGCGGTTATCCCTGATGGATGATACAGCTGGTGGGTGTCCATGGTGGATGGTACGGTTGGTGGGTATCCCTGGTGAGTACTGCTGGCACTGCTGGTGGGTATTCCTGGTGGATGGTACGGCAGGTGGGTATCCCTGGTGGATGGTACTGCTGGTGGGTATACCTGGTGGGCACTGTTGGTGGGTACTGCTGGCACTGTTGGTGGGTACTACTGGCACTGTTGGTGGGTACTGCTGGCACTGTTGGTGGGCACTGCTGGCACTGGTGATGGGTGCTACTGGCACTGTTGGTAGGTACTGCTGGCACTGGCGGTGGGTACTGCTGGCACTGTGGTGGGTACTTCTGGCACTTTTGGTGGATACTGCTGGCACTGGCGGTGGATACTGCTGGCACTGACAGTGGGTACTGCTGGCACTGTTGATGGGTACTGCTGGCGGGTATGCCTGGTGGCTGCTACTCCAGTTTGGGGGTTCCCGACCCGCTATTAATGAGCATCAGTGTGACAGGAGCGCTGGAGGAAGCATGAGGCTGCAGTAGAAAGCAGAGCCGATGCTTCCTGTATTGCTTTTTTCACACACACGGAGTACATTTGATATCACTCCGCCTGTGATAGGAGCCAACGCTATACAGGAAGCATCGGTTCTGCTTCCTCTAGTGCCATCTCCGTTCTTCGCACTGATGCTCGGGGATGGCGGGTTGAAAGCCCACGATCTGGGCTTGCTGACCCGCCATCCCAGAGCAGGAGATGGTGGTCAACATCAAAGTGCGCCCGCATCACATGTGGCCCACGAGCCAGCGGTTGGGCACCCCTGTTCTATTCTGTTCTTTTTTACTCTTTTATATTCTATTCTATTCTTTTATTTTCTATTGCATTATATTCTTTTATAGTCTATTCCGTTATTTTCTATTCTATTCTCTTTGGAATTTCAAATTTGATTCAAAAACTATTGAAATTCGATTAGAAAACGATTTGATTTCAAATTTAGTCCAAAATTTTGATTCATTATTGCAGATTCGCTTAAATTCATCACTATTGTAATTCGGAAATTTGGATGCATCCGAATTTCTGAATAACGAAAAATATGTCTGAATTTTAAATCGGAATGAAATGAACCGCACATATTTAGTCTGTACTCCTCTCTCATGGCAGATAAAATATCAGATTTGCATTTGTTTCTAGTTCTACCCACCTTATGTGCCCATTTTATTACGAAAAACATTGCAGGAGGAATGAAACATCCTCAAGCACCTGTAGCCAACAGTGGACTACGGTTACTTATTCTTCAGACTACCCCTGTTGTTTTCTGCATTTGGTTGTGTTCCTCTAGTGCTGGGTGCTAAGCAGCTGACTTCATATCCCTGCTTTGGCCAGAGAGGATTGTGGGACTAGTAGTCCATGCAGTGGGTGTCTAGGAGCTATCCCTGAACTACATTTCCCAGAGGGCATTCATTAAGCAACACCCAAGTGCAGCTGGGAGAGAAGATAAAGGCCACGCCGAATTGGCACTCTCTTCTTCCTGGGCCTGGCTGAGTGCATACCTCCCAGCATTAGGGGAGGGAGGCTGTTGCGGCCTACCACGAGGGGACTCGCGACTCCACCCTGCCGCAGAGGGCCTAACCCTGTCTGCTGTTGGGGGGTATCGTCTCATCATCACCCGATCCATCGGTAGTGCCCATCATGTCTACCAAGCAACCGGTCCGCCATTGCTGGCCGTGGGATCGAGCACAGTGCATCGGAAGTCGCTGTACGGGAGGCTCCTGCCAGATTCTTCAGTTGGTGAGTGGGCTGTCGCCCATCGTTATAACCCTTGCTTTAACACCCTGTTTGGACACTGTGTACAGACACCTTGCCCCTGGGAACACTTAAGAGCTTTGCAAAGACACTGTACATAGACACCCATACCTTACAGCATATTGAGGAATACCTTATCCAACTTGGGCTGTTCATCTTGCTAAAACCCAAAGTGCACTCCTTAGGATACAATCTTAAAGAGCTCCAACTGCCAGTGAAGATTAAGCAGGCCTGCCTTCTGGACATTGTTGTTGACATTCTCACAGGGCCCTTGTTCTATTTTCTTACAATCCCGCTCCCCTCTCCCCCATTCAGGATTTATAGCGCTCATAGGCTGGCCCGGGAATTTCCCTTTAGAGTGGGGTTAAATATCTTTGAGTATTGTCACTTGAATGTTTCCTGATCTAATTTCCCCCCTGTGAACTGGTATTCCGTCATATGTATTCTGGTTATCCTGTATCAGTGTATTAAACTGTCTTTAAGCCTATGCAAAAAAAGGGATTCTCTCCTGAGCCCGGGTGATTAACTAGGACTTGGTTGTGCATAATCTTCTCTTGTCTGTGCATACACATATATATAAAGTTGTTTCTATTAAACCCTGAGAATATTTACTTAATCTGTGACCTAGTGTTTGTTAAGGTGCACACTAACTATGTCTGAACCCAGAGTGCCGGGGGGTTGGAAAGTTCAAAAGGTCTGGGCAATGCAGAGGAACCGGAAATTCTAAGCAGCCCTCAAGGGGGCAGTGCTACACCCTTCCTATTTTAGACTCAGTGATGCCATCAATGGATCTCAATGCTTCTGTATGCAATGCATAAATGTATTTATTTATTTAGTACATTGGGGAATGCATGATGGTGCCAAGCTACTTGTTTTTTTCCCCCCAAAAGCTTGCAAATTAGCCTTGAAAAAGGCCAGAAAAAAATAGTAAGATATGGTTCCCATAGACTTAGGTGGTATGTTCGGAGTTCATGGACTTTAGACTAGGATCAGCAAACATCCTGTGTGTTAAACCCAGGTTGATTGACTCATTTATTTATTTTTTTTAAGTCTGCGGTTGTGCCAAATCTTGAACGGAAAAACCCGTAAGTGAACAAAAAAACGTGCATGTGAAACACACACACTAGAAAGTGCACTTAAGGGTGTGCTTTAGTTCCCAGAAGGAGTAGGACCTCTACCCCTGACCTCCGGGGGCACAAGGCTCCAAATGGGGACATAGGTTTACATGGTCTGCCTAGCCAGAAGGCCTGGCAGACCTCATTTTTCTAGGACAGCCAAAGCCATCCATCGAATACTAGGTCAGGGGAGCTCTCCCAAAGAGAAACCCCTCATAGGCAAGGGAGGAAGGAACCTGAGGGCCACACAACCTCCCCCTAGACGTCAGGGCAAGCTCAAGGACACACACCCTTCATTCATGAGAAAATACACACAAAAGTGAAAGGTGACAAACATGGGAGAAAATACAAAAGTGGCCGTGCAGATTGTGCACTAGCTAGGCACTGAGGCTGATTCACTCATAACTACCTCCAAAATACCTAGGTAGCTGTCTGGTCAACAGTTACATATGATCCTATTATTTAATTCCCTACTATTGATTGGTTAACATAACTAATGGCGAGCCAAGAAACACATTCTCAGCAACAACTTGCTGTCAAAGGCCCTAAAAAATGGGGAATATTCATTAAAAAGACAGTAATAGGAACAGTGCATATACTTTGCATTTTATTAAGCTAGGGCTAAGAAAACATGAAACATTGTTAGTCATTAAGGTCTGTGGGGTTTTCTAGCCTGGTTCTTTCCTTTTAATCACTGTGGAAATTCCTAATTAATTTTAGCTCAATACTTTTATTCTTGTGGTTCTTATTATAATGTTTTCCACTGTACACTGTACCATGCCGAGGACAAACTGTACAACATATTGCTCTATTATGCTGCATCAGCAGCCACCTTTAACAATGGCAGAGCCGCAGTATGGGTCTCTGGCACCCACACGTTGATTGGCGCAGTGCATTCTGGGACAACTGGCTTGAGCCAAAAGTAGAACAGTATTCTTAAGCAATTTACATTTCCCAAGTACAGTTGAGATATCACAGTCCTATTTATATCATTATTTATGATGTGTCAGACCTTCAGGTGTGCAGAATATTGAGCTGGAAAAGAATGTAGGACACTTCAGGTTTATATTTAACACGGCTCCCTGTTCGCCTTCCACATTCATTTTAAGTCTCTGTACTCCCAAGTGTGCATCACAAGGAAAAAGAGCTGACTTTAGAAATGCAAAGGCAGCAATATATATATATGTATGTATGTGTGTATAAAAAGAGAGAGAGTGCAAAAAGAAGCAATAAAATAAAATGATATTGAGGGCACCTGTATTATACTTATATATTCTCCACTGGCCAATTGTGCAGACAATGAAATAATTGCTGGACTCATTCCAACTGCTGTTTTATGTTGTTTTTTTAGAATTGTTTTTCTTTAACGTTTTTTTTTCCATTTTAAAATTTTAATTACATTTTAATTAACCATTTAGCGACCGCCCCACACAGATATATTGTGGAAGGGCGGCCGCTCTGTGACAAATCATATACTTAGTACGTGATCTGACACTTCCGGGTCTGGGGCGTGCACGCGCGCTATCCGGAGACCCGCTCCTGCTGTGATTGGACACAGCGGGAGACAATCAGCGGGACCGTTCTGTGCCAGATCATGTACTTAGTACATGATCTGACACTTCCAGGTCTGGGGCGCGCATGCGCGCTATCCGGAGACCCGCTCCTGCTGTGATTGGACACAGCGGGAGGCAATCAGCGGGACCGTTCTGTGCCAGATCATGTACTTAGTACGTGATCTGACACTTCCAGGTCTGGGGCACGCACGAGCGCCACCCGGAGACCCACTTCTGCTGTGATTGAATACAGCGGGAGGCAATCAGCGGGACTGCTCTGTGCCAGATCATGTACTTAGTACGTGATCTGACACTTCCGGGTCTGGGGCATGCACGCACGCCATCCAGACACCCGCTCCTGCTGTGATTGGACATAGCAGGAGGCAATCAGCGGGACTGCCCTGTGTCAGATCATGTACTTAGTATGTGATCTGACACTTCTGGGTCTGGGGCGCGCGCCATCCGGAGACCCGCTCCTGCTGTGATTGGACACAGTGGGAGGCAATCAGCGGGACAGCTCTGTGTCAGATTATGTACATAGTACGTGATCTGACATTTCCAGTCTGGGGGGCGCGCACGCATGCACGCCATCCAGAGACCCGCTCCTTCTGTGATTGGACACAGCGGGAGGCAATCAGTGGGACCGCTCTGTGCTAGATCATGTACTTAGTACATGATCTGACACTTCCAGGTCTGGGGCTCGCACGCGCCATCCAGAGACCCGCTCCTGCTGCGATTGGACACAGCAGGAGGCAATCAGTGGGACCGCTCTGTGCCAGGTCATGTACTTGGTACATGATCTGACACTTCCAGGTCTGGGGCGCGCACGAGCACCATCCAGAGACCCGCTCCTGCTGTGATTGGACACAGCGGGTGGCAATCAGCGGGACCGTTCTGTGCCAGATCATATACCTAGTACGTGATCTGACACTTCCGGGTCTGGGGCGTGCATGCGCGCCATCTGGTGACCTGCTCCTGCTGTGATTGGACACAGCGGAGGGCAATAAGCGGGACTGCTGTGTGCCAGATCATGTACCTAGTACGTGATCTGTCACTTCCGGGTTTGGGGCACGTGCGCGCACAGCCAGAGGCCCATTCCTGCTGTGATTGGATACAGCGGGTCCAGCGAGTGCGATGTCTGCTGGGGTCCACCGATTATTCAAGAGAAAGGCAGAATGGCAGTCTGCCTATGTATACAAGACAGACCACCGTTCTGTGAGAAGGGAATGTGCTGATCCTGAACACAGATCTTTACATTCCCCTAGTCAAAGCACCTCCCCCGCAGTTAGTAATCACTCCTAGGGAACACAACCCTTTGATCGCCCCCAATGTTAACTCCTTCACTGTCAGTGTCATGTCATTAGTACAGTAACAGTGCATATTTTTAGCACTGATCACTACATTAATGGTACTGGTCCCCAAAAAGTGTCAAAAGTGTCAGTTAAGTGTCGCTGATCACCACCATTACTAGTAAAAAAAAAAGTAAAAACATATTATAGTTTGTAGCTGCTATAACTTTTGTGCAAACCAATCAAAATACATGTATTGGAATTTTTTTTTACCAAAAACATGTAGCAGAATACATATTGGCCTAAATTGATAAAGAGATTCGATTTTTTTTTTTTTTTTTTTTATTGGAAATGTTTTATAGCAGAAAGTAAAAAATATTGTTTTTTTTTTTTCAAAATTGTCTGCCTTTTTTTGTTTATAGCAAAAAAAAAAACCGCAGAGGTGATCAAATATAACCAAAAGAGAGTTCTATTTGTGGGAAAAAAGGACATTCATTTTATTCAGGCACAGCGTCGCACGACTGCACAATTCTCAGTTAAAATAACGCAGTGCGGTATTGCAAAAAATTGCCTGGTCATGAAGGGGGGTAAACCTTTCCAGAGCTGAAGTGGTTAAATGATGTTCGGTTTCATCCTAGCATGCTAGGCATAACAAGTTAGGCTAAGTCACCCTGTTACTCGAGGGTACTGGTTGACTTTTTTTTTTTTTTTTTTTTGTCCAATTATATTTTCAGTGTAATGACAAAGAATGATTTAGCACTAAGATCTGGTTTACTATAAATTGCTAATTGATTTCAGAGAAAGCTTGTGCAGGTCTCCTATTGGGGTTTATTTACTAAAGGCAAATAGGCTGTTCACTTTATAAGAGAATTTTCCCCAGAGCTTAGTAAATATGGTGAAAATTCCCTTTGCACAGAATTTCCAATCAAGTGCAAGGGAAAAAAAGCATTTTTTCTTGCACGTGATTGGATAATTAAAGACATAGAAATATATAAGAGGGACAGCATAAAAAAGTGGTCCAGGGCTTTTTTTCTCAGAGAATAGGTGCAGGAACTCCTCCCTTCTGAGTCACACCTTGACTCCGCCCCCTACCCACCTCCGAGCACCGTTTCTTGGTTCCACCCCTTACCCACCTCCTAGTACCACCCCTTTTAGAGAATACATAACCAAGTATAATCTTGTGGTGCTAACTATTTTGTATGGACTTTGTTAATGATAACAAGGCAGTAAAATAGATCTAGCAACAATGGACACCCCAGCGACAATAGATCCACCCCACTAACTAGGACCCCCAACAGCCAGCATCAATAGACCCTCCAGCATCTAGCAACTTTAGATCCCTCCCAGCAACAATTGACCCCTGCAACATAAGCCCCACCCCCAGGAACAATATAGCCCCCAGCAGCAACAATAGACCACCTGCAAAAATTGATCCCCTCCAGCAACAATAGATTCTCCGGCAGCTAGTATCAATAGACCCTCCAGCAGCCAGTAACAAAAGACCCTAACTCAACAGCAGATCCCTTCCAGCAATGATTTACCCCCCCAGCAGCATAAGACCCACCTGCAGCAACAATAGATCCCCTATGAGTAACATAAGACTTTCCTAGCAACAACAGATTCCCCCAAGAAACAATAGATCCCCCGGCAGCCAACATCAATAGACACCCCAGCATCCCTTGCCATTACATATATTCAGTTCTGGAGGTGCCGCAACTGCGTTCCCCTGCATTTCAGCAGAAAAAAAGCCCTGCTTGTGTATGTGTGTGTGTGTGTGTATGTATGTATGTATGTATATGTTTTTTTTTTCATCTGAGTATAGATCTACAGTATGTTTGTCCCAAGCATGCTTGAATCCACTTACTGTTGATTAACCCACTACTTCTACTAGAAGTCCATTCCAAGCATCGACTGCTTTTTGTACTCTTGCACAATAATACTTTCTAAGACTAGTTTTGAACTTTCGTCCTGCGAGATTGAGGTTATTTCCCCATGTTCTTAATCTTAGCTTTATATTGAAAGTATTGCCGTCCTGAAATTTATGCACCACTAAATAAATGTAAAGGTTTCAACCATATCTCCCCTTTTCCTTCAGACTGTGTACATATTAAGTTCCCGAAGTCTCTCCTGATATGCCTTATCCCTCAGACCTCTTTGTTACCGATCTCTGGACTCGTTCTAGCTAAATAATATCTTAGTGAGGTCTCCAGAACTGGACACAATGGGGTTGACTTACTAAAACTGGAGAGTGCAAAATCCAGTGGTGGCTGGTGGTATTTTTTTGGTGGGGGCAGCAATCCATCCGCCGACACGCACTCCCCCCCCCCCCCTCGGGTCGATCGATCGGTCCCCGCACTTACCCCATCAGGGTTGCAGCCTTCACCCTGCTTCTCATCTTTCCTCGTCTTCACGGCCACGCGGCTTCCACTGCATGTCCTCCCTTCTCCTCCTCAGCGGCCAATAGGATCGCTTCTCCTCTTGGCCAATTGGCCCAGGAGGAGAATCAGGAAGACAATAGCGAATATTAATTCGCTAGTGTCATACAACTGGGTGCTCTGCGCCCCGAGGCCGTCCTTTTTTGAAGCCAATTAGAGCCTCTGGCTCTAATTATGTGCTTCTAAAAAAAAAACAAAACATTGGAATCCATGTGTCTGGGCACCCTGCATGTAAATTAGGGGCCGCATGGATTAGGCGCCGCTGGAAAAATCTGGTGCAGCTCTGCTTGGAAATCAATCAGTTTCCATTTTTTGTTTCATCAAAGCTTAACTGAAGAAGCTGATTGGCTACCATGCACCAGATTTGGCACTCTCCAATTGTAGTAAATCAACCCCAGTATTCTAAATGAGAATGGTGACTGACATACACTTGATTCCTAAAGGCAAATAGGGTGCTCACTTTGCCAGGATAGTTGCACTTTGTAAGCGAATTTCCCACACAGCTTAGATCACTCAATCACATGCAAGGAAAAAAAATCTCTATTTTTTTTCTTGCATAAAATTGGATGATGGGAGTCAGCAGAGCTTCACCTCATTCACTAAGCTCTGGGGGAAAATCACCTTGCAAAGTGAACAACCTATTTGACTTTAGTAAATCAACCCCAATGTCTCTAGGTCTCTAATGACTGCTGTTTTCGGTCTTTTAATAAAGGAAAACTTGAGTATTATTGAATGATGCCTTTTAGCATCCAGTTTATTAAATGGTTTGTCACTTAACACACATTTCATTAATAGTGGCATATTGAACAACAATTGCCAGCCAACAGATTTTTCTCCAGTTGTGGCTTTGTTTCCCCGCAGTTGCCAATAGACAAGCCTGTTAAAATCACAGGTAGCAATTAATAGCCATAAAATTATGATTTGGGGATGGTAAATAAAAAGAAAAGATTCCTCCATCCACACAATTGAGGTGAATAGAGGGGATAGAGGAATCCTCCCTGCTGAGACATTGGGGGGGGGGGGGGGGGG
>BLSH010011384.1:323835-357289 GCA_018402905.1 Glandirana rugosa
TCTTAGTGTATTTATTTCTAATATTTCCCCCGCTGAAGATGATTTTTTTCTTATAGTAAAATCATTGAAAGACATTTACCGAACAACCCTCAACGACTTGGGTTGACGATTTTTTGTAAAAGTGGATACAATCCCGTCGGCGGGTCGGCGGGGAAATTCACGTTTTTATTGTGAAGATTTATATATGCTCCTCTGCTTTGTCCCTGGCCACAGATCTCCTCACCCCTCTCCCGGAAATGATGTTTCTCCAGGATCAGCTCGCTATCCTGGGGGTTGGCTTTAGAGGCCGGTATTCGGCGGCTGAGGGCGGATCATGTGTTCCTAGGACAGAACAGGGAGGAGGAGGTCAAAGGAGAAGGGACAGGAAGTGCCCGCTACCATCTTTCTTCCTACTTTTATTTAGGTATATATTTAGAAGTGTTATTTTTGCACTTAAAGGGGCGGCTGGGCGGCTGCCCTAACATAGGTGAAAATGTTTTTTAGCAGTTGGGTTCAGCAACTCCCAACAAGCCATTTACAGAAAGTTACTAAAATGATATTCTTTTTTTAGTAGAAGTCGCCCCCTTTATAATCTTTATTTATGTGATTCTTATATTGCCAAGAGTCCAGAATTACAATATCATTGATCATCCAATTGAATAGGTAAACCACATCTTTCAAACAATTCTATTATTCAATCCATTTGGAGCTCAAATATAAAAACTGAATCTTCCCTTTTAGTAGATTTTTTGCCGCTTGGACATCTTACCTTGTGAAACGACATCAGTTCCTTAAATTTGAGACTTTCCATTTTATATGATTCCCATACAACTATTTCAGATAATTTTTTTTTACAGGCTGCCAAAAGCATGACGCAGGTTATTCTTTGCTAAAAAAAAAAAAAATGCTAGCCTCCAAAGACTTGAGCTGCCCATGTTGGTGTTTGCAACTATAATCACTGGCAGACCACATTGTCCAGAGCTGTTCAAAGTTGTGTTTCTTTTTTTGCATTTGCAAATATTGGCACGCCGTAACTGCTTAGGGCTGCCAAATACTCTACTTGTTTCCAAATGGCAGACCCCTAATTTGTATCTTCAAATATGTGTGGAGAAATATTATTCCATGTCGGCATCAGCCATTTTTACAGATAAACAATCCATAAGGCAAGTCCAACTTACAACTAAAGAATAAACTGAAAGTGTCTTACCAAGTAGATGTTATTTGAGGTTCCATAACCAGATAGAGATGGTATACATTTAGGATTCATCCTGCATGGATGTAGGCTGAGCAATCAGATGATGCATTTCACCATATTGTAGAACTTTGTTGACAAGCAAAGGTTTACTTGTTGGTTGGCATTTGCACAAACAAAATTAGACTTTGTATATTTTTCTACATTTTACAAATGGTATTGTACAGTGGCAAGATAGGTGCCCTCTCTCACGTCTATGCCTTGTATTACAAAAAATATCCTGCTCTCTTAACAAGCTGAGATTGGCATTAAATACTGTTATTAAATGATCTACCAGAACATCCAGAGCCTTCTCTAACATTGACTCACCCAGTTTTATTCCCCCCTAGTATGTATGATGCATGCATGTTTTTAGCCATCAATTGCATAACTTTACATTTATCAACATTAAGCCTTATTCGCCATGTAGTTGCCCAATTCAGCGGTGTATTCAGGCCAGTTTGTCATCGTGTAGGGACCCTATTACCCTTCTGTGTCATCTGCATGCACAAAAAATGTACTTTTAATCCCAAACTCTATTATTTACGGCATATACAAAAGTGACAGTCCCAAAACTGAACCTTAGGGTACACCACTAACCACTTTTGACCATTCCAAGTTTGATGTTTTATCCCTTCTCTACTGTATTCAAAATAAAATAAAGTTTTGGGTTAAGTTTCTAGTTCATATGTAAAATTTTATAGTAGAGGCAATGTGCCCAATATATATGTATAAAGAGATGTATGGATTGTTTACGGTACTGCCTTGATAAAAATTGCCTCAATAAAAAACGCATGTTTTTATAACCCGTGTGTCTCATTTAAAGTCCCAATAAAACCCCCCCTTTTTGTATATGGCCCAACCCGGGATAGAGGTATATGGCCAATATGACCATTGCCTCATTTAAAGTCCAATTTTTGACCCTTTCAATGCCATAGTTTAAAGAGGTTGTAAACCTCCCTGTGTAATTTGTACCTATAGGTAAGCCTAGAATAAGGCTTACCTATAGGCACTGTAAATGTCTCCTAAATGTGTGCCGTTTAGGAGATATTGACTGTATACTACACAGATGATGTCATTGGCGCATGCGCTCTGAAGGAATTGCTGCCTGTGCCGTTTCTTCTGGAGCAAGTGCCGTGACCGGCGGCTCCCGCGACATCCGCGGCCCCAGGAGGAAGACAGGCGAAGATGGATGCGGCCTGCAGCGGGGACGTCACGGGCTTCGTTTTGCAGGTAAGTGTCACATAATGTGCTAGTATGTGATGCATACTAGTACATTATGCCCTTACTTTGCAGGGAAGGGGGATTTTTTTTTTAGCAGAGTTTACTTCCTCTTTAACCACTTTAGCCCCAGAAGGATTTACACACTTCCCGACCAGGCCATTTTTTGCAATACGACACTGCGCCGCTTTAACTGACCATTGCGCAGTCCCGCGACGCTGTATCCAAACAAAATTGACGTCCTTTTTTTTCCCCCACAAATAGAGCTTTCTTTTGGTGGTATTTGATCACCTCTGCGTTTTTTTTATTTTTTGCGCTATAAACAAAAAAAGACCGACAATTTTGAAAAAATAACATTTTTTTTTACTTTCTGCTATAATACATATCCAAAAAAAATATATAAAAAAACTAATTTTTTCATCAGTTTAGGCCAATATGTATTCTACGTATTTTGGTAAAAAAAAAACCGCCATAGGCGTATATTCATTGGTTTGCGCAAAAGTTATTGCGTCTACAAATTATGGAATAGATTTAGGGACTTTTTATTTATTTTATTGTTTTTTTCTGCGATTTTTAGCAGGACTGCGACATTGCGGCAGACAAATTTGACCCCAAATGACACTTTTTGGGAACCAGTGACATTATTACATAGATCAGTGCTATAAAAATGCACTGATCAATGTATAAATGACACTGGCAGGGAACAGGTTAACAGTAGGGTCGATTAAGGGGTTAAGTGTGTTCCCTCAGTGTGTTCTAACTGTAGGAGTGATGGGCTGCCAGGGACATGACAGAGATCGCTGTTCCCGATCACTGGGAACAGTAGATCTCTGACCTATCCCCTGTCAGAATGGTTGTTTACATAGGCAGATCCTCGTTTTGCCTCTGTACATCGAGTCCGCCGATGCGCCCCCATGCGCCGCCGACGGCGTGCACGCTCGCTATATCACATGCACGAACCGACGTATGGGTACGGAGGTTCGCGCTATCCAGCCACCTTGCCGCAAGTGGGGCGGGTAGTTGGGAAGCAGTTAACTTATAGATAAACCATCTGTGGAGTTCTTTCAAATGTTTTAGCAAAGTCCATACATACTTCTAGAGATGGGCAAACTGTTCGGTCCGAGCATCAGTTCGGCCCCAAAAAACGGCCGATTCAGGGGCGCTCGGTAGGATGTATGCCTGACGAGCGCACAGTGAATAGATGCTGGTTCTTAAGGAGCGGACCAGGAAGCCGGCCACCACGTCCTTAACGGATGAGTCATCAGCTGTCAGCGGGCCTCCCCCCAAGGTTACTTTTACAAAAAAAGATTCTTACCATAGGGCTTTTTTTTTTTTTTTTTTTTTTTTTTAAGAAAACTTGCAGCTGGGAAAAACATAAATGTCATATTTTTCTTTATATATGCCAGTTTTGCTGTAGCAAGTGCAGATGCGCCACTTTACAGGCAGACTAAGGGGCCCGCACCAGGAACTATATATATATGAATCTTTCATTTTATTGTTTCACTTTAAGCATCATTAAAATCACTGCTTCTTTAAAAACGATATTTAAAAAACAAATGTTTTTGCATTTGATACATGTCCCTCAGGGCAGTACCCAGGTCCCCATACCCTTTGTATGGCCAATAACTTGCATATAAATAAAGAGTTTTACCCATTGGGGCTTTAGATGAGGCATCACACAGCCAGTAATAAAAACATAGTATAGGTTTATTGAGTATGTCAGCAATAGGACTGGGAAAGATGTCAAAACTCCCGGGTGAGATGTCTCTGGCGCCTGCCGGTGCGACTTCGGCATGCAGCACCTGGCATCTTTGTGAGTATGGATCCCTTAGTTTGATTCACACAATTCAATTTACTCTACATGTTTACATGTTCACTACTATGTTATTACCTTTAACCATTTTACTTTATAGATCATGTCTATGCATCAACCCCTGAAGAGGGAGACTGAACTCCCGAAACATGTTGCGTCAACATAGATGATATGACACACTTAATATGGACTATTTGATGACTGTATGTAACTATGTAATGGATTTGTACATTTGGGCCAACTATTTGGATCTTTTCCCAGTCCCACTGGTGGCATATTCAATAAACCTATACTATGTTTTTATTACTGGCTGTGTGACTCCTCATCTAAAGTCCCAATGGGCAAAACTCTGTATTTGTATGTATAATGGTAATGGAGGCGCCTCGCAGGGTACTAACAACCATATTCTTTTTCTTAATAACTATAAGTCTTCAAAATGGGGACTTTTGATTTTTCAAGTTCGGGTCCCATAGACTTTAATCAGGTTTGTGATTCCGGTCCGAACTTTTTCCATCCTCGGGAGTTCTGGTGCGAACTGAACTGGGGGGCTGTTTAGCCCATCTCTATATACTTCATATAGAGTCAACCCTTTTTCTAAGTTTTTGCTAACTAACCAATAAGAAGACTGATTTGTTTGCCAACTTTGATCTTTTATGAAACCTGGCTGGCTACTACTTTTTCAATTCTTGTATTTGGTCCTCTAGTGATCCCTCACATATCTTCTCACTTTACCCTATATAGACCTGTGATGTGGCAATGAAGGGATCGGCCCATGCCGTTATTTCTGTTGTCTCTGGGTCTACTCTCACAAATACAAAAAAAGTGTGCATTGAGCACATGTAAACACATATGTTGGCATGCTGTGTTGCGGAATATGCAAAGGGTCTACAGCACAGCAGAGAAACCAAACTTGTGTTGGCCTTCTGTTTTTACTGTTGAGGCACGTTGCACTGACAAGTGTTGCCATGTGCTGCATTGCACTGAAAAAAATAGGCTTGCTCTACTTTTTTCTACTGCAAAGAAACTCACCAGTGCAAGTCAACATTGTGAACTGTTTGCATTCACATACCTTATTTTTTTTACAGGTCCTTGCATTGGCACATGTTGAAAAATATGTGCTAAGGCATCTGGTGTAAATGGACCCTCACTGTTCCACCCAATTTTACTTAAAAAAAAAAAAACATTCTTACCATAGGGTTGATATAGGTGTATATCATGCTTTGCAGCTCTGCCTGTTCTTTCCTGGCAGGTGCAATGCCTTCCTCTTTTGGTGGTACGTTCACTCTGACAAGGGGAATTAGTTGTGTGGCTCAAATGCAGCTTGCCTTGTGATTGGCCAGTTCATCAACAGTCTGTACACCTGACATCACTGGCACCTGACAATTCTCAGCGCAGACAGATCATTAGATGAAGAAAGCATTGTGCCCACTGGGCTGGCATGGCAGTGCCACAGTGAATGCAACATGTTTGGGATAGCCCTCCAGAATGTCTTTTATTGCAGAAGCCTGACCCTGTTTGACTAGGATATGTCTACTAAAATTGACCTTTTCCTTTAAATTATTTTCACATAATTACAGATTTTCAGATATGAAGAAACAATAATGATAATTACAGCTTGTTCTGATCACCATTATGTAAGCCTAGAAAAGGTTTCCTTTTTGTGTATTTTCAGCCCACTGGTTAGTAAATCTGATGCATCCTGTGGCTCACATTGGAAAAGTAGCATGATGCCAATTTATTTCAAGTAGCTTTGTTAATGTCACGTTGTGGGTATTCACAAGTGTCAATGTGAGTATCTAAAAATATTCTTAAGTGGAATAAAGCATGTTGGGCTGTTTCATTTTTTTTTCTTGTTTCCCAGTGATTGATCAATATGTATTTTTAGTTGTTTTAAATTCTTGATATTGATGGTGTTTTGTAGTTAAACAAAGAAAAAAAATGTAGCGTTACAGACAAAAATCATAATCTTGGGAAATCAACTATATGCCCTGCTCTACTGTTACAGCTGCAAGTATTCTTCAAATTTTAACATGGTAATAATTTTTAGACCATCGGATTGGTGACAATGGGAATAAATGCCTGCAGAAATACTTCTTTCCTGGTTGACTTTTTTCTGCTTCTTCAACTTTCTGACTGGACAGTGAAGAAGCACTGAAAGCTGATAAGGTAATGATACACCTCTTTGTTTCTGCAAACATGTCTACAGTGTTAAGTTGGTCATACACAGACCAACGTTCCTGCTAAATTGTCCAAAATCCATTCCATGCGTGGCCATGTAGACACCACCCAGCTCAGGTGTAGAAGAGAAAAGATTGGTAAAAGGAAAGGCCGGGAGGAAAGGGAAAGAGGGGGGAAAGGAGGTATGGAAATGGACAGAATGAACATGGTTCATGAGGCATGAGGAAGCACAATCCTCATTCATGCATACCCATAAGGTACTTAGTGCAAGTGCCATCAAGATAGCGATGTGTAAAAATCCTGACTGTCATAAAAGTGAATCCAGCTGGCCAAAATTGGGGATATTTGTCATATAATTGAAATGTTACTCTACCATTCACATCAATACTCTTCAACCCACTCTCTCACAGTTGGTGGGGTCATCACTTTCCAGTGCCTCGGAATCACAGCTCTTGCTGCTAGGAGGAAAAAGTGTTGGATATCCTTTTTTTAATGAGGATAGGGTTCCATGAATTATATAAAGAAGAGTTATATGTGAGGTCAAACGTGAGTAGGTGTTAATGACCAAGTCCCAAAAGTGCAACAATAGTGGACAATCCCACAGGTTATGGGACATTGTGTCTGGTTGAGATAGGCAGGGCCAGCACACATTGGGCACATTAGGGGAAAAAAGTCACTTTATGAACAGACTTTTGTTGGATGAGCCCGGTCCTGCATTCAATCAGATGCAGGCACTGTTTGGGTATACAAGTGTCAGTTGTCATAATACAATAGCCGACACTTCAGATTCACCCATCCATACTGTTTAAAGCTGATGGGGGGATCAAGTGATTTCTCTTATTCAACCCCATTGTATCTTTATCTTAAAGTGGAACTAAACTTTATCTGAGCACCACAACCCAAAAACACTATTTTATTCACTTTTGAATTTTTTCAAAGTGAACTCACCCTTCCATCCATGTATCCGTGCTTTATTTTGTTGAGAAATCACTTTAAAAAACACCCCCTAGAATAGCTGGGTAAGGGAGTAAGGGAAGACTATTTATGTAGCATTAAAGTGGCTATAAAGGCTAAAGTTTTTTTTACCCTAATGTATTCTCTGCATTAGGGTAAAAAATCTTTCATGTGTATCCCACAGTCCCCCTAAATACTTACCTGAGCCTGATCTTGATCCAGCACTGTCCTCACAGGACTAAGTGAGAGCAGCAGGAGCCACTGGCTCCTGTTTCTGTCAATCAAATCCTATGATAAGGGAACAGGGGTGGGGCCTAACCGCATTGTGCATGTCAAGAGATGCACACAGCCCAGCTTGGGATTGAGCCCACACATTTGCCACCATAGAAAATGACTTCCTATGGTGGCAAGTGGAGAATAGGTGGAGCTAAGAGCACCGGCAGGGGACCCCAGAAGGGGAGGATCAGAGCAGGTAAGTTTAACATGTTTATTATTTAAAAAAAAAAAAGACATAAAAGAACATTAACACTTTAACTACCCTAGCTTGGGCATGCAGGCAAGAGGGTGTGCTTAGCTGAGAAAGCCCCTCCTGTAGATGAAAGAAAAAAAGTCTATGAAGATTCCTGGGATGTATGACATAAATTTGACCTTGACAAGTATCACACTTACCCCTAATGCAGGTGGTCAGGCACTATAGCTGGCTCCTGTGTTCTTCACCTATAGCTGCCTCCTTTCCCATAAGGCAAGCAGGCCTACCGGTACTCGGTTGCCCTAAGGACTTATACACAATGCTACAATGCCTGGCCACCATGCCCGGGCAGGTACGAACTGAGCAAAGCAAACAGGTACTTGCGGTTGGTAGACAGGCAGTGTGGTTCAATGACAGTCCAGGTATCTGAGCTAAGGTCATACACAGGGAAATCCAATCTAGCAGAGCAGGGCAGACAAACAGTAACCTTGATCAGGTATTACACACTCTATCACAAGCATTAAAGGGTAAGTTCACCATTTTTTTTTCTTTTTTCTAAATTCCAGCTCCCCTATGTACCAATATAGCAATAATATACTTCTTTTGCAAAAATAACAAAGTTTTCCATTAATTCTACACACACTTACCTCCTCACTGTCTTCATGGATGTTTCAAAACATGTATCCATTACTTCTGCCTTACTTCCTGGGCAGACTATAGGTCATGACACAGTAAGGAGTTTACCAGCTGACCTCATTAGCACACACCCTGCATCATCTACTCTCCTACCTACCCACCCACTTCCAAGTGCATGTTTTTTTAAATGAAATGCAATCAATCAGCAATCACCCTTCTCACTAAATACACAGGCATCAATGTTCTTTTTTTCCTAACTTAACTTTAATCTTGCATAGATCATTTTTTGATTGAATAGGACCTTCTGCTGGATACTATGTAGAATGAAATCCATAGCAAGAATTGTGCATGCCCAATTTATAATTAATGCATATTAAAATCCTATTCAAATGCATATGTCAGACAATCTCCAATCATTTGGATTTGGAGAGACTATCCCACAGACTTATAATTTCTAAACACCTATACATGGCATTCAGCATTTGTCTGTCCTCTTCATGACAGAAGGTAAAACAAATCATAATGCCTGAACCCAGTTTTGGAACTTTACCATGTGTTAGTAAAACTAAACGTACCATTGCAAATGCGTCAATTATACCTTGTTTTGTTTCAGAGCAAATTGAGCTTTCAATATAAGTAAATAAATACTCCTGATGTTCACTGCAATACCACATATGTGTATATTATTTGTAGTAGGGCCAGGAAACAATAGTGCCCACACACTGACACAACATAAAAACTTGCAACCCGGACTTCCTGTTTTTTCTTACACAACGCCTGTAATTGCTTGTATTCCTGTAAGTGTACTATATTACTTAATAAAAAGAGGTATACAGAGTCACACTATGGGCATTATTATTGTCTTTCGTGAGCTTACTGGGGCAGAAGAGACCAAGGAATTAGCTGCGAGGACCTCATTTACAGTCATTTGACACTGTGGAGGCTAGTTACCCTTTGATGGGTAGTGTTATCTGGTGAGTGCTGCATAAGAGGGGGGCAGGAGTGTGACACAAGGATACTGCCCGATTGCATGCACGTTCGGCAGGACCTACTACACGCTAATCTTATTATTATTGAAATAATTTTTTTCTGATATGAATTTATTGACTTTTATTTGAATTTATGGGCTTTATTTGATGTTATTATGTTTACACAGATATAACTGTTGCACTTTGATTATATTCTATTATTGCACAGTAGCACTTTGGCTTATGGTAGGGTTACCTATACAATTTGCACTTGTACTTAGCACTTTTTGCTCTAGGGTGTTGTGGTTTTTTTATGGTTGCTCATGTTTTTTTGCCTTTTTATTTATTTGTACAGTTGTGTATGATTTTATGGACACATTAGAACACATTTCACACTAGCAGCACCAATTCCACCTACCCATTACTGTACTTCATCTTGACCATCTATCTTTTTGGTAGTTGGTATATGTGTGGTATATGTGTAGGCAGCAGCTGTTAGCATTACTCACTAGTCCATAGCGCAGAACTATTTTATTTCCCTTTATCTACAAAGGTATGGCTGCAGAAATATCTGGTGTTTCAGGTGGTTTTGGGCAATGCCATCCTACTTGAATGCCTGTACTGGGGAATTTGGCTGGACAATATCCACCAATGCAACTGGGACTTAGATTAATACTGCATGCTCTTATGGCCTTCCATAGACTTTAAACTGATTCTGATCTAGGGAGGCCTTGTACTTGGTCGCAGCTAGCCCAGTCACAGCTGCTCCATCAAGCATGGCCACACTGAGCACAGAAAGATGAGAGGGGCTTCACTTTATATCCTCTGGGCATGTCCAGGAGTCCTTGGGCGGACAGGAACCCTCTGAAGAGGCTGGGGATTAGGGAACTGTGTTATATTTTACAATCTAATTTGGACTATGTACAATGGCATTATTTTTCTGTTTTTCAAATGCACCTTAAACACAGATTAGCAGGTCCCCATTCAATTGAGTAGTGTAGATAACAGTTCAGGGGCTGCGATTGACCTGCTTGAGGTGAATCTACATCGCAAGCAAAGCAGGTCAAACCCTTTCTTGTCCAATGCTTCATTTTGCATTGAAATGCATACTGTTAAGCAGTGCTGGAACTGGCTACGTTTGACATGAACGTCTATCTACATGAGACCTTATACCAGTGGTTCTCAACTCCTGTCCTCAAGACCCACTAACAGGCCAGGTTCGCAGGATAACTGAAATGCATCACAGGTGATATCATTTGCTGCTCAGTGATTGCAGTATTGTAGTCTGCATCTCCCCAAGGTAATACTAAAAATCTGGCCTGTTGGTGGGTCCCGAGGACCAGAGTTGAGAACCACTGCCTTATACAGAGCCATGCCAGGGTGGATGCCCTGCAACAACCAATTTTTTCACCCCCTGCCCTACCCCTACAGCAAAGATGACTGCCTTTGAGTGGCGGTAGCATTTTCTGTATGCGTTTGTATGCATATGTACCTGCCAACATAAACACCTGGGCAGTCAGTCAGCTAAGTGACACAGACTGTTGAAAATGCAGGCCCCGAGTGAAAGTCCCTGCCAGGCTGCTGCACCTGCCACACAAGTAGATGCAGTGGCTGATAGCGCCATACTCAGATATTCAGGGAAGCTGAGACTACACTGTTAATAGGGTCCGCATCACTGAAGAGGCTCAGCCACTGTGCCTGCTTGTGTCAAAGGCGCAGTGGCCAGGCAGGGAACTCAGGCAGTAACGCAGAGCCTATGACTTTACCAGGTTCAGTGTTACTGAGCTGTAAAAAGAATGGTGTGTTCGGTATAGACACTCCGGCTCAGTGCCACCCCCCATTCCTCCATGGTTACCCTGCCCATGGGGGCTTGTTCACACTTTGTGCACTGTGTAGCGCCCTCCTAGTTAGGCTGTTAGGTACATTTTTGTTTTGGCTTCACTGTAATCACTGGAGTGGCGGTTGGTTGTTCTGGTCTAATCAGGGTTCCTAGGCTGAGAGTTTGATTGCTTCCCCCTGCCTCTGAAAGAAGATTCAAAATCATAGGGAGAGAGATTCAAAGGATCATATGAATATTTATTATACCCTGGCCAAACCCTGGAAGGGTTCAAGGTGGCTGGGGAGGAGATAAATGTGTAGGAGCCCTTAGCAGACTGTTCTTTCCTCATCAGGGAAGGTTCCAGTACCCCAGGGGCTGCTGCACCAAGGAGAGGTATGCATAAGACAAGAAATCACTGTTTGAGCATCAAGTTAAAACAATAGATATGTAAAACGCTTAGGAGGAAAGAGGATCATAGGAGCGAGTGATCAATGACCAATAAGTTTAAAGTCTTATATTCCTGTAGGTAAATAATAGCATAGCTCTGTGGGTAGTTCTGCAGAGAGAAAAAGCAGCACCACTCTAAGTGCAGCAGTGCAGTATTATAAGCAATAAGCTCACAAGGTAAAAGGAGTAAAGCATGTAGATATGTAAGCCCCACAGCTGTGTTCCCATCCGGATGGATGGCTGCAATGTCGTACACAAGGGACGACGATCGTACTTACGATCGTCTCAAATCGTATGTTGGATAATGTAACTTGCATACTGATTGCACTACACGATCGTACAACTGCAGAAAGAATGTTCAGGTGCATGTAATTAGCATCCGGCCGTTCCTGACTTCTGAGCATGCGTGTTTTGCACAATACAACTTGTTGGAGCAACTTCTCTGTACACACGATACACCGGTCGTATGACCGCTTGTTGGTACAATCAAGTTTTCTAGTCTGCTCATACAACTCCCCTTGTGCGACCGTTGTATGTCTGGCTGTTCTAATCGCACATATGAATGATTGATTTCGCATACAACGGTCACTAGTACGACCTGTTGTATACGATCGTTGTCCCGTGTGTACGAGGCTTTAGATAGACAAACAGGTTTATTACTCATAAAATTTGGTGTACAAATTGCTGCACTTAGAATGGTGCTGCTTTTTCTCTCTCCATTTGGGCATCAGTACTTGCTGCACTAAGGGCCTGAGGAGGACAGCTAGAAAGGGCATACCTACTGAAGGACACTGTTTTAGAGTCCAGGTCTGGAGGAGGACTTTGCCATTTCCCCAATTAAGGATCTACCCTTGACAGACAGCTCCAGGGTTACTGTGATTAAAGATCTTACTGGAGATTGATAGTTGCACAGAAGTGGAAGGAAAGAAGCTGCTAATAATTGTCCTTTGGTTTACAGCTGTGAGGCCTTCTATATCCTCAGCTACCTCCAGAGAAGCTGCTATTAAGAGACTAGAGAGAAGCTTGTTTTTTGCTGTTCCTAACCATCTGAAGTATCCCATGACCCCAAACCCCTCTCTTGCTAAAGTACTTGAGCGATAAATCCTAAAAAGGCACTCCCTGGACTGAGCTGCAATTGTCGGGGTGCTTGGGTGACTGGTGGTCTCTGTAATATTTAGGGAGAACCTGTTTGCTTCCAGTGGCCCCTTCAGTGGTGAGCTCTG
This sequence comes from Glandirana rugosa, assembly GCA_018402905.1. Lineage (NCBI taxonomy): Eukaryota > Metazoa > Chordata > Amphibia > Anura > Ranidae > Glandirana > Glandirana rugosa. The sequence goes on from BLSH010011384.1 coordinate 336,774, forward strand.
CTCATGTTTTACTGTACAGGAAGTGTCCATTCTGGTTGGTGTTTTTGCTGATGGTGCCTTGCCCCCTAACGTGTAGAGAACCCTGTCCTTTGTTTTAACTTTATTGAAATCAATGTCACAGCAGAGTTTATTTACTAAAGCTGGAGAGTGCAAAAGCATGCTACTTGTGCATAGAAACCAATCCGCTTCTAAACTCAGTTTGTTCAATTAAGCTTTGGCAATAAAACCTGGAAGCTGATTGGTTTCTCTGCAGAATGTGCCTGATTTTGAACTCTCCAGCTTTATTAAATAAACCCCAGTGTGGCATTTCATTCATTTTCTAGGCACATGTAAAGCATTACTTGCATGCACGATCAGTATGTTGATCGTCCCCTATATGTTAATGAGAGGGTACTCAAAGAGGACATGACGGAATGGCTACTGCCGACTTAGCCAGAGGCTTTTATCTAGCACTGAAGCTTTCCGTTCTCGGAACGTTGAAGCGGGCTGTCAGGCAGGCACGTTGCTGTGCTTGTTGATGCACAGGTCCGCTCTGCGCTGAAGCCAGCAGGTCCTCTTTAACTTATGCCACATGACTGATGACCAGATGGCTTGTTATTTAGACAGTAAACAAATATTCAGTAAGTAGTTCCAGATTTTCATAATAAGATCTGTGAATCTTGACTAGGTGCCCAGAATGTATGCATTTATTAGTGTCTGATTTAAACTGATGTGTTGACACAAACAAATCTTCACGTAGTGTCCTGAACAGCGTTTTATTAATGATGAATGGCAAGTCAGGCAAAGTTGGAAAAGTGATGTTGTATTCGTAGCCAGTATGACTGGAAAACGCAAATGTATTACAGCAATGCCATAGGGCACTGCTCTTACAATGGAATCCACAAGTGGGAATATTAATAAGACTAACCATTAGCAACCCAATTACAGTCATACATCACTGGGCTGACTGATCTAAATGTTTAATAGGTTAATCCGATGTGTACAATATCATTGCGCCTTGGGCATCTCTATTAACCCCTTAGCATGTCATTCCACCCAAAACTGATGCTTCAGATTTTTTTTAGATGTTGGAGAGTTATAACAACTGGTAGTTTCTTCAGACTCTATTTGTGAGACCTCTGTACTTGACGTCCTTGGTCTGTGTACACCTTCTGTGACCATTATGAAGGGTCCTATCCTCCCTGTTGGATTTTGTTATTTTAAATTAGAGGGAAAACAAGTGCTTGAACAGTCGTGAGTTGGGAACGCTGAACCTGGGTTCCAACTTACAGTACAGTAGGGTATATCCCACCCTTAGTTATTGTTCAACAAGGTACCATAACTATCACCTGACTATGTACATAAAATTGGAAAAATGGGTCATGGACGTTTCAGGCACCAGCAGGAACAAAAACTTTTGTATAAAATTGCAAAATTTACTAAGTAAAAAGATACATCATAAAATTGCATATATAAAACACAATTGTGCAAAGTCAGCTACTCTTATGGTCATAAGACCCACACCAATCCTGTAAAGATATATCCGTCTCAACCAGCAGATATAAGGATAGCACTGTCCAAGGTGCATTGGTTGTGTATTGATGTAGCTAATTGGAGCTCGGCATGTTTCACGCCACAGCGCATCTGCAGGAGCTTAAACGTAATTTCTGGATAGACAAAGTATATAATGAAAATCTAGTACAAGACATAGTAAATCCATATATTTCACACAACATTGTCCACTCTAACTGGTAACAGGAGGTACAATCATAGCTACTCTTATGGGTCATAAGACCCGCACCAATCCTGTACAGTTATATCCGTTTCAGCCAGCGGGTACAAAGCTAGCACTGTCCAAGATGAATTGGCGTGTATTGACGTAGCTAATTGGACCTTGACATGTTTCGTGCCACAGCACTTCTTCGGGAGCTTAAACTTAATTTCTGAATAGACAAAAAGTATATAATGAAAACCTAGTACAAGACATAGTAAATACATATATTTCACAAAACACTGTCCACTCTCTAACAGGTACAGGGGGCACAATCATATTGGGTCGCACACAGAATGAAATGGCGGATGAGGGGACATCAGCATAGCAGCCAGCCACCCTCACTGGGGTCTAAGGTCTCTTGTAGTCAACATTCTATAAACTATGCCTCACCTTTAGACCCCAGGGAGGGTGGGGCTGCTATGCTGGTGTCCCCACATCCACCATTTAATTATTTGTGTGACCCAATATGATTGTGCCCCCTGTTACCAGTTGGAGAGTGGACAATTTTGTGTGAAATATATGGATTTACGATGTCTTGTACTAGATTTTCATTATATACTTTTTGTCTATCCAGAAATTACGTTTAAGCTCCTGAAGAAGCACTGTGGCGCGAAACATGCCAAGCTCCAATTGGCTACATCAATACATGCCAATGCACCTTGGATAGTGCTATCCTTATATCTGCTGGCTGAGACAGATATACCTTTACAGGATTGGTGTGGGTCTTATGACCATAAGAGTAGCTGACTTTGCACAATTGTGTTTTATATATGCAATTTTATGATGTATCTTTTTGTCTAATAAATTTTGCAATTTTATACAAACGTTTTTGTTCTTCCTGGTGCCTGAAAAGTCCATGACCTATTTTTCCAATTTGATTTACACATTTTGGGACATGGCACTGTATAAACATGAAATACATCCACAGGACCAGCCTGTGATGATGTAACCATCTTTTATGACTACGTATATAGTAATACATGTACATATAATCATCACTGACTTACTGTCCATAACAAGTCTCATTATTTTATGTTGTATTTATGTCATATTCCATATCTTATTTCAGATTTAAACATTGTTTTTATCAAGATTTATGCTGGTTATTGCCTACTGCTATATTGTAAAGAAATTGCATCTGACACTGAGAATCTATTCTGGCCATAATCCATTTTTATTATCCCTCTTGGTTGTACATATTCCATATCTTATACAGTAATCTTATCAGCAATTTGAAATCAGTTTCTATTGAGATCTGTGTAAGAATAAAGGACTGTACAATTTAGTTTTTTAGTTTGAATAAGAGTACATTGGGGTAATTATACCTGTGTGTGTGTGTGTGTGTATATATATATATATATATATATATGTGTGTGTGTGTGTGTGTGTGTGTGTATATGTGTATATATATATATATATAGGTTTTTTAACATTGTGAGTTTTTTTTTTATATTCTGTTCTTTATTTCGTGATTTTAGTCTTGATGAAGATGGAGTGTTGAGCCCCTGAAATGCATTGGATTGTGTTGCAGAGTAAAATCTTTTGCAGACTGTACAAACTAGTGTGGCGCTCCCATTTTTTAAATTCTTGAGACGTGAACTATGGCAGAGAGGTCTCACTGTTGGACTATCCCAGAAGCCAGGAGCTGAATAAGTCTACCAGACACCACTAATAACTAAAACAGCAATTTAGGGTTCCCCTTTAACCACTAGGCTACTGGGCACTTTCACCCCCCTTCTTGCTCAAGCTAATCTTCAGCTTTCAGCGCTGTTGCATTTTAAATGACAATTGCGCGGTCATGCAACGCTGTACCCAAACTAAATTTTTATCATTTTTGAGACAGATAGAGCTTTCTTTTGGTGGTATTTAATCACCCAAATCACTCAAACAAACAAAAAATTACTGAAAATTTCAGAAAAAAAATGTTTTTCTTCGTTTGTCAGAACATTTTGTAAATAGGTAATTTTTCTCCTTTACTGATGTGCGCTGATGAGGCTGCACTGATGGGCACTGATATGCTGCACTGATGGGCACTGAAATGCGGCACTGATGAGGAGGCACTGACTGGCAGCACCTGTGATGATCCATGCCCTGATTATCAGTGTAGATGTCCCATGTGTGAATTTGCCAGTTATCAGCTCTTCTTACACCCTAGAGGATTGGTGATAACCGGCAAATCCTGTTTATATTTTGACCAGCTGTGATTGGACACGGCTGATCACGTGGTAAAGAGCAGCCGTGATTGGCTCTTTAGCCTGATCTCAGATCACTGTAATGTACACTGCAGGGGACTCGCAGGCAGCGCAAGCGCGGGAGGATGTCATATGACAACTTCCTGGCAAAGTGCAACCGTGCTGTAGCCATCATTTGGCTATAGCGCGGTAGTGAAGAGGTTAAAACAAACCTTTCCTTTAACCATGCAAGGAAAGGCAATAGGTTCACTTTAAAGGGATTGTAAAGGCAGAAGGTGTTCAGCAGCCCCCTTCAGCCCCCTAATACTTGCCTGTCTTTGTCCAGCTGCCCGGGTCTCCCCTCCTCATTGGCTAAGACAGCAGCTGTCAATCAAAATGATTCAGCCAATCAGGAGAGAGATGGGGCAGGTCCAGGTTGCGGCTCCCTGTCCAAATGAACACAGGGAGCTGTAACTCGGCTAGGGTGCTCCCATAGCAAGCTGCTTGCTGTGGGGGCACTCAACAGGAGGGAGGGGCCAGGAGAACAGAAGAGGGACCTGAGAAGAGGAGGATCCGGGCTGCTCTGTGAAAAACCAACTGCACAGAGCAGGGAAGTATGACATGTTTGTTATTAAAAAAAAAAAAGAGACTTTACAATCACTTTAAGGTCAGGTCCACCAGCAGCATATACTCCACTTTTCTTTGCTTTCCTGCTGCTCAATTTAACCACTGGTTGTTAAAAAAAAAAAAAAAAATCAGTACCTATTGGGAAGGGAAAGCATATGACTCCCTTTCCTTCCTTCTATGCAACAACGCAAGTGATTAGCAATTAGTAGCTCAGGCTCCCACTACTGGGGAAGCAGAAAGCCCTAGGAATGTCAAGGAAGCAAAGGGAGGGTAAGAATAGGTCAACATTAGTTCTGAACTCAAATCTTCCACTTTCTAGAGCAGAGTTTCTCAACCAGGGTTCCGTGGAACCCTTGGGTTCCTCCAGAGGTTGCTAGGGGTTCCTTGAGCAATGGTCAATTTCTACCTCTCAGATAAATTCCCAAAGACAGCATTAGTCTTTTTAGCTATCTGTAAGGGGTAATTCTTCCCAATGGCCACAAGTGTAAGGAGCATTATTCCCATTGACCATCACACTGATGTATCATGAGTTGTAGATTTTTAATTTTTAGCAGGGGTTCCCCGAGATTGGAGAATTACTTCAAGGGTTCCTCTGTGTTGAAAAGGTTGAGAAAGGTTGCTCTAGAGGCTATTCTAAGCTAGAGGGGACCCAAAACCCCAGAGGTTGGTCTGGTAGAAGTATTTAAAGCTGAACTCCACATTTCTTTTTACTAGAACTGAATGGAATGATCAATCCCAGCATAGATCATTCTTATGTGCCATGTTGCTCTGTTTTCTGCAGACACCCTGATATTCTGGGTTTAGTTGTGTCTTTGTATCGTGACACTCTATATATCCTGCTGGTAGACTCTGTCCCCTCCACAGCCACTTCCTGCAGCAGCTACAGTCTGTAACACTCCCCTTTGTAGTCTTTCAGACTCTGCAAATGATGTAACTTCCTTCATTGCTCTGATGGTGGGTGGGATTGAATAGATCCTGATTAGCATTCAATCCCGCCCAGTCACATCTACAGGATGAGTCCAACCTCCCAAGTCCCACCTCACAGATTACAGCATTATTATCACACATTTACACCTTTCACCACCCACATGAAGGCCCAGAAACACCCACTGTAACACTAGGCCCCACCCACATCAACTTCCGGAACTGGTACAAGTGACTCCCATAGCCCACCCTGAAACTACATAGGCTCAAAGGATCATGGGACATGTAGTATCAGGACTGGAAAAGGAAGGAAGCAGGAAGTTGGGTCACTTGGAAATTCAGCCAGGAGGAGGAGTGACATCACAGAAACCTGCTGTATTCAGATGAAGGAAGTAAGTTACACACAAAGTGACACTGGGATTGTGATTTATTTACATGCACAATGCATCTGTTGTTTTGGGGAGGAAAAGCTGCAGTTCTTCTTTAAGTCTTTTGATAGCCAAAAAAAAAAAAATTGCTTTGTTAAGTACTGTTCCACGCTTGGAAAATTATCCTTCTGAACTGGAAAAATACAGCACTTCTAAACTTACTAATGGAGATTGCTGATAGTCTTTTACAGAACCTGTCCCCAAAAATTTTTTTCAAAATTTTCTCAAACATGGATTGATGCGCTTGATGACCCAGCCTAGTAAATCGATAATGGGCATGAGCCATCCTTTAATTTGAGGCCTACAATATAGGTGTTTATGTATGTATTTTGAAATAATGTAACAGTAACCTAAAATACACACTCACGCAGGCTGGGTTCACACTGGGGACGTCACAACTGTTGTACAACTGTCATCCTACTTTGCCCTGCGACATCGGTCCTACTTTGGTTCGACTTGAATGAACAAGTTAAGATTTTGAGATAGTCTGACTTGTCCTCTGACCAATCAAAACAATCCCAGTGTGACATAAAATCCTTTTACTGCTGCTGTAATCACCATGTTGGATGTCACAAGTCAGATGGTTAGGACAAGGATCCTACTTTGATCCAACTTCAATGTGTCTTTAAAGCTGAACTCCAAATTTCTTTTTGCTAGAACTGAATGGAATGATCAATCCCAGCATAGATCATTCTTATGTACCATGTTGCTCTGTTTTCTGCAGATCCCCTTATATTCTGGGTTTAGTTGTGTCTTTGTATCGTGACACTCTATATATCCTGCTGTTAGACTCTGTCCCCTCCACAGCCACTTCCTGCAGCAGCTAGAGTCTGTAACACTCCCCTTTGCAGACCCCTTTCAGACTCTGCAAATGATGTAACTCCCTTCATTGCTCTGATGGTGGGTGGGATTGAATAGATCCTAATTAGCATTCGATCCCACCCAGTCACACCTACAGGACGAGTCCAAACCTCCCAAGTCCCGTCCAGTGTGACATAAAATCCTTTTACTGCTGCTGTAATCACCATGTCGGATGTTACAGGTCGGAATGGTTAGGACAAGGATCCTACTTTGATCCAACTTCAATGATATTCAATGGGCTGAAATAGGACCAAAGTAGTACAGGAACCTTTTTTTAAAGTCGGACCAGTTAAGACGGCTCTCATAGGGAATCATTGATTTACACGTCATGCGCTCCCAAAGTCGGAGCGTATGTCGTACCAGTGTGAATCCAGCCTCAGGGAAAGAAAAAAAAAAATCATGTGCGCACACACATACACACACACTCATGCACCCGTTATGACCCAAGAGTGAGTGGAAACCAGGAAAATGCATATATCAATACCATTTATAGTCAGCCCATCCTTTTTTTTTTTTTTTTTAAGTAAACCTGTTGCTTCTCCTTGCATGAGCAAAGCACAGGCTTATTTTAAGGTACTAGAGGTGTGCTATGCTATTGCTTAGAGCAATTTCCATACTGTTAAGAGAATTTTTTTGCCTTTTTGAGTATAAAGAGAGTTTAGTCATATATAAGTGTATATGTTTAAAATGTAATATGGTATTAAAGAAGAAAACAGTCAAAGGCCAGAAAATTCTCAGTTGCACGTTAGCGTATATATAATAGCTTACTGCTGTTGTTAACGTAGGCTGCACAGAATACACAGCTCGGGTCAGCATCAAAGAACATTTTGACAGAAAACAGTTTGCACAGAGGTGCATTAGAATATTTCTTCACAAAGGAGGTGGATGTGGGCTGCAAAGAACAAGGCAGTGCATGTCTAAACAGCCTTTGAGAATGAGGTCCAGTTGACACCTGAGTCGTTTGAAGCGAGGCCACACACAAAAATGGTAGCCGAGGGGACCTGTTAAAGGAGCATTTCTATAATCAAACTGCTGCCTGTAAGTTCTGCTATTTACAGAACTGTAGAAATGCCTTACAGCCCCTACATATACTCTAACATTGACTAATTGCATTGTTGTACCGTTTTACTATTTATTACATAAACAAGAATTCCTAAAATTCATGGTAAATTGGTGTCACCCAGTTAGCCCCACTAGGGATAGGCTGGATGTTGTTTGACTCGAACATAAGCTGTTCGTTTGTTCGTAGAACAAACAAACATATGGAACGCTCCCAGCAAGTTCGCCCACTGCAGAGCGCCCCATAATGCACTGCGAGATCGCAGTGCATTGACAGCTGCTGATTAGTCAAAGCATGCACCTGACCTGCATGCTTTGGCCAATCACAGCGCGATGTGCTGTGAAAGCCATGATTGGCCAAAGGCAGGGTGCCTTTGGTCAATCATGGCTCAGGGGCTAAGTCCACGCCCTACACTATATAAGGCTGCTGCTTACACAGCGGCATATACTGAATGAATGGAGAGTCCATGTAGTATAGATAATACAGTTCAGGGTATATATTGCAGTTAGTGTAGTGTATATATAATACAGTTCAGAGTATATAGTGCAGTCCGTGTAGTATATATAATTGTCTGGAACCATGAATCAGACCAAGACAGAAGTGTAGTAAAATCACACTTTTTAACAAAAAGGTAAAATAACATAAACCGAGTAAACATGGTCAAAACATAGCCAGGGTTTGGTAACCAGAGGGGATAGTCAGAGCAAGCCAGCGAAACAGGAGTCCAGAGATCAGCGAGGTCAAACAAACAGCATGCAGGGTCAGGAGCCAGGAGGGGAGTCAGCCGAGAAGGGTCTTGAATCCTGGAACCAGAAGGGAACATCAAACAGGCAAAGTCTTTCAAAGGAAAACACAGCAGAGATTTCTCCAGAGATGTTGACCAAGGCGAAGGCATCTGCGATCTGATCCATGTAGTTTATATAGCAGCAGAGCTGGCTTAACGAGGCAGGATATGGTCATCATGAGAGACAGAGTAGATGCTGAGACTGGCAATTAACCCTGAGATGAGCACCTTGCTCTGAGAAGGGAGAGCTGAGCCCAGCCCTGACAATAATACAGTTCAGAGTATATAGTGCAGTCCGCATAGTAGATATAATACAGTTCAGAATATATAGTGTAGTTAGTGCAGCATATATAATACAGTTCAGATAATATAGTGTAGTCCGTGTAGTATATATAATACAGTTCAGAGTATATAGTGCAGTCAGTGTAGTATATATAATACATTGCAGAGTATATAGTGTAGTCAATGTAGTATATATAATACAGTGGAGAATATATAGTGCAGTCCGTTTTAGTATATATAACACTGTGTATTGAAGTGGTTAAGGGGGGACAGAATTAAGAAAAAAAACGGCGACTTGGTGTGCGGATGTTATGGATCAGAGGGGAGGGATCTCGCTGCTATATTCTGAAAACACCCTACGCCCAGGCTTGGGAAAAAGAGCTGGACACAACCTGGTCCATAGACACTTGGCACTCTGCTATGCAGCGTTCCTATAAGGGGATAGTGAATGTTTCACTTGTCGAGGCCAATACCAAAGTGATCTTGCGATGGTACAGAGTTCCCTATTTACTCAGATGCCTCTCCACTCTGTTTTTGAGGCTGCAACCATTTGGGTACGATGCTCCATATTTGGTGGACTTGTCCACAGATACGGGGGCTTTGGAACAAAATCTTTGCGATCATCCGCAAGATCACAGGAATACCAGTCTCCCAAATCCCAGAGATAGCTTTACTTAATCGTAGAATAGACAAGCTAGATAAGCATCAGCAACGTTTGGTCTCATTTATACTTATGGCAGCTAAAATTATGATAGCCAGGTTCTGGAAAAAAACGGGGGTTCCGATTTCTGCAGTCCGGCGCAAAATCAGCTGGATCATGACACAGGAGAAGATACTTAGCATTCTCCTGAACAGAGCCCGAACATTCAAACTAATCTGGGAACCATGGATGTTATTTGCTCATATCCCACTATACCCCGGGGCTGCAGTCTCATGAATTTGGTAGTCCCAGATGACCCAGAGGATGTTTCCCTTCCCTCTCCTTCTATCTCTTAACGCTGGATACTGGCTCTTATATCTCCCTCTTATCTTTCTCTTCTATTCCTTTCTTTCTTCTCGATACTCACCTGGAAGGAACGCTTGATAAGAGACAAATGACACTGTTTGGTAACCTCCTTTGGCAACGTGTTCTTCCCTCAGGGGGCTTAAAGCCCAGTTGAGCATTGGTTTTAGTATGGGACCTCTACCTCTCAGGCCGCTCCGGGTGGGGTCTGGGGGCCTTTCGCACCACAGCGGGATTCCATTTGGGGTGGTGGGGGGTTCCCGGATCACATATTCTCGGAGATGAGGGTTTCTCAAAGGCAAGGGAGTCAGACCACCCTAGATAGTCTCCATAGCTAGGATCATAGTTTATGTCTTATATAACCTCGTTTTGGGGTTGAGCTCACCCTTGTCCGAGGTAGAAGGTCCTGCCCATCCTTTCATTCCGCTTGTCTCAGTCATTTGTCCGGAATATGTACCTGACTTGTTAATTTTTTATGTACTGTGTGAATTTTTCAATAAAAACTATTGAAACAAAAAAAACGGCATGGGGTCCCCCCAGAATCCATACCAGGCCCTTTGGGTCTGGCATAGATTTTAAGGGGAACTCCATGCCAAAATGTTTTAAAAATTGGCATGGGTTCCCCCCAAAATCGATACCAGACCCTTATGCGAGCATGCAGGTCAGGATGGGGGGGAACAAGCCCTCAACATGGGGAGGGAGCTTTGGAGTGCCCCCCAAAGCACCTTGTCCCTATGTTGATGGAGACAAGGGCCTCTTCCCGACAACCTTGGGCTGTGTTTGTCGGGGTCTGTGGACAGGGGGCTAATCAGAATCAGGAAGCCCCTTTAACAAGGGTGCCCCCAGATCCCAGCCATCCCCATATGTGAATGGGTATTGGGTACATTGTACCTCTACCCATTCACCAAAAAAGTGTCAAAGTAAAAACCATAGGAGAAAAAAAAAGTGTTCCGCGATGTACATCCATTGTCAACCACGACACCCGATAGACCCGAAAAATTTGAAAAAATTAAAAAGCTTAGCCTCCGACTGCTGTCTCTTGGTTTGACAGCTGTTATATAGGCAAGGGCAGGGCCATCTGGTGATGTAACCAAGTGACCCCGCCCCCTTCTGTCATCATGTGAAGCCAGAAGGGTTTCATCCGGTTTCATCAGCGGGTGGCCCTGCCCTTGCCTATATAACAGCTGTCAAAGTGAAAAGACAGCAGTCGGCGGGAGCCCTCCCATGGAGGCAGAGTTTCTTTTGTTTTTTTGGGCTCCGTCGGGTGTTGTGATTGACGATGGATATACATTGTGGGACACTTTTTTCTTTCTTTTTTAATAAAGGAATTATCAAAAACTGTCTCCTGTGGTTTTTACTGATTTGGTGAATGGGTAGAGGTATAATGTACCCAATACCCATTAACATGGGGGGGTGGGATCTGGGATTCAGATCCAGATTCTGATAAGCCCCCATCCGAAGACCCTGACAAAGACCGGCCGGGGTTATCGGCAAGAGGCCCTTGTCCCCATCAACATGGGGTCATGGTGCTTTGGGGAGCACCCAAAGCACCCTCCCCATGTTGAGGGCAAATGGTATGGTTCAGGAGGGGGGACTCTCGCTCATCTCCCCCCCCCCCCCATCCTGACTTGCCAGGTTGCTTGCACGCATAAAGGTCTGGCATTGATTTTGGGGGACCCCACGCCAATTTGTCTTTCAATTTTGGCGTGGAGTTCCCCTGAAAATCCATACCAGACCCGAAGGGTTTGGTATGGACTGGGGGGGACCCTATGCCATTTTTTCCATTGATTTTTCATCTATATTGCCGGGAGCCAGCAATACATTATAGCCGCAAGCAAGTTTAAATTACATTTTTTCCTTTAGAAATGTCATTATTGCTGCAGCATTTTCTATACATCACACAGATGTGCCACTTTACAGGCAGATTAAAGGCACCCCCAGGCACGATATTCAACCACTTCAGCCCTGGAAGGATGTACCAACTTCCTGACCAGGCCATTTTTTGCTAAACGGCACTGCGTCGCTTTAACTGACAATTGCGCAGTCGTGCAACGCTGTACACAAACAAATCTGGCGTCTTCTTTTCCCACAAATAGAGCTTTCTTTTGGTGGTATCTGATAATCTCTTTTTGCACTATAAACAAAATAGAGTGACAATTTGGAAAAAAAACATTTTTTTTACTTTGTTATAATAAATATACAAAAAAAAATGCATTCATCAGTTTAGGCCAATATGTATTCTTCTACATAAAAACTTTAAAACAAAATTGCAATAGGTGTACATTGATTGGTTTGTGCAAAGGTTATCACGTCTACAAACTATGAGATAGATTTATGGACTTTTATTCATTTTTTCTGGTAATGGCGGCGATCGGCAATTTTTGTCGCAGGACTGTGACATTGCGGCAGACAAATCTAGCCCCAAATTATACTTTTTAGGGACCAGTGACATTATTACATCGATCAGTGCTATAAAAATGCACTGATCAATGTATAAATGACATTGGCAGGGAAGGAGTTAACACTAGGGGGCGATAAAGGGGTTAACTATGTTCCCTGGGTGCGTTCTAACTGTTGGGGGGGATGGGCTGCCAGAAGAGCAGATCTCAGAGATGTCACCTGTCAGAACAGGAATCTGCTTTGTTTACATAGGCAGATTCCCGTTCAGCCTCTGTGTACAAAGATCGCAAGTAGCCAGCGGACATCACTTGATTTTTTATGTTTGTGTCCCATAGACTTTACTGGGGTTTGCATGTTTGCTAGAAATTTTTGCCTGTTTGCGGTGTTCTGGTGCAAACCGAACAGGGGGGTGTCCGGCCCATCCCTAATGTACATGTACACTCACTGCCCATTTTACATAGAAAAGTGATGGCAGAAAAAGACTGAATAGTCCATCGAGCCTGCCCTTTTTTTTTTCCCCATTAACCTTGTTGTCTGACTTGTAGATTTGTGTTTATTCCAAGCATGTTTGAAACCATTTACTGTTGACTGTCTCACTACCTCTGTTGGTAGTTTATTCCAATCATCATCATGTACTTTATTAGTACATGTATAGTATTATATACTTTATGCTAGTGCCAGGTTGGACCCCCTTTTGCCTTCAGCCTATGCCAAGAAATTATCCCCCACACCATTACACCACCAGCCTAAACCTTTGATACAAGGCAGGATGGATCCATGCTTTCATGTTCTTTACGCCAAATTCTGACCTTACAATCTGAGTGTCGCAGCTGAAATTCAGACTCCTCAGACCAGGCAACATTTTTCCAATCTTCTATTGTCCAATTTTGGGGAGCATGTGCGAATTGTAGCCTCCATTTCCTGTTCTTAACTGACAGGAGTAGCACCCGATGTGTTCTTGTGTTGCTGTAGCCCATCTGCTTTAAGGTTCAATGCGCTGTGCGTTCAGAGATGGTATTCTGCATACCTTGGTTGTCACGAGGTTATTGAGTTACTGTTGCCTTTCTATCATCTTGAACCAGTCTGCCCATTCTCCTCTGACCTCTGACATTAGCAAGGCATTTTCTTCCGCATAACTGCTGCTCACTGGATATTTTCTCTTTTTTGGACCATTCTCTATAAACCCTAGAGATGGTTGTGCGTGAAAATCCCAGTAGATCAGCAGTTTTTGAATTTCTGAGACCAGCTAGTCGGGCACCAACCACCATGCCACGTTCAAAATCACTTAAATCCCCTTTCTTCCCCATTCTGATGCTCGGTTTGAACTTCAGCAAGCCATCTTCACCACATCTAGATGCCTAAATGCATTGAGTTGCTGCCTTGTGATTGGCTGATTAGCAATTTGTGTTACCAAGCAATAATGTGGTCGGTGGGTAGTAAGTCCTCCTCTAAGTTGGTAAGTTTTTGACAAGCCTTGGCACCACCCTTTATAAGCTCAGAGACTACTAACCCCGTAATCTTTATTTGATGTTAATAATTGTGACTCATCATCTCTTCACTCTTGAAATGACTCTTGGTGGTAAAACCAAATTCAACAATTATAAAAAGCAATTTCTTTGAATTATTCAGCAAAGCCAAACGCAGTGTAATTGAAAAATAGAAGCAAGCAAGCAGCAATTAGTAAGCACATCTGCTGTGTGGGAATGTTCTGTAAGAGGAAACAGGATACATTTGAGGTTAATGTCCTCAGACTCTCTTGTAGGTGGCAAGCCATCTGCAGCCTGTCACAGCAGGCCCGTGCCATCAGAATTAAGTCTATTCACGTAGAATTAGGTTTATTGATAAATTGGTTCAGCTGTGTAGGAGATTTGTAAACGTTTGTGGCATACGGGAATACCGTACTGCTTTTAATGGATTGTTCACATGGACGCTTGGTATCTGAAAGGTTGCCAAACGCCCAATGCCTTCATAAAGCCATAACACATGCAAGGCAAACACTTGACAGATTTTCTTATGTCGACCAACAGCTAGCTACATTGAAAGTTGAATCCAGAATCATGAAAAGTAACATCAGAAGCGATTCAAACACTATCTTGGCTTTGAGAAGACTTTAAGGCCTCATACACACGGGCGTATATAAAATAATAAACAAAACGTCGGGCCCGACGTCAAGGAAAAAAAGTAGACGTTTTTCGGCGTTATGCATTGGCGTTTTTGAGCGCTAGTGAGCGTCGGCGTCAATAGACGGTTTTTTTAAAAAAATCATTCCTCTGCTATTTTTCAACCTAAAAACGTCGGCGTCAAAAAACGCCGGAAAACTCCGGTACAATATTAGGTGGCGTTTGTTGGCGTCTGTTAGCGTCTCGTGGCGTTTTGCGGCGCTTTTTGACGTCGATGCAGCCAAGGAACGCGCTGGACGTGGGTTCTCTGATACGCCGACGCCAACTACAGCTCAAAAACGCCGACGTTTTTTATGTGGCCATTGACTAACATGGGGAGCAGAAAAAAACGTCAGTAGACGCCGGCGTCAAAAAACGCCCGTGTGTACGAGGCCTAAGAATCCCACTGAATTCTATTGCAGGGTCCATAGATTTCAACACCTGCCAAACGTGCTTGCAAAGTCCAAATCAAAGCACAAATACATAAAGCAACACAAGCATGTGTCTCAAACTGCAATGTGTATTACACCACATTCTTTTACATTTGCAAAATTCTGATGTCCTATGCCTTCCAAATACCTGCCTAAAAACCCTTCTACTAGAAACTGTCAGGACTTTAACGGTACCATCAGACAGAAGAAAATATATAAAATTACAAGTTTTTATTTGTATATTTTATTAACCTCCCTGGCGGTATAATTATTTCAGATTTTTGGTGGTGAAAGCGGTACATTTTGCATGGAAATTTGGCGTTTTATATTGTAGGCCTGCAATTCTTAGGAATAACTCACTTAAATCTGTCCAAATAGTCTAATAGACATAGTATGGAAAAGTTTGAAATGTGAAATCATAAATTATAATATAATAAATAACTAAAAATAATTATCAAAAATAATAACATAATAGTAAAAAAAAAATTTTCAATAATGTAATCGAACCAAAAACACTGAAATTTGCTCAGTTGCAGAGTTGTCGCTGTCGTCACTTTCAGCGTCTGATGATAAATTTCCCCAAAAATCAGTATCACTCAATTCTGCAAATGCTTCTTATTTACTTATTCGCTGTTTTCTAGCTGATCAAAAACCACTTTTGACGTAAAGGGACACTTTTTGGTTGCCATGGACATTCTCATGTTTCCAGGCAGAAAGAATGGCATCTATAATATAAAAGTGCATGCAGGGCACTGGGCAAACCACTTGGGACAAAGGGGATGTGAAATGATTTGATACAGTGATGTCATCTTACAGATTACATTGTACTGTATGTATACTGTGTGTTTCACTTTTTGAATTTGCCGCCAGGCTCCACCCCCGTGCGACGTGACGCTCGCAGGGAACAGAGCCCGGCACACAGAGGCATCGGGCGAAGGACACAGTCCGAAGACATGGCGGGGGACATCGCTGGATCCAGGGGACAAGGTGAGTAACGCTGCCTTGGATCCAGTGATGCAATCCCGAGTGTGGCTCGGGGTTACCACTAATGGTACTGAAATTCCACCCCGAGCCACACTCGGGATTACCGCCAGGGAGGTTAAAATACATAATGCATAAAATCACTCACGCATGTAATAAATATGATGATCAATTACAACAGCCATGATCATCTCCTGCAATAGTTGTATCATGTTACTCCCATCAGACATCATAAAAGTGGGGTGATAGGTTGCTTAATTCTTTGACACGTTTCACGGGTCTTAGGCCAGCTTCATCAGGAAGACACGCAATATTTATTTATTTTATTTCAAGTATTTATATGGCGCTGTCAATTTACGCAGCAATTTACATATATATTGTACATTCACATCAGTCCCTACCCTCAAGGAGCTTACAATCTATATCAATCAATCTCTGAAATTATAAAGAGGTTTGTATATATAAAAAAAAACATGTACAAAAGAAAAAAGGAGAAAGCCACATAGCGGGTACATATTGGCATTGATATGCATGCATATACAGTACATGTATCATACCTATTGTGGATGAATAAATTGTTTTATAAAACAGAAAAGCATTACAAACAACAATTACAACATCCTGGGAAGAATGGAGCCAAGAAAATTGGAATATAATTCATTAGATCGCCAGGGGAAATTGGTCTCAGATTTGATAAACTATTGCTGCACAAGGATTTGATAAATGGCATGACATGATATAATAATATAGCTGCAGGGAGCCACTCTACAGTGACTTGAAAAAGTATTCATACCCCATGAAATTTTCCACATTTTATCATGTTACAACCAAAAATGCAAATGTATTTTATAGAGATGCCCGGAGTTAAAAGATAAAAGCATGGACGAAGGGCCAGCATGACAGGGTTAAAAGGGGTTGGCATTAAGGAAAGGGCTTCTGGTCAGTGGGAAACATTCTGTTAAAAGTACTGATTGGTGGGGAGGACTGGAGAAGGTGGGGCTGAAGTAAGGGGGTTTGCAGGAGTGTCTTGAAAGTCATCAGTTGGAGGAGAGTGCTTAGGACAACGGCCCATCCTCCCGTCCTAATGGAGTTCCATGGCGAGTTGTAAATAGTTGGGGATTAAGGTTTTTGCAGATTTTGTCATGGCGGCCGGCGGGGTGCAAGGTCCTGCTATGAGTTTTATTTAGTATAAAGTATATGTACATTGGTAGGGGCCCATCTTGGGTATGGCTCCCATTATTATGGTTGGTGGTACCTGCGTGTAGTGTTTGTCTCAGAGTCAGTGTTTGTTGTGGCTGGAGGCCTAACAATTTTCAGCACTAATACAAGTACAAGTAGTTGATGCCCTCAAGGACCTTGTGACTCCTATGGCGGGGTGCAAGGTCCTGCTATGGGCTTTTGAGTATAAAGAATATGTACATTGGTAGGGACCCGTCTTGGGTACGGCTCCTATTATTATGTTTGGTGGAACCTGCGTGCAGTTGTCTCCGAGTCAGTGTTTGTTGCGGCTGGAGGCCTAAAAAAATGTCAGTGGTCACGCAGGTACGAGTAGTTGATGCCCACAAGGACCTTGTGACTCCTATTTTTGGCAGAATGTACTGGATGTTCGTATGTTGCTTATGTTTATATGTTGATATGTTTATAAGTTATTTATAATTGGTTAATAAAAGGCTGCTATGGCCATTGTACTCCATCCTGAGTCTCGTGTGGTTATTATTGATAAAAGGTTAGTGGAGGAGTGGTGGTCAAGCAGTTGGGAGAGCAAAGCATCTTTTATACCCTAGTCATGGGATTTTATGTGATAGACCAACACAAAGTGGCACATACAGTATCTCACAAAAGTGGGGACACCCCTCACATTTTTGTAAATATTTTATTATATCTTTTCATGTGACAACACCAAAGAAATTACACTTTGCTACAATGTAAAGTAGTGAGTGTACAGCTTGTATAACAGTGTAAATTTGCTGTCCCCTCAAAATAACTCAACACACAACGATTAATGTCGAAACCGATGGCAACAAAAGTGAGTACACCCCTAAGGAAATATGTTCAAAATGGGCCAAAAGTCAATATTTTGTGTTTCCATCATTATTTTGCAGCACTGCCTTAACCCTCTTGGGCATGGAGTACACCATATTGTCACAGGCTGCCACTGGAGTCCTCTTCCACTTCTCTATGATGACATCATGGAGCTGGTGGATGTTAGAGACCTTGCTCTCTTCCACCTTCCGTTTTAAGATGCCCCGCAGATGCTCAATAGGGTTTAGGTCTGGAGACATGCTTGGCCAGTCCATCACCTTTTATCCTCAGCTTCTTTAGCAAGGTAGTGATCATCTTGGAGGTGTGTTTGGTGTCATCATGTTGGAATACTGCCCTGTGGCCCAGTCTCCGAAGGGAGGGGATCATGCCCTGCTTCAGTATGTCACAGTACATGTTGGCATTCATGGTTCCCTCAATGAACTGTAGCTCCACAGTGCCAGCAGCACTCATGCAGCCCCAGACCATGATGCTCCCACCACCATGCTTGACTGTAGGCAAGACACACTTGTCTTTGTACTCCTCACCTGGTTGCCGCCACACACACTTGACACCATCTGAACCAAATTTCTCGTCAGACCACAGGACATGGTTCCAGTAATCCATGTTCTTAGTTTTCTTGTCTTCACCATCTTCTTGTGCATCATCTTCAGGATTCCTTCTGGGACAACAGACATACAGACTAATTTGATGCAGTGTGCGGCGTATGGTCTGAGCACTGACAGGCTGACCCCCCCACCCCTTCAACCTCTGCAGCAATGCTGGCAGCACTCATACATCTATTTCCCAAAGACAACCTCTGGATATGACACTGAGCATGTGCACTCAACTTCTTTGGTCGACCATGGCGAGGCCTGTTCTGAGTGGAACCTGTCCTGTTAAACCGCTGTATGGTCTTGGCCACCGTGCTGCAGCTCAGTTTCAGGGTCTTGGCAATCTTCTTATAGCCTAGGCCATCTTTATGTAGAGAAACAATTATTTTTTTCAGATCCTCAGAGAGTTCTTTGCCATGAGGTTTCATGTTGAACTTCCAGTGACCAGTATGAGAGAGTGAGGGTGATACCACCAAATTTAACACACCTCCTCCCCATTCACACCTGAGACCTTGTAATTTGGACATTTTCACTTAGGGGTGTACTCACTTTTGTTGCCAGCGGTTTAGACATTAATGGCTGTGTGTTGAATTGTTTTGAGGGGACAGCAAATTTACACTGTTATACAAACTGTACACTCACTACTTTACATTGTAGGAAAGTATAATTTCTTCAGTGTTGTCACATGAAAAGATATAATAAAATATTTACATAAATGTGACAGGTGTACTCACTTTTGTGAGATACTGTAATTGTGAAGTGGAAGGAAAATGATTAATGGTTTTCAAAATTTGGTTGTTGATTGGATGTTCAGACACTCTCCATCCAATCTGATTTTTGCAAAGAAGAATGGGCAAAAATGTCGCTCTCGAGATGTGCAAAGCTGGTAGAGACATCCCCAAAAAGACTTGCAGCTATAATTGCAGTGAAAGGTGGTTCTACAAAGTATTGACTCGGGGGGGACTGAATACAAATGCACGCCACACTTTTCACATATTTATTTGTAAAAAATGTGGACAACCATTTATCTTTTTACTACCACTTCACAATTATGTGCCACTTTGTGTTGGTCTATCACTGTATATCACCAACAAAATATTATATATACAGTATATGGGCACATGCTAGATCTAGGGAACCCCCTTCTATCCCAACTACACCCCACTTTTATGATGTCTGATGGGAGTAACATGATACAACTATTGTAGGAGATGATAATGGCTGTTGTAATTGATCATCGTATTTATTACATGCATGTGATTTTATACATTATTTATTTTAATATTATATACAAATAAAAACTTGACCTTTTTATATACTTTTTTTCTGTTCAACGGTACCGTTACAGTACTGAAGTTTCCAGTAGATAGGTTTTTTTAGGCATACATGAAAAGTATTCATACCCCTTGAAATTTTCCACATTTTTTCATGTTACAACCAAAAATGTAAATGTAGTTTATTGGGATTTTATGTGATAAACCAACACAAGTGGAAGGAAAATGATAAAAGGTTTTCCAGATTTTTTTGCAAATAAATATCTGAGAAGTGTGGCGTGCATTTGTATTCAGCCCCCCCCCCCCCCCCTTTACTCTGATATGCCCAAAATCTAGTGGAACCAATTGCCTTCAGCAGTCACCTAATTAGTAAATAAGGTCCACCTGTCTGTAATTTAATCTCAGTATAAATACAGCTGTTCTGTAAAGCCCTCAGTGGTTTGTTAGAGAACCTAAGTGAACAAAGGCCAAGGAACACCCCAGACGGGTCAGGGATAAAGTTGTGGAAAAGTTTAATGCAGGGCTAGGTTATGAAAAAATATTCCAAGCTTTGAACATCTCAAGGAGTACTGTTAAATCCATCATCTGAAAATGAAAAGAGTGTGGCACAACTGCAAGCCAGACAAGGAGAACATTTATCAGAGAAGCAAGAGGCCCATGGTAACTCTGGAGGAGCTGCAGAGATCCACAGCTCAGGTAGGAGAATCTGTCCACAGGACAACTATTAGTCATTCACTCCACAAAT
>BLSH010011384.1:357299-370642 GCA_018402905.1 Glandirana rugosa
CTAATTTAATGTCTGTCCACCCATTTGTATTCACCCCCCCTTTACTCTGATATGCCCAAAATCTAGTGGAACCAATTGCCTTCAGCAGTCACCTAATTAGTAAATAAGGTCCACCTGTCTGTAATTTAATCTCAGTATAAATACAGCTGTTCTGTAAAGCCCTCAGTGGTTTGTTAGAGAACCTAAGTGAACAAAGGCCAAGGAACACCCCAGACGGGTCAGGGATAAAGTTGTGGAAAAGTTTAATGCAGGGCTAGGTTATGAAAAAATATTCCAAGCTTTGAACATCTCAAGGAGTACTGTTAAATCCATCATCTGAAAATGAAAAGAGTGTGGCACAACTGCAAGCCAGACAAGGAGAACATTTATCAGAGAAGCAAGAGGCCCATGGTAACTCTGGAGGAGCTGCAGAGATCCACAGCTCAGGTAGGCGAATCTGTCCGCAGGTCAACTATTAGTCGTGCACTCCACAAATCTGACCTTTATGGACGAGTTACAAGAAGAAAGCCATTGTTGTTCTGTTTGCAGTTTGCGAGAAGCCACGTGGGGGACACAGCAAACGTGGAAGAAGGTGCTCTGGTCAGATGACACCAAAATTGAATTTTTTGGCCTAAAAGCAAAACGCTATGTGTGGTGGAAACTAACACTGCACCTCATCCTGAACACACCACCCCCACTGTGAAACATGGTGGTGGCAGCATCATGTTGTGGCGATGCTCTTCTTCAGCAGGGACAGGGAAGCTGATCAGAGTTGATGGGAAGATGGATGGAGTCAAATACAGGGCAATCTTAGAAGAAAACCTGTTAGAGTCTGCAGAAGACTTGAGACTGGGGCAGAGGTTCACCTTCCAGCAGGACAACGACCCTAAACATACAGCCAGAGCTACAATGGAATGGTTTAGATCAAAGCATATTCATGTGTTAGAATGACTCAGTCAATGTTCAGACCTAAATCCCACTGAGAATCTGTGGCAAGACTTGAAAATTGCTGTTTAGATGCTCTCCATCCAATCTGACAGAGCCTGAGCTATTTTGCAAAGAAGAATGGGCAAAAATTTTACTCTCTAGATGTGCAAAGCTGGTAGAGACCTCCCCAAAAAGACTTGCAGCTGTAATTGCAGGGAAAGGCAATTTTACAAAGTGTTGACTCAGGGGGGCTGAATACAAATGTATGCCACACTTTTCACATATTTATTTGTAAAACATTTTGAAAACCATTTAACATTTTCCTTCCACTTTACAATTACGTGCCACTTTGTGTTGGGCTATCACATAAAATCCCAATAAAATACATTTACGTTTTTAGTTGTAACATGACAAAATGTGGAAAATTTCAAGGAGTACAAATACTTTTTCAAGGCACTGTATACACTCATCAGCCACTTTATTAGGTACACCTTGCTAGTACTGGGTTGGACCCCCTTTTGCCCTCAAAACTGCCTTAATTCTTCGTGGCATAGATTCAACAAGGTGTTGGAAACATTCCTCAGAGATTTTGGTCCATAGTGACAATGATAGTGTCACACAGTTGCTGCAGATTTGTCGGCTGCACATCCATGATGTAAATCTTCTGTTCCACCACATCCCAAAGGTGCTCTATTGGATGAGATGTGGTGAGTGTGGAGGCCATTGGAGTGCAGTGACCTCATTGTCCAGTGGTGAGATGATCTGAGCTTTGTGACATGGTGCATTATCCTGCTGGAAGGAGCCATCAGAAGATGGGGACACTGTAGTCATAAAGAGATGGACATGGTCAGCAACAATACTCAGCTATGCGTTTAAAAGATGCTTAATTGGTACTAAGATATTTTTCCAAACTTCTATTTTCCAATTTTAGTGAGCCTGTGCGAATTGTAACCTCATTTTCCAGTTCTTAGTTGACAGGAATGGCACCCAGTGTGGTTGTCTGCTGCTGTAGTCCATCTGCTTTAAGGTGCTATGCGTTGTGCGTATAGAGATGGTATTCTGCATACCTTGGTTGTCACGAGGTTATTGAGTTACTGTTGCCTTTCCACATCTCGAACCAGCCTGCCCATTCTCCTCTGACCTCTGACATCAGCAAGGCATTTTCCTCCACATAACTGTCGCTCACTGGATATTTTCTCTTTTTCCGACCATTCTCTATAAACCCTAGAGATGGTTGTGCATGAAAATCCTAGTAGATCAGCAGTTTTTTTTAAATACTCAGACCAGCCGTTTGGCACCAACAACCATGCCACATTCAAAGTCACTTTAATCACTTTTCTTCCCCATTCTGATGCTCGGTTTGAACTTCAACAAGTCGTCTTCACCACATCTAGATGCCTGAATG
This sequence comes from Glandirana rugosa, assembly GCA_018402905.1. NCBI lineage: Eukaryota > Metazoa > Chordata > Amphibia > Anura > Ranidae > Glandirana > Glandirana rugosa. The sequence goes on from BLSH010011384.1 coordinate 359,611, forward strand.
CATTGAGTTGCTGCCATGTTATTGGCTGATTAGCAATTTGTGTTACCAAGCAATTGAACAGGTGTACCTAATAAAATGGCCGGTGAGTGTATATACTGTATAGAATGCGGTACCAGACAACATAGGTCTCCCTTATGTAGGGTTGCCACCTTTTCTTCAAGTCAAACCCGAACACTTTAGCGGCGCACAGCACTTTTTTTTTATAGTATAAACTATACATATATTTTGCTATTAAATAACATTTCTAATCATATGAAGTTAATAACAGGCACCCCCTTTACATCAGAGTCCACAGAGTTCCTCCTTTACACCTGAATCCACAGAGTTTCCTTTCACTGTAAGGGGGGGGGGGCTCTGCAGACTCTGATGTAAGGGAGAACTCTAGAAACTCTAAGGGATGCTCTGGGAACCCTGATTTAAGGGGGAACACTGGGAACTGTGATGTACGGAGAGGACTATGATGTAAGGGGGAACATTGTGGCCTCTGGTGAAAAGGAGAGGTCTGATGTAAGGGGTGCTCTGAGAACCCTGATTTACTTTAGTGCACTCACTCAGAGGCAGGAGAGAGAAGGGGGGAGACTTCAGTCACAGACAGGGAGGAATGGTGAGCTCACTCACACCTTGACAGTCAGCACCTCTCATCCAGCTGTATCTGAGGCTGCTGGACTTCAAATTTCTGCCCCCCTTTCCTTTTCTGAGGCACAGCGCTAGGGATTGGTGTGTGGGCAGACACAGAGGAGCAGGGGCGGGAGGAAGAGGTGCAGATCAAACCCTCTCTCCTCTCCCATCTGTGTGTGTATTTGGGGAGGGGGGTGTTAGTGCTGGCTTTGGGAAGTGTGAAAGAGAATGTAACTCTCATGTAACGCTCTCAGCTTAGACAACTTCAGCCAGCAACCCTGTTGGGAAGCCATAGTCCAGTCTGAATAATGTATCCGGGTTTCAGGCAGTCTGAAACCCTGACGCATGCTTCCAAACCCGAACTGTCCGGGTGAATCCCGGACAGGTGGCAACCCTACCCTTATGGGGTTTTCTTTCTCCCAATCTTCTGATTGCTGCCTACTTACCTCATATTATCTATTGATGGAAACTTTTTTTACTTTGCAGAAAGTTTGCAGAGCGTCTCAAGTCTGTCTATTAAAGCCCCTTTCTGGGCAAAACCTAATCTCCCTCCCTCCTCTAACCCATTTTTGTGGAGTGATGTGATGTTCGGGTCCTTTGCTAGTTTCTGGGTACAGGGGACCAGTAACCCAGCACTGCAGATGCCAACCGGTCCACAAAGTCGCCTTGTGATGATGTAATCACTGGCAGACTCTCTTCTGGTCCTGAGAGAACAGCCAATAGTAAGTGTTCACTGCACACGTATATTCTATGTCTTTATGATAAAAAATCTGCTCTTCTCAAGATATGCCGCAAGAGATGATTAGGAAAAAATCAAGCAAGTAAAGCCTCGTACACACGCTGCGATTGTCGTACGACCGCACGTCCAATTTTTCCCAAAATCGGCTGTCCATGATTTTGTCTAGCGTACTGACGGGAGTAAAATTATCGTTCGACAAAGGCGAATATAGTGATGTGCTATGAGCGTATAACCAACCACTTGCCGACCGCCGGACGTCCAAAGATGTCCTTGTCTTTAAGTGGTGATATCTGAATGATGTTGGCACCTACAGGCATCATTCAGATATCATTTTTATCCACCGGCGATTCTCTGCACCATAAGAATGATCATAGCGGCAGTTCAGCTGCTTGATCATTCTTATCGGCAACGGTGCCATTGGCGGCCCAGAGAACAGATCCGTCGCCGGCGGAAGTTGAGCAGAGAGATGACTGATAACCAGATGGTCACCAGTCATCTCTATGCGCCTCGGAGGTGCATAGAGAGGCCTCATACGTCGCGCCGGGGCCCGTGATGTAAACAATGCCCGTGAACTCGGCTGAAAAGACCGAGATCGCTGTTTTGGTTTTTTTTTTATCTCGGTCTTTCCAGTCTAGGGGAGAGATGTGGGGTCTTATTGACCCCATATCTCTCCATAAAGAGTACCTGTCACGCAATATTCTTATTACAGGGGATGTTTACATTCCTTGTAATAGGAATAAAAGTGATCAAAAAAAAAAAATTTAAAAGAAAGTGTAAAAATAAAAAAATAAAGGTGAAATAAATAATAATAAAAAATAATTTAAAGCGCACCGTCCCCACGAACTCGCGCACAGAAGCGAACGCACATGTAAGTCGCGCCCACATATGTAAACGTTGTTCAAATCACACATGTGAGGTATTGCCGCGTGCGTTAGAACGAGAGCAATAATTTTAGTCCAAGAACTCCTCTGTAACTCTAAAAATGTAACCAGTAAAAAATTTTTAAATCATCGCCTATGGAGATTTTTAAGTACCAATGTTTGCTATTTCCTGAGTGGGCGCAATTTTAAAGCATGACATGTTGGGTATCTATTTACTCGGCGTAACATCATCTTTCACAATATACAAAAAAACTGGGCTAACTTAACTGGTTTTTTTTTTTAATTCATGAAACTTTTTTTTTTTAATAAAACATGTTTGAAAAATTGCTGCGCAAATACCGTGTGACATAAAAAGTTGCAATGACCGCCATTTTATTCCCTAAGATCTCTGCTAAAAAAATATATATAATGTTTGGGGGTTCTGAGTAATTTTCTAGCAAAAAAACGATGATTATTGCATGTAGGAGAGAAATGTCAGAATTGGCCTGGTGGCGAAGTGGTTAAAGAGGAAGTTCAGTTTTCGTGCGTCACCCTTTGGGCCCTTCCGCTGATTTCCAGCTCCCACTTCCGGGTCGTTCCTGGGTTCCGAACATTCGTGTTTGTACTTTCAACTTTTGTTTGTCCAACGTCTGTACAGACGAGCCGAAAATCGGACGAGGCTTTGTCCGCAGACAAAAATTTTCTAGTCGGCTCATCTAGCTTATGTTGGATAATAAATGAAAATTGGCTGTCAAATGGAGCATACTAACGGTAAGATTATCGGTCGTATGGGAATTTTTGGCTGATAATTGCAGCAGACCAAAGACCTAATGCACGGGTACATAAATATTCCCCTCCCGTTCGCAGCTGACTACTGCTGGGACAGCGGAGTGTCCCTCCAAAAGGAGTCCGTAATGTCAAGCCAGGTCTGCCAAACCTTATAAAACTTTATTGGGCAGGCTCTGCCCGTGTAAATGAGTTGATAAATGGGTAGGGTTTTATTTACCATTCGGTAAAACAGTTGCACATCTGGAGCTGAGGCATCTTTCCATCATGGTGAAAAACCGCAATATATGCACTAAAATTCAAGCATGAGTCCGGTGTACAAGTTCGTTTAAAACCCCTAGTAATCCGACCTCTGGCGTTCGTGGAATAGGTATACCTAAGGTATTTGCAAAAAAACAAAAAATAGCAGTCCAGTAGGAAGACAAAACAGGGCAGGATTAGAAAATGTGTAGACAGTTGGCATACGTTGTACCACATCTGGGACAGGAGGCAGCAGTGGCAAATCCCATATGTGCTAATTTAGCAGGAGTGTAGTGTAATTGGTATATAAACTTGAATTGGGTATATCTATCGTTCATACCAATGAGATCCTGAAAGCATACCTCTGAGGCCTCGTCCCAGACCTCCTCAGACAACCCCGGGATCAATACCTCCCACTTCTTCTGAGCATTTTGAAAGGGGCTACATCCAGCAGTTTGAAAGCTGGAGTAGATAGTCGTAACCACTTTAGTAATATCTGGCTGGGATAGTAGTACCTCCAGTGGTAGTTCCGGAAGCTCCCGAGTCGACCCCCCCAGCTGCGCTCATATAGCATGATGCAACAAGAGGTATTTAAAGAAGAACTTGTTAGCCACTCCACATCTAGTTTTCAAGTCCTCACCTTAAGGCGAGGAAAGCAGCTATGACAACAAGCATAAGAATCAGAAGAATAAAGCCAAGATGGTATTTGTACCTTACCTTCCTGCTGAGAAGTTCAATGTCAGCCAGGCTTTCTTCCATAACAGCATTCTGGATTCTCCAGCCACAGTCTCCTCAAGACTGTCCTCTCCTACAGCCATCAACCCACCCCAAAAGAACCAGTGGCTGTTGCTGTGGGCCACAGGGCTCCTTAGTGGAACCAATGTTCAGGATAGGGATTGTTATGTAACATACTTGTCTCCTCATGGAAGAAAAATGGGTTGCAACACCCTTCCAGGTGAATTAGTCTTCCAGACCTCGTATTTTCAAGGGTGTGCAAGTATGAGAAGAGTTTTAAAACAAACAGGACGTTGAAGCTTGTACAAATTCGTTAAAATGTCTCTAGTCACATGCTCTACTGTATGTTCAGGGCTATTTTAGCCCTGCTGGTTATATGCCTGAAGGGAAAACCCAGGTTTCTCCTTCCACACTTCTCAGTCTCAGACTTACAAGTTCAGGGATTCTCATTTGGAGAATGATTTTTTAAAATTATTTTTGTGTGTGGGGTAAGGGGGAGGTGCGCTGTGCTGAATATGTTCCATGCTAGTATCCTCTCTTTGGCATTAGGGGTGCTTAGAAGTGTGCTTTTTAACAGTATTGGGCAATAATGCTTTGGAAAGAGTACCCCCAATTTTTTTTATGAACATTTCTGAAAGCTTTGAAGGGCATGCAAGTTAGTGTGATTATGGCAATTGCTGCAACCCCAATGACCCTTCCTAATGTGAAACCAGCCTAGTAGAGATGGGTACAACCCACTCTCTTTTCTTTATGTGATTATTTGCATATTTACAGGTTTTAACTAATGGGGACATGCAAGTAAAACTCTTCCTGCATATTTTTTGTATGAGGCCATAGGCAATATTTTGATGTGCAATCGTAATTGTTATTATATAATGTGCAATGCTTGGTTATATCTACAGGTGGCTTGGTTGTTTGTCCTTCTCTCAGCTAGTGCCAGCCTTTTGCGGTATTTGCAAAGCCCTAGTACAAAGTGAACAGAATATTAGCATCAATTTTAAACATTATTTGAAACATTAAATGGCATAAAAAATGCTACCTCAATTAAAGTGATTATAAAGTATAGCGTTTTTTTTTAAAATAACAAACATGTTATACTTACCTCCTCTGTGCAGTTGGTTTTGCACAGAGCAGCCCGGATTCTCCTCTTCTCTGGTCCCTCTGCGGTGCTCCTGGCCCATCCCTTCTATCGAATGCCCCACAGCCAGCAGCTTTTCCATGGGGGCTCCCGAGCCGAGTCAGAGCTCCCTGTATCCATTCACATGCCCCCCTCCCCTGATTGGCTGACTGACTTTGATTGACAGCCACGGAAGCCAATGGCGCCACTGCTGTGTCTCAGCCAATCAAGAGGAGTGTTCTGGACAGCTTAGACCCTCGTGGGCATTGCTGGAGAGCGATGGGGCTCAGGTAAGTAATTAGGGGGTTTCTGGGGGGGGGGCTGCTACACACAAAAGGTTTTTTATACTAATGCATAGTATGCATTAAGATAAAAAAAAAACCTGCCTTTACAACCCCTTTAATCTTGGGAGGAGGATTTTTTTCTGCGTGAAGTGACAAACACCCTCCTTGATCACAGCTGAGTCAGTCCACCTCAATTTCTGGCCAGAATTGCTACATTAGGGAGCTTAGCTTTCTATCAAGAGATTTTGGTCACAATAGAGGGAAGTTAAACAAGCAGTGCATTGCAAATCTGCAGGTACACCATATACCAGGCAGTTTCTGGAAAGAAGCAGTCAAAGCATAGACATGGAAGTGGGATCTAGTAGTGTTTATAAAGGTTCTCATTTCTCTAGAACAACTTTTCTCAATCATTTTAATGTAGCCTCCTTTTGTACATAGTTGTGATAGTAAGGCAAATTTAGTTGGACTTCACTTTAGTCTGTGAAGTCAGTTCAATTGGAGTCAAGTGAAGTTCAGTGTAGTTTAGCTCTGCAGTCACCGTTGCCTCCCCCTGGCTTCCAGTATCTTCTAGTAAGTTCTAGAACTTAATGGGTGAAGGTATGGAGATGAGAGACTGAATATTCAAGAGATCTCTGCCAATCCCTGGGCAAGGATGGCCCAGAAGGGGGGGAGATGGCCTTTAAATATTGTAGAGCTTGGCCATGTGGGGAGAGAATCCAGGATCCAGAGGCCTGGAGGTGACCCCTGTGCTGGGGGAGCTCTGGCTCCAGGCAGAAGGTGTGCAGTGGCAGTGGATGGTGTGCTGAGAGAGAAAAAGGGCAATGAACCAGAGAGGGACCCTCAATCCCTTCAGTCTCATCCAGGAGACACCCTGCCAAACAGGCGGGACCTGTACAGCAGGAAACCTGGGCAGAAATCACTACCATGCTGCAGGATTTAAAGGGACTGAGCAAGTAACCTCTACTTATTCATCCCTCAAAGCCAGAAAGGGAGAAAGCAGCCAGGCACAATATCTAGCTAGCATTTCAGAAGGGACAGTGTACGGCTTGGGGGAAAGTTCAAGTGAAGCCAGGAGCATTGGCATTTTTGCTTAAAAGAAGAGAATATGTGCAGTCTGTTTGTGTTTTGTCCTTTATGGATTTAATAAGCTCTTGTATTATTCCTGGAGGAGTACAGTCCAGGATGTACTTTGAAAGTTGGGAGCAGTTTAAGTTGTCCTCAGAGTTCTTCTTTAAATACAGTTCTGAGCATCCCATATCACCCTAACCCCATCCAAGTTAACCATCCTTATAAAATAACAAAAAACAAAGTCCTGGGACTGGATTGCTTGCTGAAAATATGTGTTGCCTGGCTATGCAGGTGAAGGGGGTCCAAACTCCAGCAGCCCTTCAGGGGGTAGCGCTACATTAATATTGAGGAACCCTTGATATATTGTTCTGGTCTCAGGGAACCCCTGGTGAAAATCACTGCATCTGCAGCTCACTGTGCATTATTGCGATGGTTACAGAGAAGAATGCTCCTTACATTTGGTGTCCATGGGAATAATCCTCCTCTTTCAGATTAGCTAAAAATATCATTGGTTTCTGTAGTAGCTTATCCCAGTAGCAGAAATATCCCCTTGTTCAAGAACCCCCTGGTAACCTCTGGAGGAACCCTGGTTGAGAAAGGCTGTGCTAGATCAATTGCTTGAAGTCTCATTAAAATGGATTTCTTCTGGTAGGTTGAGGACATTTTCGCAACTCATGCAAGCAGTATTTTCAACTCTAGTGACACGTCTTCAGCATTTTAGAAAAAGTCAGGTTGAATGTGACTTAATACTGCAGGCCCTAGCAAGGTTTTTGTTTCGCACCATGGCAAATGGCTTGTGCCCAGTGCAGTCTGAAGTTGGTGTTTGGTAAAATCTGATTACATCCGTTGGTTGCCCTGTTTTCAGTATCCTTTAACCCCATGGCCAATGTGGAGGCCAGGAATATGACCCCTGATGGAAGTTGCATTATCCTTTTTCCTACACTATGATTGCAAAAATGTCTAAGCTGGATGCAAGTGGTAGGAGATAAAAATATTTTCCAGTGACATAATCGCTGTACTTTTTCTAAATGAGATGCCTCCTTTCATATACGTACCAATTAAAATTTTACAAGCACTGATCCTAAATCAGTAGTTCTACCATGGAGTGATTCCAAGTATGATGGATAAATTAGGCGTATTTTCCTACAGTCCATCTGTCAGTGCTTTACATGTTCAGTGGAGCCAGGAGTTCATGTGCTGAGTGACTCAGTGTCATGCACAGGACCGCTGAGAATGTGGCAGACTTGATGCTTTTTCGCTCCTAGCGGTATTTCATTAATTACCTCAGTACTGTTCATATCAGCATTTGCTGTCTGTCAGGTACCTGCCGAAGTCAAGACTAGAGTGATTGACTGCTAACGGATTATATACTTTGCGGTACATTTGAATATAAAATGGATTTTTTACAGTTGTATCTATATTCTTGTTCTACGGCAAACACATGATGGCTAAGCATAATGAAGTTAGAAATATTCTTTAAAGCATTAGTCAATGCAAAAGTGACATTTTAAATAAACGTGGAGCCCGTAGGGTTGTTTTAAAACATACCTGTTTTATATGTATAAGATACTTCAACAGCAAGATCTCCCACTAACTGTCCAGCTGGGAATTTTGGGTGTTCCTCTAATAGTTTGCTTCACCTTCCACCCACCGTTAACTAATTACCCAATTGCATAGATTAAAAAAACTGAACTGAGCACCCCAAATACAGTGGGTAAACTAAGGATTGAACACGTCACCATTTTTCTAGATAAATATAATTCTAAAGGTGCTATTGACCTGGAATTTTCACCACATGTCATTAACAATCCATAAGCACTACATATATACAAAGAAACCAAAACAAATAAGTTCAGAAATTAAGTTATGTGTAATAAAATGGAATTGGACACATGTAATTACATCAGTAATTAGAAAGCAATCCTGTTCCTTGCTAGTGCAAATTAATATCAGCTAGCTCAGTCTCAATGGTCTATAAAAAGTTGTCTCATTACCAAGGTGTCACACAAACATCTCATGGGTAAAAGCAAAGAGCTATCTCAATACTTTGCAACCTTATTGTTGCAAAACATACTGATGACATTGGTTACAGAAGGATTTCTAAGCTTCTGAATGTTCCAGTGGGCACTGTTGGAGCCATAATCCGGAAGTGGAAAGAACATCATTTCACTATAAACTGGCCACAACCAGGTGCTCTTCGCAAGATCTCTGACAGGGGGAGGAGTGAAAAAAATTATCAGAAGACTTGTCCAAGAGCCAAGGACCACTTGTGGAGAGCTTCAGAAAGACCTGAAATTAGCAGGTTTCAAAGAAAACAATAAGTAATGCATTCAACCGCCATGGCCTGTATACACGCGAGACTCCATTGCTGAAGAAAAAGCATGTTGAAGGTCATTTAAATTTTGCTGCACAACATTTAGACAAGCCTGTGAAATACTGGGAGAATATTGTCTGGTCAGATGAAACGAAAAATTAACTCTTTGGATGCCATAATACACACCATGTTTGGAGGTCAAATGACACTGCACATCGCCCCAAAAACACCCCCATACCAACAGTGAAGTTTGGAGGTAGGAATATCATGATGTGGGGCTGTTTTTCTGCATACGGTACTGTAAACTTTATTTTCTTGAAGGAAGGGTGGATGGAAAAATGTACCAAGACATTCTTGATAAAAATCTGCTGCCATCTACCAAGATGATGAAGATGAAATTAGGTTGGACAATTCAGCAAGACAATGATCCCAAACACAAAGCCAAGGAACAAGAAAGAAAATAAAGCTGCTACAATGGCCCAGCCAATCGCCTAACTTGAATCCAAAAGAAAATCTATGGAAAGAACTAAAGATCAGAGTTCATAGAAGAGACCCACGGAATCTTCAAGATTTGAAGACTGTTTGTGTGGAAGCATGGGCCAAAATCACACCTGAGCAGAGCATGGGACTAGTTTACCAATACAGGAGGCATCTTGAAGCTGTCATTACCAACAAAGGATTTTGTACAAAGCATGTTCAATACTTTTTCCCTGTGTAATTCCATTTTATTGCACATAGCTTAATTTCTGAACTTATTTGTTATGGTCTCTTTATATGTATGGATTACATGGGCTGTTACCGACATGTGGGGAAAATTACATGTCAATAGCACCTTTTAGAAATATATTTACCGATAACAATGGTGATGTGTTCAATACTTATTTTACCTGCTGCACTTACCATATTTATTGTTGAGGACCAAGTCTTCTTTCTTCTTCACTGCAAAATGGAACTGGAAATGGTGACATTGATTTCCATTCACAGGTTCTGATGACTCTAACTCATGATGGGAGCAGCAACAAACTCGTTGGCAGTGGGCCCAGACTGGTTCAGATCACTGGGCATCACTCCCTGACGCAATAGCAGACTCAATAACAGATGTACAGTAGGTGAGCAAAAACTGCCTTAGAGGCATTTTGCAAAAAAAGAACAACTGGGAAAATGGTGGGAGTGGCTTCAGATTTTACCTAGAGATGGCTTTATCTCACCAACGTTTACCAATAGTTGAAATATCAGTTTTGCGTAGCCTTGCCCATTCAGAAAAGCAAAATAAAATGTTCTTTAAGATAAGTCATGTCCCTGCTTTGAAAGGTGCATGTCATCCTCATTTTGGCCACAGGTTTACAGTAAGTGATGGAAATGACTCAATGTGTTAAAGCCAGGAATGATACCCTCAGAGCCTTCATTTTTAAAGCATATCAGATCACAGAAACTAAAGAATGTTATATTTAAGATTACCAGTGTGGTGGCTGCATTGATTGTCTTTTCAGACTTTTCTCCTACGTTCACTGACAGACGCAGCTCTTCTTGACTTTGTGGGGTTTTATGTTCGTCTTACCAGGAGTTAACTAGGCAGGGAAAGAATTCAGCTGGCCCCTCCCCTGGGGGCCGTCCTCCTTTCCTACATTAAAACCCCCCCTCACAGAGGACTCCCCAGTTTCAATGCCTAGTTTGCAAGGAGTTGACCTGGCTTCCCTATGGGAACTGCGGTCCTATTGTGACCATTTTTTCTTTTTTATTTTATTTTTTCTTTTTTCTGCAATCAAGATGATCTGCTATCAAGAAGCCGGTCGGGGCATCGAGAGTCTTTGTGCTCTGTACTTTCCCCGACCTGGCCAACATGATGCGGAGCCGGCCCCAACACAGGGACCCGCCGCATCTTACCCGTTCCGTGCGGGTGGCCCGGGGCGAGATCCCCCATTTTGGTCCCCTTCCCGATTCGTTCGGCAGGGTGACCCTGGGCCTGCAGCGACCCCCCGCCAAGGGTGGAAAGTCTGCATCCGGGTGGCTACCGTGGCGTCGGACTGGTAAGTGAGCGCCCTGCCTCCCTCCCCACATGGGGAGTGAGAGGGCCCGACGTCCGCAAATGCAATTTTTTTCTCTGCTCCTGTAGCTGTCCGGGGTAGCCACCGGGTGGGAATCAGCCTCTCATCTTGCCCCCTGCCAGACCCCATCCCCACCCCCCTGCCCAGCGCTGTACCTCCGCTCAGCCTTCTCGTCCACATCGCCATGCGGTCTTCGGCCGCCATTTTGCGGTGGACCGCCGCCATT
>BLSH010011384.1:381572-411937 GCA_018402905.1 Glandirana rugosa
CGGTTTTCACATGTATGTCTCCTTTCGTGATGCCGACCGACACGGACCCTTACCGACGTGTTACCGGATCAATACAGTAGAAGTTGTTAAATATAGGTTCAACCTCTCTTTTCTATAGGAAAACAACTTTGACGTTCAATTTTATACGTACTTAGTTCCGTTTCCCTTTCTTTCACCTCGAACTTGTTTCGAATAATAGGTCAGAAGGACGTCTTACGATAGTCATCACGACATACCCTTTCTCTACCGTAGCACAACGGTACACAGACCATTAACCGTCCATAACGTTCCCTGTCTACCTTAAGTCCTGAGTGAATACCTCGGTCCTTTCCCAAAAATGCAGTACGTATCACAGAAAGACCAAGCGCTTAGATATCTCTAAACTCCTCTAAATGTGGTTGTTAAAAAAAAAAAGCACTTACAATATGCACCAGGGAGGTATTACTCATTAGTACCACGTGACTGGCAAAATATTACTGCTTGCTAAGCAGCCCATGTAATGAGTGCACTGTGCTCCTGTTTTCCCTGCTATGTCAGCACTTAGGACGCAACATTCCATCTGTCCCTTGCAATACCTGCCAATTACCAGACACATGGCAACACGATGCCATCTCTTTCCCATACAGCACTACTGATAGCATTCTGCAGGAAGACTGGATAATAAGCTTTGTTCAAGCTCCACTTTCTTTCCCTTTGCCTTGATTCATGCATATTTTAACTTGCAGTTTCAACAAAAGGATATCTTTTCTCTCCAACTTGGATATAAATTGTTGAAGATGACATAACTAGGCCATTGTGCAGCCATTCCCAGGCACAGCCAGCCGTAGTGCTTTCCTCTGTATGTACACTTTTGGCCCGTGTCAGCTCATTTTAACAAAACTATTTCATTCCTACCTCTCTTTATTGATTGTAGATCATCTGTTTGCTCTAATTTTCTATGTATGTCCATCTCTGGAAGGTCCATCTATGTCAGTGGTTCTCAAATCCTGTCCTCAGGACCCACCAACGGGCCAGATTTTAACCACTTCCTTACTGGGCACTTAAACCCCCCTCCTGCCCGGACCAATTTTCTACTTTCAGAGGTGTCGCTCTTTGAATGACAATTGTGCGGTCGTGCGACATTGTACCCAAACAAAATTGGCGTCCTTTTTTTCCCACAAATAGAGCTTTCTTTTGGGGGTATTTGATCACCTCTGCGTTTTTTATTTTTTGCGCTATAAACGAATAAAAAGCGACTATTTTGAAAAAAGAACAATATTTTTTACTTTTTGCTATAATAAATGTCCAAAAATAAAAAAAACAAATGTATTCATCAGTTTAGGCCGATATATATTCTTTTACATATTTTTGTTTAAAAAAAATCGCAATCGCCGTATATTGATTGGGTTGCGCAAAAGTTATAGCGTCTACAAACTATGGACATTGGTTTATGGCGTTTTTATTTATTTTTATTTTTTTACTGGTAATGGCGGTGATCTGCGATTTTTAGCAGGACTGCGATATTGCAGCGGACACGTCGGACGTTTTTGACACTTTTTTGGGACCAATGACATTTATACAGCGATCAGATCTAAAAATAGACACTGATTACTGTATAAATGTCATTGGCAGGGAAGGGGTTAACACTAAAGAGGCAGTGAAGGGGTTAAAAGAGTTCCCTGGGTGTGTTTTAACTGTGGGGGGGTGGGGTTGGCAGGGACATGACAGATCTAACTGATCCCAGTGACAGGGATCAGTAGATATGGCATGCCCCCCTCACAGAACGGGGAACCGCGGTGTTTACAACGGCGGTTCCCCGTTCCTGCTTTCTGTGAGGAGATCGCGAGTCTCCAGCGGACATCGGGTCCGCCCGACCCGCGGGCACGCTCACGCGGCGTGCGGCGGCGGGAGCGCGCCCAGCGCGAGCCGAAGGGGAGGATGTCTATTGACGGCCTCCCGGCATTTTAGAGCTGCGCTGTAGCCGTCATTCGGCTATGGCGCAGACGGGAAGAGGTTAAGTATTACCTTAGGGAGATGCAGACTAGAATACTGCAAACAATGAGCAGCAAATGATATTGCCTGTGATGCATTTTAGTTATCCTGCAAACCTGGCCTGTTAGTGGGTACCGAGGACAGGAGTTTAGAACCACTGATCTAAATGGTCATCTGTTGACGGTGCTAGTAAATGGAAGTCTTAACTGCTAAGATACTATTTGTACAACTTCTGACAATTTATGTTACCTGGCTGATGAAGATGAGTCTGCATCTCTTTTTGTTTTGCAGCTAGACATACAGTACATCTGGAAAGTATTCACAGCTCTTCACTTTTTCCACATTTTGTCATGTTACAGCTTTATTCCAAAATGAATTACATTCATTATTGTCCTCAAAATTCTAAAAGCAATAACCCATAGTAAAAGCATGAAAGAAGTTTGTTTGAAATCCTTGCAAATTTATTAAAAATAAAAAAGGAAAAAAAATCACATGTACATAAGTATTCACAGCCTTTGCCATGACACTCAGGTGCATCCTGTTTCCACTGATCATCCATCTGTGGTAAATTCAGTTGATGGATTTGGAAAGGCACACACCTGACTGTATAAGGTCCCACAGTTAACAGTGCATGTCAGAGCACAAACCAAGCCATGAAGTCCAAGGAATTGTCTGTAGACCTCCGAGTCCGGATTGTATCGAGGCACAGATCTGGGAAAGGGTACAGAAAAACTTCTGCAGCAGTGAAGGTCCCAATGAGCACAGTGGCCTCTCTCATCCATAAATGGAAGAAGTTTGGAACCACCAGTACTCTTCCTAGAGCGGGCCGCCTGACCAAAACTGAGCGATCTGGGGAGAAGGGCCTTAGTCAGAGAGGTGGCCAAGAACCTGATGGTCATTCTGACAGAGCTCCGGGGTTTCTCTGTGGAGAGAGGAGAATCTTCCAGAAGAGACAACCATCTCTGCAGCACGCCACCAACCAAACCTTTATGGTAGAGTGGCCTGACGGAAGCCACTCCTCAGTAAAAGACACATGACAGCCCGCCTGGCGTTTGCCAAAAGACTTTCAGACCAAGCAAAAATGTCTGATGAAACAATGATTGAACTCTTTGGCCTGAATGCCAAGCATCATGTCTGGAGGAAACCAGCCAATACCATCCCTACAGTGAAGCATGGTAGTGGCAGCATAATGCTGTGGGGATGTTTTCCAGTCGCAGGAACTGGGATACTAGTCAGGATGGAGGAGAATATGAATGCAGCAATGTACAGGGACATCATTGATGAAAACCTACTCCAGAGCAATCTGGACCTCAGACTAGGGCAAAGGTTCATCTTCCAACAGGACAATGACCCTAAGCACACAACCAAGGTTACAAAGGAATGACTATGGGACAACTCAGACTTGAACCCGATTGAACATCTCTTGAGAGATCTGAAAATGGCTGTGCACCAACGCTCCCCATCCTAACTGAAGAAGCTTGAGAGGTTGTGCAAGGAAAAATGGGAGAAACTGCCCAAAAATAGGTGTGCCAAGTTGTAGCACCATACTGAAAGTCTTGAGGCTGTAATTGGTGCCAAAGGTGATTCAACAAAGTATTGAGCAAAGACTGTGAATACTTATGTATCTGTGATTTTTTTCTTTTTAACAAATTTGCAAAGATTTCAAACAAACTTCTTTCATGCTTTTACTATGGGGTATTGCTTGTAGAATTTTGAGGACAATAATGAATTTAATCCATTTTGGAAAAAGGCTGTAACATAACAAAATGTGGAAAAAGTGAAGTGCTGTGAATACTCTCCAGATGCACTGTATTAAAGAAGTAGGGCTTTTTTGGCCCTACTTTTCCTGTGGCTCACAAAAGTGCAGTTAGTTCTGCACTCCTGTGACCTGTATTCAGCCGACCATGGGCTAAAGTCCACTGTCAGCTGATGTCACTCAGTCGGTCCATGCTCTGGAGATATCTTGCCTTTAATGCCGGGATCAGCCCAGATGCCTCGACCGGCACGTGGCTCAGCCTCTCAGTGCACCACTGGGAGCCTAAGCCAGCCACTCCTGCTCCCTCCACAGCCCAGCGCTCTAGTGAGTGACTGAGCCACTGCTTACTGAAGACTGGAGACTGAGCAATCAGTGAGTGGTCTTTGATCATTCAGTTCTCAGTCTTAGAGGCGGAGCGGGATAGACCTAGGTAAGTATGGCTGTTTGTTTTTTTTATATTGCCGCACTTCTATTTAAGATGAATGAAAAATTGAATACCCAGTTTTACAAGTAAAATACAAGTGTCTATTTTCTTTTTTAACAACCAGGATGTTCTTTATTGAAACGTAGGCATGGCACAATAAAAGTAAAAGGCACAGGGAGTCACAATAAGGAGACTCAAAAAGGAACTTGGTACAAGCCCACATATGCAAAAGAAGACAAACTCAAGAACCACAAAGTAGGTACAGAAGAGTAGGACAACCTAAACCATAAAAATCAAGTCAGACAAGTGCAGACGGCAGCCATGGCCAGAATCTGTAGAAAGGAAGGTGAAGGTAATCACTGGGACAGTTATGGTTGCCAAATGTTATTATACTTCTTAGGACACTGTCTGTTAATAAACATAAGTTTGTACATAGGGAGAACTGCATTAATTGAAGTCTCCCACAAGGTCACAGAGGGGGGGAGAGGGTGCAGTCAACTTAAATAATACCTACTTTTTGGCATAATGCATCAAAAAGAAAATCAACAACTCAGTATATCTAGTCATCATTGTGGATACAATTACGGCAACTTTGGAGAGAGCAGGGGGGACAGCTGAAGATGAACGTTAATAATGTCAAAAACCTCTGTCCAAAACTGTGACACCTTAGCACAACTCCAGAACATGTGAAAATACATGCCGATAGCTGTTTGACACCGTGGGCAGCTAGCGGATCATTGAGCGTAAATTCTGTGCAGCCTCTGGGGAGTGTAGTACACTCGGTGAAGGAATTTTGTGTAAATCAATTTATGCCTAGAGGAGATGACATGTCTCAAGCTATGGTCAGAATAGTCTTCCCAGTCATCTCTGTCCAAGGTTGGAGTGTCAACCCTCCACTGCTTCTACAGCTAATCCATTTTGTGGAATTCCTCACTAGGAAGAGTTAAGTAGAGGGAAAAGAGGGGCTTGGATAGGGATTTCTGTGAAGGTATGTCCTCAGTAGGGTCTGTCACTAACCTGAGAGGGTGAAGAAATTGGGAACGAGCAGTGTGGTGTAATTGGAAATAATGGAAATAAATCCATCTAGGCTAGGCAAACCCAAACTTAGCAGATAGATCATGAAAGGATAGCAAATCACCAGACGGCATAATATCCCCGAGCGTCTTTATACCAAACGGAGCCCACAGCTGGGGGTCAGGCAACAGTGTAAAATGTGGCAGGAAGGGTTTTCCCCACAGCGGTTGATATGGGGACCAATGATCAGGTTGCAGGAAACGCCTCCTGGCAGAGGTCCAGACGCAAAAGGTCATCCTGGCAGGATGTGGGAGGTAGGCATAAGCCCTAGAACCCCAATACACCATCTTACCAAACCAGTGTCTATTGAATTTTAGAGGTGCACTGAATGGAAATTTTGCTGCTGAAAGCAAAACCGAAAATTCAGGATGCACTTGGCCAAAACCGAAACCAAAAATTACAGTTTTTAAAAAAACATTTATTTTTAAATAAAATTGTATTATAGTTGACTTTTTAATTAACATCATGTTAGTAAATGAATATGAATTTATTGGCACCTTTATCGGCACCTTTAGTTAAAGGAAGGCTCGAGAAAAATGCATCCCTTTAAATTCTATGTATGTCTTCACACTAGTCCCTTGCGCTTCCATTGTGGTGTTAAAAATCTTACTTGCTGCATTTGTGATCCGTTAAAAAATACGCACCTCCCCATTTAAATGCATTAAAAACGCAACAAGAACACATCAATAATGCACATGTGTTATGTTTGTGACGTGGTTTCTGAGTCACATGACCTATTAAAAACACACCATAAGCACAAATAACATTGCGGCAAAATTGTGGTAAAATTTGTTCAAAAACGTGCGTGTTTTCGGTGCCATTATCGGCACCTTTTTCTCTATCGGCAAAATGCCAAAAACACAATTTTCGACCTATATGTTTCGGCTGCCGAAATTCCTATGCATTTCTATTGGATTTAAAAATTTTACCAAAAAAATTTAAAAGAAGAGATGAACACAGATATTGCATAGAGTAGCCATGATCGTAAATGTACACAAAGCTACAAATATCTGCAGATAAAGCAACCCAGTAGACAAAGCTACTGTATCTTGTAAAGGGTATCTAAACCCCAAAACAAAATTTTTTCTATTGCGGTTTATCAGTGCTTGGGAGACATGACTTTTGTTATTTCACTTAAATCTGGTAATCCTGTTATACATTTCCTCTATCTGGTGTGACAAACAGCCCATGTCAGTTGTTGATGGAGTAAGTATATCTGCCACATAGAATCTTGAGATTCTTAAGGTAAATGGGTGGCAGGGAGAGGTCTGTAAGCAGCAAGGGGTTAAGTATTGATCACACCTTGCTCCCTAGCTCGGGTATAATTTTGCCTGACCTGGGTGTAATCAGTGTGGTTCTGAGAAAGAAGGAGCAGGCTGTGAGTGAACGTGCCTGCAGGTCTGAAGCAGACCCAGTGAGGTCTATCTGGTAGCCAGGAGGCTTTTATTCATGTAATGGACTTTTGTTTTGGGACTTTCTACCCCTGCGAGGGAAGCCTTTCTGTTCTCCATTATTTGCTGAATGAATAAACATGGGCAGGAAGCCCTTAAGACCTAACATACAGCTGGATTACATGTTTGAGAACCTCTCCACTTGAAACTAATGCAGTCACCACACTGGTAGGCTGCAATATATTTTTGGGTTTAGTTTTCATAGTTCTTTGCCTGCATTTCTTCTAAGACCCCATACACACTATCCAACTTTTGCTGTCAGATTTCCATCAGTTTTACCAAAACCATGTAGTGCAAGGGCCTGCCTGATTGCATGCAAATTGAAACGTACGATCGTCGCCAATCGTATGTTGGCTGATGTATGTAGCATACTGACTGCACTACACGATCGTACGACCACAGAAGAACGTTCAGGTGCATGTAATTAGCATCCGGCCATTCCTGACTTCTGAGCATGCGTGTTTTGCACAATACAACTTGAGCACTTGTTGGTATGACCAAGTTTTCTAGTCTGCTCATACAACTCCCGTCGTATGTTCGACTGTTCAAATCGCGCATACGAATGATCGATTACATAGACGACGGTCGTAAGTATGACCTGTTGTATACAACCATCGAACTGTGTGTACAGGGCTTTAATGTTTGACCTCATATTATATGGTTGTGGTAAATTGGCTAGTGTGTATCCAGCTTAATTTCCTGGAGCTTTCTTTAATGCAGAGCACCAATAATTTTAGGCTGCATGGTGGCTAAGTGGTTATTATGTTCATCTTACAGAATTTTGGTTCTGAGTTTTAATTACATCTCCAGGGAGTTTCTACAATCTCCCCATATTTGAGTGAGGTTTATCATAAGCTCCAGTTATTTCTTATAATCTAAAAACCTGCTGGGAAGTTAGCCCTGGTATACTCATGAATGTGTAAGGGACAATGGATTGTGAGCTCCTTTAGGGGACAGAACTGATTTATAACCTCTGTAAATGCACCGTATATTATTTTCTGACCACCCAAGGGCATTTGGATCAATCCACCGGATCAAAATATTGTTCTATTAGCATTTAGTAATTATAGCTTTGAAAATTATTCATTGCAAGGCAATCCGTACTGTATAGCTATGGGAAATAAGTCATAAAGAGATCGTTTAACTGTGCTCTAGGAGAAATTTAGCTTTTTTAAACAGTGAAGATGTTAGAAGGAAAGAATAGTTATTGCGGGCATCCCGGGTCCTCCTCCTTTAGATATCTAAACATACCAAATAAAAGCACAATATACTAATGCTTTGTGATGTGGCTGTGTAATCAGATGGTATAGATGCAAGTCATAGGAGTCGTTTTTATCAACTATATTGAGAAAGACCATTATACGTAAGTTTTCATAGTTTAAAATATCTAGTTCTACTTTGTCCTAATATGTAGACGTATAAACCAAAATAATGCAGTATAATTATGTGGGTTTGACAAGGGGATTTAATACACAGTACCCCTCCATTAAAACATAACTCAGCAGTGCCACAATTTACTAGGCTTAAAGTATTACTAAACCTATGGTGCAGTTACGTTTATAGCAAAGCAACCCCCACTCCTCCTCCTATTTTTTGACTCATGTGTCTCCAATACAGAAAAATATCATTGGCTAAATTGTCCAGTTGTTTGTAAAATATCTTCCTGCCTGAGCTCACGCATGTGCTCTGCAGTTACATTCATCATTAAAGCGCGACTCCACTGTTGGAAAAAAATCATTCCCCTCTGGGTGATCAATGTACACTGCAAGGATTATAACAACCTTTGTTGCAGATTCCTATCTTTTGTTATTCTGACGAAATCACTGTTTGTTCCTCTGTGCCTCTCTGCTAAGTGGGTCTAATGGGAGTGGTCTCATAATTATCAGTCAGATGTGCAGCTGTCAAGCACTAATGAGGAAATCTGCTGGACCTGCATCCCTTTAGATGTGTTCCTATTGGAAGTATCTCCCCAAAAATGACATTTTTGTTGCAGGGGATGCCTGAAATCTGACTTGTATCTTAGGTAGACTGCTGGGAATATTGATGAGCCAATCACACAAGCAGGAAATGATGATTCTGAGGAGTGGTCAGTACACACTCTGTGTACAGAACAACTCCAGGTAGCCATATTGGATGGCATTTTTAGAAAATTACAGAGGCTGCAGACTGAAAAGGAAATGTCATTTTTAATAACATTTAACAACAATACTACTGGTATCGCAATTGTACACACTATATTATTATTTTTTTTTATTTGCTATTTTTTTCTCCCATGAAAGTGGAGTTACCCTTTAAGGCCTTCTAAATACGAGCTCAGATATAATGGTACTGTATCAAAAGTGTAACCACACTTTAAAGATACACTCCAGACAAAATGGCAAAATAATCATGGGAAAATATGCATTTGATCCATTTTCTGCAAGCCAAGGGTGTCAAGGCATTTCCCCCCCATCCTGGACTCACAGGAGAATGCAGAGATCAGGGGGGCTCCAAGCAACCTTGTCAGAAGGCATGATATGGTCCTGATCCAGTCCAGTAAAACAATGCAGTCCAGGATCCTCCTCAGCCTGTGATAAGACAATGAATGAACCTCAGAATACTGTATTCCTTCAGTAAGTACAGTATTTTCAATTACTGATCACTGACTGTTAGACTAACAGCAGTGTGCAAATCAATAGAGCCTGGACTAACTCACCGTACTGACTCTTAGTCTGGATGTTGCGTCGTGGACTAAAAAATGGTAATATAAGCAGAGGTTTGGGTACTTATGCAAACTCTTTAAATTTAATTATTTTTTTTAAACTAAAAGTACATATGTTTTCACAATTGCAGTAACTGTATAAAAGACAAGTGAGTACTAATATGTTTCACAATAACTCATCTGCTTATGTTGGGGAGGTCACCCCAAACTTGTGTTACTAACCCCACAACAGTAAAATCAGTCTGTATATGTAACATAGCATGCTTGTTATACTCACTGTGGAACTTAAGGGGATAATCATCTGCATTGTGTAAAAAGGCTGTTTTATTCTGTATGGATAGATACTTCCCTCCTGCACTGTCTATCTGCGAAAGAGCAGCTAACAGACAGGGTAGCCCACCTGCACATGCTCAGTTGTGTCTTTTATGCTCGCAAGAACATGTAGTTGTTCTCAGAGATAGCCAGGTCACATGATATTGACATCACACAAGAGGGTGTGTATAGAGGCTGTAGTGGAAATCTCCTACCTGCACTCTCGGCATGAAGAAACTGTGCAGTCTATCGTGTAAATGTGGTATACAGTTCATCCAAAAAGGTATATAGTGACAGTATTTTAATGTAAAAAGAAGATTTATAAGCTGTGGGCACTGTGGTGGGGCAGATTAACTATTTTCATATTACTAGGTTTAGTAACACTTTAACGTGAGAGTAGAATTACACCATTGATCTGAAAATGTATGGAATTTTAGGGGACAATTTCTATTCCCATGTATATATTTTTTTATACTTTTCTACTGGGCTACAGTAGGGAATTATGTACTCCATCTGTTTAATATTTATGGCTTTGCAAGTTTAGCCCTCTTTTGGGGTTGGTGTTATGAGAAATGGTCCTCCCCAAACAGCATAAACCTATAGGTAAAAAGGAAAAACAGAACCCTCACTAAGTGGAAGAGTGCCATTGAGTAGAAGGGGTTCCCCTCCTGAGAAATGAACCAGTAAGCTAATCAAGGTAATTGGAAGCAGAGAAACTATTGCATACCAGCATATAACATTAACCATAAGTATACAGATGCATACCAGTATATAAATAATACAAGCTTTATATAAGAGATTAATAACAGTATATACATCCAGTGTACAAACAGGTATTATGAGCAAAGGGCCCGATGAGAGTCCTGGTGGAATTGTGAGCAGATACCCTGGTATATATAGTTATTGATAGAGATACCTCTGGATGAAATTTGCAACAAAGTCCCCTCGCAGGAATGATGCAGTGTCTGTCTTTGTGTTGGAGACCTAAAAATAAGATCTGTGGTGATGAGGATATTCTCTAGCCATTACCCAGCCAGCCTGGAATGCAGTCCTAGTTATCTGGCATTGCATAATCATCTCTTCTGATCTGGTATTAGTAGCATAGACAGGATATGTCCCTGAGACCTGCCCCCTCTCTTTCCACTTCTGTCTTCAAGGATCATTTCCCAACAATCCCAGAGTCAGGAAGTGACATACATAATTATGCATTGCAGTGTGATACTAGCAGCTGACAGTAGAGGGCAGCGGACCCCTTCACTAGCCATAAACAAAGTTGCTTGCAAAAATATTCAAGTATATTTTGGCCAACATTCTTCTAGTCTAGTAAATAAATAAACATCAAGTGATAGGTGCGTGACATTTGCCTTGAGTTCATTACATTGTGTACAGTTGGGGGTAGCCATGCATCTCATTTTGTGCAGTCAAACAGGAGATAGGTATGTGTATTATATAATATAATATACATTTAAACGAATCTATTAACCACTTCAGCCCCGGAAAGGATTTCACACTTTAGGACCAGAGCCCTTTTTGCGATTCGGCACTGCGTCGCTTTAACTGACAATTGCGCGGTCGTGCGACGTTGTACCCAAACTAAATTTGCGTCCTTTTTTTCCCACAAACAGAGCTTTCTTTTGGTGGTATTTGATCATCGCTGTGTCATTTCTGATCGCCGCTATAAACGAAAGAAGAGCGACAATTTTGCAAAAAAACCCAAATTTCTTACTTTTTGCTAAATTACAAATCCAAAAAAAAAATACAAAAAAAACATTTTTTTTCATCAGTTTTGGCCGATTTATATTCTTCCTCATATTTGTGATAAAAAAAATCGCAATCGGCGTTTATTGATTGGTTTGCGCAAAAGTGGCCGCGTTTACGGATGATGAGAATTCATTTTTGGGGTTTTTATTTATTTATTTTTTTACTAGTAATGGCGGCGATCTGCGATTTTTAGCGGTACTGCGATATTGGGGCGGACATGTCGGACTATTTTGACACTTTTTTGGGACCATTTATACAGCGATCAGTGCTATAAAAATGCACTGATTACTGTGTACATGCCATTGGCAGTGAAGGGGTTAACCTGCAGGGGGGCGCTCTAAGGGTTAACTGTGTTCCCTGGGCGTGTTCTAACTGTGGGGGGACTGCCCTAGCAGGGGAAGGGAAGTGATCACAGCTTCCATGTAGAGGAAGGCTGTGATCACAGCCCTTCCCCTTCTCACAGAACGGAGGTCCGTGTTTACTTACACGGACCTCCGTTCTTTCACTCCGGGGGGGGCATCGCGGGTAGCCGGCGGCGATCGAGTCCGCTGCACCCGCTCCCTGGCCCTCCCCGAACACAGTGAGCGTGCAGGCACGCCTCCGGCGGCGCGCGTGCGCTCACAGTGCGCGATCTCAAAGCCGCCGTCGTATGACGGCGATTTGCGATATCAAACCACTTTGTCGCCGTCAACCTGCGGTTGGCGGTCGGCAAGTGGTTAATAAAAGTAGGTGAGACCAAGATATGAAAAGAACATCACCCCATCCCAAGTAAGATTTCCATGAAATCTTAGCAGCCAGTGGAGTTTTACCCAGCTTGGTATGTAGCAAGTGGTAATAGAGATATTAATCTTTTTGGGCCTTGCAGCTTTAATACTTTGATTAGTGGGTATTCAGACATGGTCTTTCAATTGTTCCTCCAAAGCCATGGCAAGGTGTTAATTTTCAATAGAAAAACCACAGGGGAAAATGGTGTTTTTCCTGTGATTGCTTGGTTAACAATATTGTTGCGTCCTGCTAAAGGTCTTCAAGAGTTACAATACCACAGGATGCTCATAATGCAGTATCTGGAATTGTACTAAATTGTGCTAATAAAGGGTTGACCCATAAAAAAAACTTTCTAGGGAGGTTCTGAAATAAAGTGAGATGTTTAACCTCAATCCACACTAATTTGGCTACTTTCAGGATAGGTAGGTGGTGTTTGTGGGGGAATAATGTATCAGTCTCTAGGAATATAATGTGCCAAGTGTGCTTTTGCCTTATGGAGAACTACAGGGAGGGCTCATGTGATTAGGTCTTCTAGTTGCCAAGTGCTATAAAAACATATCCAGCAAAGCCATAGCCATAGCATAGTCATGGTAGTGAGGGACACCTATTAGTAAAAGTATGTAGGCATAGGACACACCTCCTGCCACGCCCCCTTAAAGGAGAATTCTACAAAAAAAAAATTGGTTAAACCCACAAGTGCTTATTTTACCACTTCAATTCCTTTATACTGGCTTTTGAAATTTCCAAATGGAGGAAATTACAAATTGGATGAAAGATTTAGCACTGAGAAACACTTTTTGAAAGATAAAAAGTGCATTTTATATACAGCTATATAGATCAGACCAAAATGAGGGACAAATAATAAGGAAAGAGAGACAGAGGGACTTTGTTCCGAATGAGGGACAGTCCCTCGAAATCAGGGACATTTGATAGCTATGCATATCGGCTACCTCTTTAGGCCTTTGTACTTTGGCTAGTGTAAGCTTAGGTCTAGTTGTACACATTCAATATATTTTATACATTCATAACTAGAATGAGGTTATACATGCCTGGAGTTCAGCTTTGCTTACAGTATATTGTAAATAGAAAAGCAAAAAATGAATATATTGCAATTTGCCAGTTCTTAGATGTGGTTGCTGTGTTAATTTTCTTTTTTCAGGCTGAACACATTTCTGCAAGTACGGAAAAATACCTGTTGATTCAATTTGCCACTGCCTGTGTACTGAAAACTGGAATCTCAGACAGAGTTCTCATCCCTGTCCAATGTTCTTCTGTGGACAGCAGAACACCTCCCCATTATGTCTTGGAAATAAGAGGAGGGGAAGGTGTTTGTGGTCCAAATCACGATATTTGGACACATATTGTTACAAATGTCTCACTAATGTCATAAATGTAAATCGTTTGTATGTGTTTTGATGTCAAATAATTCCTATGGGAAAGGTGTATCCACAAACACTTCCTTCCTTAGGGTGACAGTGCTTACTTTCCTGTCCGCTGCCAATGCATGGTGTGTTGGCACAGTCCGCCGTACTCACAGCAGAACTGCTGTACAAAGTCTTCTTTTGTGAAAGTTTAGTTCTTCTTTAACATAGTTACGTTCTATATCTCCTGGCCTGATGTATTTGATGTGAAAGTCCTTATCTCTTATTCCTTTATCTTGACCCCAGTGTTTTAGGCAGACTCTTTGGATTGGCATTGTCCATGGGAATAATAATGGTCCCAAACATGACCAGGAAAAGATTGTTTCCAAAGGTTTACTGACATGGCCGTTATGAATGGTTTATGGAAGATCTTTGCTAGCAACATTTGTTCATTAAATTTCATGGTAGACACTCATCAATCACTTGCTTGTTCCTTAGGGTGTTGCTTGCCCACAGAAAAAAGGAGACTTTAAGAATTAGTCTGCAGGGTATACTGGCAAACATTGTTTCTTTTCAGTGGGCTTTATTAAATCCCCTGAGTACAATTTATCCAACACTTGCCAGTTTCCAACTATTGTCTATATTCTTAGGAATAGCAAATTTGATTAGTAAGTGCAAAGGTTGAATAATCTATAGTTTCTGAAGGTACAAAAAAGCAATATAAAGTTTATAAAATGCCACAAGGGCAAAAAGAGGGAAAACAGTATAACTCACTGACTCGCCAATAATGTGGTGTGGGTGCAACTACCCAAAATACGGCAAACTACAAAAAAAACTACAGCTGTAAAGCTGTAAAGAACAGACTGTAAAAAGTAGGTAATGATGGTCTCCCAAGCAGTATAGGTAAATTACACAAATGTTTATTGAGAGCAATATATAAAAAATACTATTAGAGAAACGAAATGGGTTGACAATAAGTCAGCCATCTATAGATGACACAATCCGGATTGTAGCCCCTATCAGTCAATAGGCATGTCTGCCAGTCCTATAGGAACTAAAGGAACCAAGCTATTATGTAAACTATTATGTTAAACTAATTTCCCTAAGGTGATCTCGGTATCATGTGTTGAAAACAATGTCCTTAACACCTGAAATCAGCAAGCAAATAAGTAATGCCTCGTACACACGGTTCGACGATCGCACGTACAATCGTGTCGAATCGTATGTTGGCTGTTGTATGCAGCATACTGACTGCACTACACGATCGTACGGCCGAGGAAAGAACGTTCAGGTGCATGTAATTAGCATCCAGCCATTCCTGACTTCTGAGCATGCGTGTTTTGCACAATACAACTTGCTCTGTACACACGATACAACGGTCGTATGAGAGCTTGTTGGTACGACCAAGTTTTCTAGTCTGCTCACACAACTCCCTTGTACGACCGTCGTATGTTCGACTGTTCAAATCGCGCATACGAACAATCGATTTCGCATACAACGGTCGTGAGTACAACCTGTTGTATGCGATCATTGAACCGTGTGTACGAGGCTTTAGTCTGCAAAGCATAGGAAGCAGCATCCAGCAAATGTTTAACTAAAAAAACAATCCAGCTTTTATATTTAGAGCAAGCTGTCCCATGTTTTTTTTTTCTTAAATAAAGCAATTTTAATATTTTTTCCTACTCCGCCCGCTTACTTTTGTACTTTTGGTTCTCTGATAAAAGGTGCCTTGACCTCTTGCTTATTTAGTGCTATCTTGGATCCAGTGTGAGCGGCACCAGCAGACATAGAGTTGCCATTCCTTAAAGTGGAACTTCACCCTGAGGGGTAAGTTCTACTATATTCCCTCCTCTTCTTCTTTTGGATTTTTTTTTTTTTGAGAGGAGCGGGTACTTAGTTTCCTCAAGTACCCGCTCCCACTTCCAGTGGAATTGTCTAAGCCAGGGGTGTCCAACCTGCGGCCCAAGACAGCTATGAATGTGGTCCAACACAAAATTGTAAACTTAAAATGTTGATGTTTTATTTCTTTTATTTTTTTTATAAAAATGCATTTAGGCCTGGTTCACACCTATGCATTTTTTAGTGCGTTTTCAATTTTGCAGAAACACACTACAGTCCATTTAACATGGTTTCCTATGGGTCACATTCACATCTGTGCAGTTTATGGAAAAGGCCATGGACTTTTTTTCTGTTTTTTGGATCCACAGACATCAATGAATAAAAAACGTGTATTGAAAAATGCAAAATGCACCTGGAACCACGGGATTTGGTTGGTGACAGACTGGTTAGTAAGTTGAACTTGGAATTCTTTGTTTTTTGTTTGTGTCCGCCCTTCCATAGCTCCTTACTGCAATGGCCAGTTATAGGCGGGGACAATGACTTTAGCTTGTATTGTATACAGCTCAGATAACACACTGGCACCCTAGCCGCCATTGTGCAATATGCTGGGTGTCTAGTTTGTTCCTGTACCTTTAAGGAGGGATGGGCTTCTCCAGTCACCTGTCCTCCATCTATCCATTAAACTGTATGTGCTTCCATTGTGAAGCCTCTTATACAGTTAGGTCTGCAGTACACAGGGAGCCTAATCGGGGCCTGCAGCTTACGCATACACTTGCAAATGTGTGTAACCAATCCCCTGCCTTTTATACGCTACTGTTAGATAGGTGAATTTGATTGGTCGCAAACTGGTCAGTAGGTTGAGCTTGGAATTCTTTGTTTTTTGTTTGTGTCCGCCCTTCCATAGCTCCTTACTGTAATGGCCAATTATAGGTGGGGACAGTGACTTTAGCTTGTATTGCACCTGGAATATGCAAACTGCAACCTGCTTATGTGTGAATCAGGCCCTACACTTAGCAAACAAATGAGCCTGAAGAAAAAAATTACAGTGTCTCTTTATTGGACTTTTAGAAGTTTTATCTTCTCAAAGAAAAATATCCCACTTTTCACAATCACGCCTTATTAATGTCATCAGTTTTCGGCAGCACCAATATTTGTGAGCAACTATTTTCAAAGATGAAGCACTCAAAGCGGCAAAATTAGAACCAAAATATCTGATGAGCACCTTGAGAATTCTTTGAGGATTGCTGCTACATCCATCAAATATCACGCTGGTAAAAAAATATTAGAAACAAATTAAGTTGTATTACTCAGATAGAAACATAAAAAAGCGATGGCAGGAAAAAGACTGAGTAACTCATTGAGTCTGCCTGTTTTTTTTTATTGCTCTTTTGTTTCTCTGTTTCGTTAACTTTTTTGTCTGAGTACATTATCTATATCAGTGATCGTTTACTTGTGATCTGCCCTACTTTTTCACCAGCTATCTTTAGGCCTCATACACACAGACGTTTTTTGACGCCGGCGTTTTCTGGCGTTTTTTGCAGCTCTCCATGTTAGTCAATGGCCCCATAAAAACGTTGGCGTTTTTGAGCTGTAGATGGCGTCAGCGTTAGTGAGCTGATAGTAGAACCCACAGCCATCGCGTTCTGAGGCTGTAACATTTTGGCATTTTTTAACGCCGACGCCGCAAAACGCCAACAAACCCCAACTAATATTGTACCGGCGTTTTTTGACGCCGACGTTTTTAGGTTGAAAAATAGCAGAGGGATGATTTTTTTTTTAAAACGCCTATTGACGCCGACGCTCACTAACGCCGATGTATAACGCCGAAAAACGCCGATTTTTTTTTTTTTTCCTTGACGTCGGGCCAGACGTTTTGTTTATTTTTAGAGATACGCCCGTGTGTATGAGGCCTTATTGTCAGTGTATTTTATGTGTGGCCCAAGACAATTCCTCTTCTTCCAATGTGGCCCAGGTAGTTCAAAAGGTTGGACACCACTGATCTAGGCAATTCCACTGGAAGTCCAACCCCTGCTCCCCCCCCCCCCCCCGAGACACCAGGAGGTTGCTGGACCATTCACACAGTGCAGCATGGATCGCACGTGTGCAGTGGGTAGCCAACTGTGAAGCCGCAAGGAGCCACAGATGGATTCCCACTCTAAAGATGCCAGTGCCGAAGACCCGAAGATCAGCTAAGAACCAGCCCAGGTGAGGACGGCACCGCATCCCAGGACAGGTAAGTGTACTTTAAATAATAGTCAGCAGCTACAGGATTTGAAGCTGATGGCTTTACATTTTTTAAACCTGACTGACGAAAAGGAGGCTTAGACTGTAAAAGCCTGTTATACGTATATCACATCACCACACAGTCCGCCTAGAGCTGGAGCACTTCATTATGTTAAATCCCAGGACAGTCCCGGGAAATCCAGGATGGTCCAGTGGAATCCATTACAGTTGGGGTGCATGATTATTGCGGTATCTAGAGATCCAGTTGTTGTAAATATATGGGTGATGCCAACATGTTGTAAATATATGAGTGATGACTAATAGTTATTGAATTTTTAGTGCTAGTAGGAGAAATAGGAGTACACCAATTCAATGCAAAATTCTTTCAATCAAGCCGAGTTCTCCTGCAGCAACTTGGTTCTCCAGAGAGAGACATTTGTTGGATTCCAGAAGAGATGGCAAAATCCAGCAGAGTATTTCTAAATATTACAATGTTCAGAAGTCCTCAGAGATGCATTCAAAATATTTAGTCCCTTTCTATCATGGCAAGCATAGAGGCATTTCACCCATCCAGCATATATATCCAATCTGTATTATGAATGGGGCTGATCATTGTAATATGTTGCGTTGAATTGGTGTACTCCTTGTTTCTATAGAAACACTAATAATTACAATAATTATTAGTCATCACTCATATATGTACAACACCAGTGGGAGTTCTACTTGTACATAATAGACTTGTCGTATCAGTATGTATTGTTTTATGAACATACAGTATCTCACAAAAGTGAGTACACCCCTCACATTTTTGTAAATGTTTTATTTTATTTTTTCATGTGACAACACTGAAGAAATGACACTTTGCTACAATGTAAAGTAGTGAGTGTACAGCTTGTATAACAGTGTAAATTTGCTGTCCCCTCAAAATAACTCAACACACAGCCATTAATGTCTACACCACTGGCAACAAAAGTGAGTACACCCCTAAGTGAA
The DNA here is from genome assembly GCA_018402905.1 of Glandirana rugosa. Taxonomy (NCBI): domain Eukaryota; kingdom Metazoa; phylum Chordata; class Amphibia; order Anura; family Ranidae; genus Glandirana; species Glandirana rugosa. Next base: position 400,204 of record BLSH010011384.1, read on the forward strand.
AATGTTCAAATTTGGCCCAAAGTGTCAAATTTTGTGTGGCCACCATTATTTTCTAGCACTGCCTTAACCCTCTTGGGCATGACGTTCACCAGAGTTTCACAGGTTGCCACTGGATTCCTCTTCCACTCCTCCATGACGACATCACAGCGCTGGTGGATATTAGAGACCTTGAACTCCTCCACCTTCTGTTTGAGGATGCCCCATAGATGCTCAATAGGGTTTAGGTCTGGAGACATGCTTGGCCAGTCCATCACCTTTACCCTCAGTTTCTTTAGCAAAGCAGTGGTTGTCTTGGAGGTGAGTTTGGGGTCGTTATCATGTTGGAATACTGCCCTGCGGCCCAGTCTCCGAAGGGAGGGGATCATGCTTTGCTTCAGTATGTCACAGTACATGTTGGTATTCATGGTTTCCTCAACGAACTGTAGTTTCCCAGTGCCGACAACACTCATGCAGCCAAAGACCGTGACACTCCCACCACCATGCTTGACTGTAGGCAAGACACACTTGTCTTTGTACTCCTCACCTGGTTGCCACCACACACACTTGACACCATCTGAACAAAATAAGTTTATCTTGGTCTCATTAGACCACAGGACATGGTTCCAGTAATCCATGGCCTTAGTCTGCTTGCCTTCAGCAAACTGTTTGCGGGCTTTCTTGTGCATCATCTTTAGAAAAGGCTTCCTTCTGGGATGACAGCCATGCAGACCAATTAATGCAGTGTGCGGCGTATGGTCTGAGCACTGACAGGCTGACCCCCCACCCCTTCAACCTCTGCAGCAATGCTGGCAGCACTCATACGTCTATTTCCCAAAGACAACCTTTGGATAGGATGCTGAGCACATGCACTCAACTTCTTTGGTCGACCATGGCGAGGCCTGTTCTGAGTGGAACCTGTCCTGTTAAAACACTGTATGGTCTTGGCCACCATGCTGCAGCTCAGTTTCAGGGTCTTGGCAATCTTCTTATAGCCATGGCCATATATATGTAGAGCAACAATTCTTTTTTCAGATCCTCAGAGTTCTTTTCCATGAGGTGCCATGTTGAATTTCCAGTGACCAGTATGAGAGAATGAGAGTGATAACACCAAATTTAACACACCTGCTCCCCATTCACACCTGAGACCTTGTAACACTAGCGAGTCACATGACACCGGGGAAGGAAAATGGTTAATTGGGCCCAATTTGGACATTTTCACTTAGGAATGTACTCACTTTTATTGCCAGCGATTTAGACATTAATGGCTGTGTGTTGAGTTATTTTGAAGGGACAGCAAATTTACACTGTTATACAAGCTTTACACTCACTACTTTACATTGTAGCAAAGTGTCATTTCTTCAGTGTTGTCACGTGAAAAGATATAATAACAAATTTACAAAAATGTGAGGGGTGTACTCACTTTTGTGAGATACTGGATGTAGTATCCTACATTTGTAAAGAATGGTGACTATGACCGGTGATCAAGTCACATGTGTAGGTACCATGTCCTATGCTAGCAGACTAATAGAATTGTATTATCAAGGTATCTACCTTTCATCTGGTAGTTTGTGTTGTGCCCTCTATTTGTGCTGGAGGTGTAAATTACAGATCTTAATGCTTAAAGCGTTACTAAACCCAGGACCCTGCATTCACTATATGGAATGCATGGAAATGCAATTATTTTAGTAAATATAAACTGCTACATACCTTTTCTCATCAGCAGTATATAGCAGTCTTGTGACTTCTATCAGTGTCTGGTTAAATCTTGTAGGAGGAGTTTTCATTCTCCCACAATTGTCCTATGAGAATGCAGGACCCCTGACCCTCTGTCTGGAGAGTGCTGATCACTCTCCCAAGAGAAAAAAACCTCTCTAGCAATACACACCAAACTGAGCATGTGCAGCTTGTCCCCTAGACAAGCCCCCCTAGAAAGACCAGCCTAATTTCATTGCATTAAACTGCTTCTTATTTCCAAAATGGTACAATCCATTTTCAGTCCTGAATTATTATCCTTACCCAAAGAATGCTATATGATTACAGCTAAGATATCATTTAAACTCCCTTTTTTTTTTAATCCAGGGCTTTTTTCTAAGAGAATAGGTGAAGAAAATCCCAAGTCATCCATACTCCCTGCCCCCTCCCCACCTCTGAGCACCATCCCTCATCTCTCACCCCTACCCACATCTCAATACCACCCCTTCTGGAGAATGCAGAATCATGTATCATTTTGTGGTAGTAAGTAATGTCTATAGAATCTGTTAATGATAACAAGAAAGGCAGTAAAAGGGATCCCCTGCAGCCAGCAACAATAGACTCCCCCAAAACAGTAGTTCTCCCAGGAAACAATAGACCCCCCCAGCAACAAAAGATCCCTCCCAGGAACAATAGTTTTTTTCCTCAACAGTAGATCCCCTTCAGCAACATAAGATGCATTAGAACCCCCACCATCAATAATAGACTCCATCAAGCAAAATAGACATCCTTCCCCTTCAAGAGAGATACTCCTCACCAGCAACACTACACCCCCAGGGACAATAGATCCCACAGCAATCAACATTAATAGACTCTCCAGCACACCCCAGCATCCCTGGGGTATACATATAGCCAGTACATACATTCAGTGCTGAGGTGCTGGAAATGCATACCACTGTGTTCCTGCTGAAAAAAGCCCTGTTTATATCAGCGTAGAGGTGTCAGTGATACATTTTATTTATTTATTTAGTTTTCCCCATAGTGACAGAAATTACATAATACAGTGCCTTGAAGAAGTATTCATAACCCTTGAAATTTTCCACATTTCATCATGTTACAACCAAAAACATAAATATATTATATTGGGATTTTATGTGATAGACCAACACAAAGCGGCACATAATTGTGAAGTGGAAGGAACAAATGTTTTTTTTAACATTTTTTACAAATAAATATGTGAAAAGTGTGGGGTGCATTTGTATTCAGCCCCCCTGAGTCAATACTTTGTAAAACCGCCTTTCCCTGTAATTACAGCTGCAAGTCTTTTTGGGGATCTGGTCTCTACCAGCTTTGCACATCTAGGGAGTGACATTTTTCTTTGCAAAATAGCTCAGGCTCTGTCAGATTGGATGGAGAACGTCTGTGAACAGCAATTTTCAAGTCCTGCCAAAGATTCTCAATTGGATTTGACTGGGCCATTCTAACACATGAATATGCTTTAATCTAAACCATTCCATTGTAGCTCTGGCTGTATGTTTAAGGTGGTTGTCCTGCTGGAAGGAGAACCTCTGCCCCAGTCTCAAGTCTTTTGCAAACTCTAACAGGTTTTTGCCCTGTATTTTTCTTCATCCATCTTCCCATCAACTCTGACCAGCTTACCTGTCCCCGCTGAAGAAAAGCATCCCCACAACATGATGCTGCCACCACCATGTTTCACAGTGGGTATGGTGTGTTCAGGGTGATGTGCAGCGTTCATTTTCCAAAACATATAGTGTTTTGCTTTTAGGCCAAAAAGTTAAATTTTGGTCTCAGATGACCAGAGCACCTTCTTCCACATGTTTGCTGTGTCCCCCACATGGCTTCTCGCAAACTGGACTTCTTATGGCTTTCTTTCAACAATGGCTTGCATAAAGGGCAGATTTGTGGAGTGCATGACTAATAGTTGTCCTGTGGACAGATTCTCCCACCTGAGCTGTGGATCTCTGCAGCTCCTTCAGAGTTGCCATGGGCCTCTTGGCTGCTCCTCTGATGAATGCTCTCCTTGCCCGGCCTGTTCGTTTAGGTGGACGGCCATGTCTTGGTAGGTGTGCAGTTGTGCCACACTCGTTCCATTTTTGGATGATGGATTGAACAGTGCTCCGTGAGATGTTCAAATCTTGGGATATTTATTTATGACCTAACCCTGCTTTAAACTTCTCCACAACCTTATCCCTGACCTGTCTGGTGTGTTCCTTGGTCTTCATAATGCTGTTTGTTCACTAAGGTTCTCTAACAAACCTCTGAGGACTTTACAGGACAGCTGTATTTATACTGAGATTAAATTACACACAGGGGGACTCTATTTACTAATTAGGTGACTTCTGAAGGTAATTGGTTCCATTCGATTTTAGTTCAGGGTAACGGCGTAAAGGGGGCTGAATACAAATGCACCCCACACTTTTCATATATTTATTTGTAAAAAAAATTGAAAACAATTCATCATTTTCCTTCCACTTCACAATTATGTGCCACTTTGTGTTGGTCACATAAAATCCCAATAAAATACATTTACGTTTTTGGTTGTAACATGACAAAATGTGGAAAATATCAAGGGGTAGGAATACTTTTTCAAGGCACTGTACTTAACATCCAACATGGGTACAATCAGCTATAATCAGGTACAGGTATTGGTGCATAACATAACATATTGTAAAATTCACCCCTCTACCACACTTCAGCACCCTGGGGGGGGGGGGGGTGAATAAAAGGGCAGAAGGGCAGTTCTAGGGAACAGTTAAATACTGCAAATATTGTGACAGGTGAAACTTGCTAAATAATTTTTTTTAAGTGTATCTCATTGGTAGTTAAAAAAAAAGCACTTACAATATGCACCAGGGAGGTATTACTCGTCAGTACCATGTGACTGGCAAAATATTACTGCTTGCTAAGCAGCCCATGTAATGAGTGCACTGTGCTCCTGTTGTCCCTGCTATGTCAGCACTTAGGACGCAACATTCCATCTGTCCCTTGCAATACCTGCCAATTACCAGACACATGGCAACACAATGCCATCTCTTTCCCATACAGCACTACTGATAGAATTTTGCTTGAAGACTGGATAATAAGCTTTGCTCATACTCTTTATTTCCAATTTCCTTGATTCATGCATATTTTAACCAGCAGTTACAACAAAAGGATATTTCTTCTCTCCAACTTGGTTATAAATCGTTGAAGGTGACATAACTAGGCCATTGTGCAGCCATCCCCCAGACACTGCCAGTCTTAGTGCTTTCTTCTGTATGTTCACTTTCGACCCATGTCAGTTCATTTTAACAAAACTATCATGTTTCTACCTCTGTTTATTGATTTTTAGCTCTTCTCGTTGCTGTAAATTCCCATGTAGCATCCACACTTTGTATTAAAAACTAGTATCATCATGGTCATCTGTTGGCGGTGTCAGTAAGCCAATGAAAGTTGAAACAGCTCTATTTGTACAAATTGTGAGAATTTATGTTCCCTGGCTCATGAAGATGAGTCGGCGTCACTTTTTTTCTAGCTAGACATCTTAAGATGGATGAAAAATGGAATACTCAGTTCCTGTAGAGGTGAACTAAAGATGAGATGTCATTCTATATGGTGCATGAACTTTGCAATCGTATTCATCACTAAGGACTTCAGAGTCCGAGCTCTGTTATAAGTAGAACTGCACCAAAGGTGTAATTACACATTAAAGGTACAAGTCAATCAAAATAGAAAAATAAACCCTGAAGTGCATTTTTATGCAGGTTATGCTGTAGTTTACGAATCAACCCTTGTACTTATTATTAGTAATCATTCAATCCACCTTCTGGGAGCCCAGACCGTTTAAGGCCCCTTCCTCCACCCTGGACTCCTAGGAGAATGTTGTAGAAATCAGGAGTGACCCAACCCCTGTGCTTATTGTTCGCAATCATTCAACCCACTTCCTGTGAGCCCGGAGCATTGAGGCCCCTTCTTCTACCCTTGGGGCCTAGGAGAATGTTGTAGAAATCAGGGGTGACCCAACCCCTGTGCTTACTGTTAGCAATCATTCAACCCACTTTCTGTGAGCCCGGAGCATTGAGGCCCCTTCCTCTACCCTGGACTCCTAGGAGAATATTGTAGAGATCGGGGGTGATCCAACCCCTGTGCGCTTATTGTTAGCAATCATTCAACCCACTTTCTGGGAGCCCACAGCATTGAGACCCCTTCCTCTACCCTGGACTCCTAGGAGAATATTGTAGAGATCAGGGGTGATTCAACCCCTGTGCTTATTGTTGGCAATCATTCAACCCACTTTCTGGGAGCCCACAGCATTGAGACCCCTTCCTCTACCCTGGACTCCTAGGAGAATGTTGTAGAAATCAGGGGTGATCCAACCCCTGTGCACTTATTGTTAGCAATCATTCAATCCACTTTCTGTGAGCCCAGATCATTGAGGCCCCTTCCTCCACCCTGGACCCTCAATTCTTTGTGGCTTAGATTCAACAAGGTGTTGGAAACATTCCTCAGAGATTTTGGTCCATAGTGACATGATGGCATCACGCAATTGCTGCAGATTTGCCGGCTGCACATCCATGATGCAAAGCTCCCATTCCACCACATCCCAAAGGTGCTCTATGGGATTTAAATCTCGTGACTGTGGAGGCCATTGGAGTGCAGTGACCTCATTGTCCAGTGGTGAGATGATTTGATCTTTGTGACATGGTGCATTATCCTGCTGGAAGGAGCCATCAGAAGATGGGTACACTGTAGTCATAAAGCGATGGAAATGGTCAGCAACAATACTCAGGTAGGCCATGGAGTTTAAGCAATGCTCAATTGATACTCAGGGGCCCAAAGTGTGCCAAGAAAATATCCCCCACACCATTACGCCATCACCACCAGCCTGAACCGTTGATACAAGGCAGGATGAATCCATGCTTTCATGTTGTTTACACCAAATTCTGACCCATCTGAATGTCGCAGCTGAAATCGAGACTCATCAGACGAGGCCACGTATTTCCAATCTTCTATTGTCCAATTTTGGTGAACCTGCACGAATTGTAGCCTCAGTTTCCTGTTCTTAGCTGACAGGAGTGGCACCCGATGTGGTGGTCTGCTGCTGTAGCCCATCTGCTTCAAGGTTCAATGTGTTGTGCATTCAGAGATGGTATTCTGCATATCTTGGTTGTAACGAGTGATTATTTGAGTTACTGTTGCCTTTTTATCATCTTGAACAAAGAATATTTCCAGTAGTTTACTGATCTGGCAGATATAATGAATGGTTTGTGGAACATCGTTGCTATTCTCCCTTAATTTTTATAACAGACTCACATCGGTCATTTGTTCCTTAAGGTGTAGCAAAAAGTGTTTCATTTTGGTGGGATTCAGTAAACTTCTTGAGTACATTCTATCCAAAACTTGCTGATTTCCGCATTATAACTGCAATTTTATGAGGCAAAAAAAAAAAAAGCAAAGCGAGTCAAATCCAGCTTTTACCGTATAAATCTGGACTCCAAGCAGAAATATTCTGTTAGTGCAAAGTTCATTTCTTACCTTCCTTACTGTACCTTGCCTCCATTTATTCTTCTTTTTTCCCTTCAGGTGTTCACTCACTTACAAATCCCTATTTGCATAAATCAGAATAAGCCCCCTTTTTTTCTGTCTAGCCACTTCCCACCCACATGACATCATATGATGTCATAGTCTTTGAGTGGAGATATCTGGATGATTCCTGCAGATTCAGGCATCATCCAGATATCATTTCATTCAGCCAGCAATTCCCTACAATGTAAAAGTCATCCTAGCAACTTATTAGCCGCTGGATTGCTTTTACAGGCAGTGGGAGAGGATGCCCCCGGCACCCTCCTATGTGATTGGGGAGCCGGGGATCTGATCCGGCAGTGCCGGGTTACTATAGAGTTGGCCAAGGACCATCTCTGCGACTGTGGGAGGCCGGTCATGATGTCACTCCTGGCTCTGGCAGATGTAAACACTGCTATATTTTTACCCTAGAAAGCGGAGATCAATTTTTTTTATTTTTGATCTCATGCTTTTCAGGGTAGAGGAGATATCTGGGGCCTTATAGACCTCAGATCTCTCCATAAAGAGGACCTGTCATGCCTTATTTTTATTAAAAGGGATGTTTATATTTCTTAAATGTGAGCGAAAGAAATTAAAGACAGTGTAAAAATAAAAAAATAATAAAATAAATAATAATAGTAAAAATTGTCAAGGTGCCTCCATCCCCTCGTGTTCGCACTCAGAAGCAAGCGCATATGTAGGTTGTGCCTGCATAGGTAAACAATGTTCGCACCACAGATGGATGTGAGGTATCGCCACGCATGTCAGAGCGAGAGCAATATTTCTAGGGCTAGACCTCCTCTGTCTAAACTGGTAACCGGTAAAACTTTTTATAGCGTCGCCTATGGAGATTTTTAAGTACGTTGTTTGGCGCCATTCCACAAGCATGCAAAATTTTAAAGCTTGACGTGTTAGGGATCTGTATACCCTGCCTAATATCTTTTACACTTTACAAAAAAATGGGTTATATATTGTGATTTTTTTTGCATTAAAATTCATTAAAGTGTATTTTTTCCCCAAAAAATTGCGTTTGAAAAATCACTGCTCAAATACCATAACAAATTACCTACAAATTTCATTCTCTAGGGGTTTCTTCTAAAAAAACATATATAATGTTTGTGGGTTCTGAGTAATTTTCTAGCAAAATCCAGATTTTTACATGTAGGAGAGAAATGCCAGAATTGGCCTGGGTGGGAACTGCTTAATGAGACCGGTGGAGGCTGTGCCTGCTGTTCCTCCTGGCCACCAGTCTTGTAAAATCCTGCATAGAACTGTTTTCATTGGACGAGAGTCTCAGACTCCTGGTTTGCCCTGCCCACTATTATTGTATTGTTTGATTGACAGAAAGTAATGTTTGAAAGGCAATGACTGTAAAGTTTTAGTTCAGTCCCACCACATCCACTCCCATTCACAAATACAGTTCCCATTGTAGTTACCATTATTTCTACTGGTACAAAATATCTCAAATAGAAATATAGAGAATATTGATATGTCATATTATATGGACACACTAATAGACAAAAGCTTAACTTAAAGCTGGACTCCAGGTATGATCTAAATTAAATACTTGCCTTGGATTAATGTTAATATCCATAGTTCATACCAGAGGGTTTGCTGGGGAAGCTGGAAATGACTACAGTAGTTGGCGCTACTATAGAGATTGCCATGAACTTTCGGGTCCTCTGAATGAGAGACCAATGAATACAAGGCATCATAGGTGTGCCAGGTATGCCTGGGCACACCCTAATCACCCCGTACAATGCTGATTCTCCCCGCTTCCCTTCTCCCCCATGCAGTGCTGCCAGCTTCCCACCTCTCCTCTCTTGAGAGGGGAAGGGGCTGGTAAATATTTCATTACCTGGCCTCTCTTATCTGAATGAACACAGTGAGTAATGCATACTTCCATTGGGCCAAGCGGGACATGCTGAGAACTGCAGAGAAATGCTTCTGAAGTTAGTGGCAGCAGATGGAGATAAAGAAATGGCAGCAGGAAAGAGATCTGAAAATTCTGAAAGTGTCGGATTGGGATTAAAGCGGAATTAACCCAACAATTTAACGGTTTCCCAAAACACATTCCGTGAATGGCATGCTGTGAATGACGACTGTCACATTTACCTATGTTCTCAACCAAACTGTCAAACCATCAAATAGCTGTGTCATAATTAACCACTTGCCACCTAGTATGTGATCTGACACTTCCGGGCCTGGGGTGCACACGCACGCTGCCGGCGACCCGCTCCCACTGTGCCCAGAAGTGGGTACCGCAGACTCGATGTCTGCTGGCACCCGCCGATTACACAGGGCACAGGCATAACGACAATCTGCCTTTGTTATACTAGAAGGTAAGGCACTGATCCTGTGTTTCTGCTAAGCAGGAACACAGCCATTTGCCTTCCCCTAGTCAAAGCACTTCCCCTACAGGGAGTAAGCACAACCTAGGAACACAGTTGACCTTTTTGAATGCCCCTGATGTTAACCCCTTCCCTGCCAGTGTCATTAGTACAGTGACAGTGCATATTTTTTAGCACTGATCACTGTATTAGTGTTACTGGTCCCCAAAAAGTGTCAAACGTGTCAATTAGATGTCTGATTTGCCTGCCACAATATCACAGTTCTGCTATAAGACACTGATCGCCGCCATTACTAGTAAAAAAGAAAATATCCCATAGTTTGTAGACGCTATAACTTTTGCGCAAACCAATCAATATACACTTATTTGGATTTTTTTTCCAAAAATATGTAGCAGAATACATATTGGCCCAAATTGATGAAGAAATTCGATTTTTCACATTTTTCTATTGGGAATGTTTTATAGCAGAAAGTAAACAGTATTGTGTTTTTTTTTTTTTTGTTTTTTTTTTTAATTGTCTGCTTTTTTTTTTATTATAGCGCAAAAAATAAAAACCGCAGAGGTGATCAAAAACCACAAAAACCACCAAAAGAAAGCTCTATTTGTGGGAAAAAAAGAAACTGTATTTGGGTACAGCCTCACACAGCCATGCAATTGTCAGTTAAAGTAACATAGTGCCGTATCACAAAAAATGGCCTGGTCAGGAAAGGGGTAAAACCTTCCGGAGCTCAAGTGGTTAATCACATGTGCAGCACAATGGCACCTGCAGGACAAACAGAGGCCAAGATGGCTGCTTCCTTGGCTGTAAAGGATAGGAGGGTTTCGCTCCACTTTATTAGCAGTGCTAATACGTTTGACAATACATTATAGTTTGATTAAGCACTTTCCGCCCGCCCACCGTCAAATGACGGCGGGGAGGTGTGGCTCTTGTTCTGGGATACGTCATATGACGTCGCCCAGAAAACATGCTTCCGCGTGCCCTAGGACACGGCGCGTCCCCGATCTGTGTAAAGGTCCGCGGCTCTTTAACCATGTGATCGGCTGTGACCAATCACAGCTGATCACATGTAAACAAGGCGCTCCTCCCCTCACACTGACAGAGTGTGTGGCAAGGAGAGCCTATCAGCAGCATCTCCTCTCACAGAGGACGTATAGGTATGTAATCAGGGAACTGATCATCAGTGCCCTGATTACAATTGACCACCAGTGCTAGCAACCAGTGCCAGCAGTCAGTGCCCACAAGTGCCTGCCAGCAGTCAGTGTCCACAAGTGCCTGGCAGTGGCACCAATCAGTGCACATTAGTGATGCCAGTCAGTGCTGGCTATTAGTGCTGCCTATCAGTGCTGCCCATCAATGCTGCCCAACAATGCCGCCCATCAATGCCCATCTGTGCCACCTATCTGTGCCCACCAGTGCCGCCGATCAGTGCCACCTATTAGTGCCCACAGGGCCACCTATCAGTGCCCACCAGTACCACCCATCATTGCCCATAAGTGCTGCCTCATTAGTGCCCATCAGGGCCACCTCAACAGTGCCCATCAGTGCAGCCTATCAGTGCCCATCAGTGCCACCTTATCAGCACACATCAGTGAAGGAGAAAAATTACTTATTTACAAAATGTACTGACAAAAACGAAGAAAAACTTTTTTTTTTTCAAAATTTATGGTCTTTTTTTTTTTTTTTTTAGTAAAAAATAAAAAAAACCAGCAGTGATTAAATACCACCATAATACAGCTCTATTTGTGTAAAGAAAATGATAAAGAAATTTCACATGGTTACAGTGTAGCATGACCACGCAATTGTTATTCAAAGTGTGACAGCGCTGAAAGCTGAAAAATGGCCTGGGCAGGAAGGGGGTGAAAGTGCCCAGTATTGAGGTAGTTAAGCTGAGTGGTTAAATGTATGCTATTTTTCCTTTTAGCATGCCAATGGTGAAACTTGAATTTGAGAAGTCATGACCGTGTCAAGAATAACATAAGAAAAGTTAGAAATGATTGGATTGCAGGGGATGGCTGCACATTCTATGCTGTTCCATAAAAACATTGCGTTTCTTTAAAATCCATTATCACAATATACATAATTAGGACATTGCATCTTAATGGGGCTGTCCAGAAATGTGACAAAATCTTGATTCAATTTATTCCTCTTGC
>BLSH010011384.1:413180-423810 GCA_018402905.1 Glandirana rugosa
CATATTCTCTGTCTGAGACTGACAGGATACTCCGACGTCCTGGAGACTGGGAGACAGACCTGTCACGTCTAACCGGGACACGGTTAGTGTACGTGGGAGGGTACTTTTTTGTTTTGTTTTTTGAAAGATCGTTATGTGTAATTTGACTCGTACACGACTCACGGGGTTTCCGAGACAAGATAGTACTCAACCCAACCCCTGTTACGTCTCCTAATTGGGGAATCCAAGGTGCCACTCATAGTGTTCGTACGAAATAACGTATATGTCTGACTTAAATGACAACACCCAAATCATTGTGAAAACAAAAAAGATTCTTTCAACAGTATAATTCGGTATAGAGGTGATAAAACACAACGATTGAGACTTGTGTATACGTTTTATAAATGGCCCACCCTGTATATAGATCAGGTAAATTTGTGTAAGGCCAGAAGTCAGTATTTGCATATGTGTTCAGAGTTAGCAACACAAAATAGTGGAGATATGGCTTAATATGACAACTTTCTTAGAAAAAACAAAAGTGTTACTAAACCCACAACAGTAAATTCAGTCTGTATATGCAATAAAGCATGCTTGTGATACTCACCGTGGAACCTAAGGGGTTAATCCTCTGCATTGTCCCCAACCCAACTCATGATAGAACAGAGCCTTTGGGGCACTCAGCACATGCTCAGTTTAATGTGTATTGCTAGAAAGTTTTTTGTTTTGTTTTTTCATGGGAGGGTGCATGTGATTGGCACAGGGCCAATCTGCACTGTCCAGACAGAGGGTCAGAGGTCCTGCAGCCTCATAGGACAGTCAGAGTAGAATGAAATCTCCTCCTACAAGCTTTAACCAGACACTGATAGAAGTCACAAGCCTGCTATATACTGCTGATGAGAAAAGGTATTTAGCAGTTTATATTTACTAAAATAATTGCATTTCTATGTTCTGTGTACTGTGGGAGACCAGATATAATGAATGCAGGGTCTTGGGTTTAGTAACTCTTTAAAGTGGAACCCCACACTTGCGATAGGTGTCACTAGTAGAGTTGAGCGAACACCTGGATGTTCGGGTTCGGCCGAACTATGCAAAAAAGTTTGGGTTCGGCACCGAACTTGAACCCAGAGCCCGAACCCCATTGAAGTCAATGGTGACCCGAACTTTTGGGTACAAAAATGGCTGTAAAAAAGTCCTGGAAAGGGCTAGAGGGCTGCAAAAGGAAGCAGAATGGGAGTAAGAGTAGGACAAGTGCCCTGAAAACAAATGTGGATAGGGAAATAACTTAAAATCACATAAAAAAAATTAAAAATGGAGGAGGAGGTGGATGTGGAGTAGGAGGTTGAGGAGGCGGTGACCGTGGCGGTGTAGGTGAAAGTGGCGGTGGAGGAGGAGGAGGTAGCCAACACTGTTGTTTGTTTGTTTTTTTTCTAATTGGGGTAGCCCCCAAAATATTGAGACATATTAAAAAAAAAAAGTTTACCAATGGCTGTGTGAGGCCGGTCTAAATTTCTATTCTGCACAAGGTACAGACAAGTCTTGTGGGATCCATGCCTGGTTCATTTTAATAAAGGTTAGCTTGTCCACGTTGGCTGTGGACAGGCGGCTGCGCTTGTCTGTGATAACGCCCCTTGCCGTGTTAAACACACGTTCAGACAATACACTGGCTGCAGGGCAGGCCAGCACCTCCAAGGCATAAAGGGCAAGCTCAGGCCATGTGCCCAATTTGGAGACCCAGAAGTTGAATGGGGGAGACCCATCAGTCAGTACGTGTAGGCGTGTGCACACATACTGTTCCACCATGTTGCTGAAATGCTGAAAGACGTTGCCTATCAGCTGGTAGTGCTGTTTGTTGTGGCGTGCTGCTGACAAACCTTTTCCACATTTCGGCCATGCTAACCCTGCCTTCTGAGGTGCTGGCGGTGCCACAGCTGCGTTGGTGACCTCTTCCTCCTTCTCTGCCTTCGCCTTGTGCTTCCACTGAGCCCCCGGTGTCATTTGGGAATGCCCTCAGCAGCGCATCTACCAGCGTGCGCTTGTAGTCGCGCATCTTCCGATCACGCTCCAGTGAGGGAATTAAGGATGGCACATTGTCCTTGTAACGGGGATCCAGCAGGGTGGCCACCCAGTAATCAGCACAAGTTACAATGTGGGCAACTCGGCTGTCGTTGAGCAGGCACTGCAGCATGTAGTCGCTCATGTGTGCCAGGCTGCCCAGAGGCAAAGGCAAGCTGTCCTCTGTGGGAGGTGTATCATCGGTGTTCTCCGTATCCCCCCAGCCACGCTCCAGTGATGCCCACGAGCTGCGTTAGGTGCCACCCTGCTGTGAACACTGTTCCTCCTCCTCATCATCATCATCATCATCCTCCTCCTCCTACTCATCCTCCAGATCTGTGCCCTGGCTTGAAAATGTTTTACCTGGCCTATGCTGGTGCAGGAACCCACCCTCCGAGCCACTTGTGAATGACTGGCCTGATAACTGTGGAAATGACCCCTCTTCCTCCTCCTCCTGTGCCACATCCTCTTCCATCATCGCCCGAAGTGTTTTTTCAAGGAGACATAGAAGTGGGATAGTAACGCTGAGAACAGAGTCATCGGCACTGGCCATGTTGGTGGAGTACTCGAAACACCGCAATATGGTACACAGGTCTCGCATGGAGGCCCACTCGTTGGTGGTGAAATGGTGCTGTTCCGCAGAGCGACTGACCCATGCGTGCTGCAGCTGAGACTCCACTATTGCCTGCTGCTGCTCGCACAGTCTCTCCAGCATGTGCAAGGTGGAGTTCCACCTTGTGGGCACGTCACATAGGAGGCGGTGAGCGGGGAGACCAAAGTTCCGCTGCAGCGCAGAAAGGCGAGCAGCAGCAGGGTGAGAACGCCGAAAGCACGCACAGACACACTTTCTGCAGCAGCTCTGACATATCCGGGTAGTTTTTTTAGAAATTTCTGCACCAGCAAATTCAGCACATGCGCCAGGCAAGGGATGTGCGTCAAACCGGCTAGGCCCAGAGCTGTTACGAGATTTCGCCCATTATCGCACACCACCAGGCCGGGCTTGAGGGTCAGTGGCAACAACCACTCATCGGTCTGTTGTTGAATGCCCATCCACAGCGCAGTGTGGGGTTTATCCCCCAAACATATCCGTTTTTAAACAGCCTGCTGTCGTTTCCCCCTGGATGTGCTGAAGTTGGTGGTGAAGGTGTTACGCTGACCGGATGAGGAGGTGGTAGAGGAGGAGGAAGCGGAGTAGGAGGCAAAGAGAAATGCCCTGCAATCCTGGGTGGTAGAAGGGCATGCACCAAACTGCTATCCGTCTCAGGCCCACCCGCCACTACATTTGCCTAGTGTGCAGTTAGCGAGATATAGCGTCCCTGTCCGTGCTTACTGGTCCACGTATCAGTGGTTATGTAGACCTTGCCACAGATGGCATTGCGCAGTGCACACTTGATCTTGTCCCCGACTTGTTTGTGCAGGGAAGGGATGGCTCGCCTGGAAAAGTAGTGGCGGCTGGGAACCACGTACTGTGGGACAGCCACCGCCATCAGGTTTTTAAAACTGTCCGTGTCCACCAGACGGAATTACAGCATTTCAAAGGCCAGGAATTTTGAAATGCTAGCTTTCAGGGCCAGGGATCGCGGGTGGGTAGGGGGGTACTTCCTCTTTCTCTCCAGTGTTTGGGAGATGGACAGCTGTAAGATTCCATGGGACCATGGTGTGGAAATGCTTGGGGACGGTGGCGGACATGGTGGCGTTGCTGTCACATCGTCTGTTTGCTGGGTGGCAGGTGACACTGGCACTGTAGAGGTGGAGGAAGAGGCCGAGGCAGCAGCAGAAGAGGAAGCAGGAGGAGCCTAAGACCTTTCTTGGATTTTGAGGTACTTATTCCACTGCAGCTTGTGCTTTGCATTTAGATGCTTGGTCATGCAAGTTGTGCTCAGGTTTAGAACATTTATGCCCCGCTTCAGGCTCTCATTGCACAGCGTGCAACCACTTGTGTCTTGTCGTCAGCACATTGTCTGAAGAACCGCCACGCTGGGGAATGCCTTTGAGCTGCCTTTGGTGTGCAAGGTCCCTTGGTGCGGTGGGTAGTAGCAGGCGTACTGCCTAGGGGACAGTTGCTCCGCTTTTGCAACCTGCTTCCTCTTTTGCTGTGCTGGTGCCTCTGTGCGACCACCACCTCTTCCTCCAAACTGCACACGTCACTCGCATGACCTTCATTCCATGTGGAGTCTAGGACCTCATCATCCTCCACCATCTTTCACCCACTCTTCACCACTGCCCTCCTTGTCAGTCTGCACACTGTACAAAGCCGCAGCAGTTGGCACCTGTGTTTCGTCATCACCATCAGAGACGTACTGCGTTGGTGTTTCCATGTCCTCATCCTGCAACAGAAGTGGTTGGGCATCGGTGCACTCAATGTCTTCTACTTCTGCGGCAGGGCTATGTGGATGGACCACGTAATGCACACCAGCAGAGTCATCAAAAAGCATAAGAGACTGCTGCATGGCTTGGGGCTCAGACTGCTTGGGTAATTTACAAGGGGCTGAGGTGAAAGACAGATAGCCATGGGGTTCAGGTGCCAACTCTGAGCTTTCAGCAAGGGATCGGGTGGGAGACAATGTGAAGGAACTGGAGGCATTGTCAGCCACCCAATCTACTATCGCCTGTACTTGTTCTGGCCTCACCATTCGTTGAGCGGCATTCGGGCCTACCATATAACGTTGAAGTTTCTGTCGGCTACTAGCACCTGAGGAAGGTGTTTCACTTGTGCGTGTAGCTGGCACAGATCGACCACGTCCTCTCCTTGCAACAGGAGCTTCACCAACACAAGCAGCACCATGACCATGTCCCTTATTTGACGCTCTCCTCATTCTGGACACAAATTTATATTATTTTTTAAACTAAATGTCGACGCACTTTTTTTGTGTGCAAGAAATGCACAGCAAGGTCCAAATGTACTATGTAGCACTATTTATTAATATAATTTAAAACATTTAGATTTTAGAACACTAATCTATCCCTCGCAGCAGTAGGAACCTCTCCCTATAGCAGTATGAGATGATTTTAGAACACTAATCTGTCCCTCACACCAACACCAGGAACCTCTCCCTATAGCAGTATGTGATGAATTTAGAACACTAATCTATCCCTCACAGCAGCAGCAGGAACCTCTCCCTATAGCAGTATGAGATGATTTTAGAACGCTAATCTATCCCTCACACCAGCACCAGGAACTTCTTCCCTATAGCAGTATGAGATGATTTGAGAACGCTAATCTATCCCTCACACCAGCACCAGGAACCTCTCCCTATAGCAGTATAAGATGATTTTAGAACACTAATCTATCCCTCACAGCAGCAGCAGGAACCTCTCCCTATAGCAGTATGAGAGGATTTTAGAACACAAATCTGTCCCTCACAGCAGCAGCAGGAACCTCTCCCTATAGCAGGATGAGATGATTTTACAACGCTAATCCATCCCTCACACCAGCACCAGGAACCTCTCCCTATAGCAGTATGAGATGATTTTAGAACGCTAATCTATCCCTCCCACCAGCACCAGGAACCTCTCCCTATACTAAGTATGAGATGATTTTAGAACGCTAATCTTTCCCTCACAGCGGCGGCAGCATCCTCTCCCTACACTAGCCTAAGAGCATGTGACATGCAGCACTACGTGACTCCAGCTCATATCGAGGCTGGGTCACATGATGCACTGGCCAATCACAGCCATGCCATTAGTAGGCATGGCTGTGATGGCTTCTAAGGGCAAACGAGTTAAACACTTGTTGATCGGCTGCCCTGCAGCTATTCAAAAGGCGCGAAAAATACCCAAACCCCAAACCCGGACTTTTTCTCAAATGTCCGGGTTCGGGACACAGACACCCCAAAGTCCAGTACGAACCCAAACTTTACAGTTCGGGTTTGCTCAGCTCTAGTCACTAGGAATGGAAGTAAAGGTAAATTCTAAATGAGTATCTGGACATCAATAACAAAAAAATTGAAAGAGCTTCTAACCCTACCCTACTATATACAACAATTCAAAAAAAGTTCAGACTGGAGTACCACTTTAAATCTTCTTCTAAACAAAAATAACTGGGTTCAGAATTATTGCCCTGGTATCACTTATGTCTTCTGTTTATTTAAACATCATTCAGTAAGAAATTGTATTTTCCACAAAAAGAAATATCTGTTCATTAGATTAATGCCTGGTCTGCAGAATGTAGCATGAAATAGACTTGGAGCAGAAGTAAGTCGTAGCATTGTTCATTTTATATGCTCAGTGAACCAATCTTGGAACATCTTTGGGTGTTATAAAGCATAAAACTAAGATTTTCTGTTAAAGGAAAAATATGAAGCAGAGTTGTCCATTCATCCATAAGCGGCAGTTTGTTTTATGGTTCGTGTATCGCATGGCATATGTGTTCTGCCTTATCTTGCTAATCAGTAGTTTGTCCCATTTGTTAGCATATGTATAGTGATTTTTAAGTATATATGGACATATGATCAGGTTAATGTAAATGATTTGCTATAGAACTTACAGCATCCCAGAAAATTCAAGAAAAAAAAAAATGGATGAAAAAAGGTGTAGGGCCGGCTAGTATCCAATCCTACCTAAATACCGGACTTTAAAGGCTTCAATGTGGGAAACAACATCTGTGTAAAAGTTAACACTTTATTTAACCAATTTAAAAATGAATTAATAAAACAAGGGCTTAGCAACCCTAGCACCATCCAATAAGTACTGTGGCATGTAAATTATACAGGTATCGGAAGACTGTGGTAAGTATGGGATAGCATAGTAACAAAGTAGAGACTATTTTTCTGATAACTGAGTACGCCAGGTCTACGTTTCTCCAAACAGCTTCTTTAGGACCCAATAAGGCACAATAAAACAACACTAAATGTGATGGATCATGCAGCGTCCAAAAAGTAGCCTGGAGGCGGGCACAGGGGCAAGAAAAAGGGAAGCTGAAGGATGCTACATGATCCATCACAACTACTGTTGCTCGAATGTGACTTATCGGGTCCTGAAGAAGCCATTTGATTGGCGAAACGTAGACCTGGCATACATGGTTATCGGAAGCATGCAGCCTCTACTTCACTGCTATGCTGACCCATACTTACCACAGTCTTCCGATAAAAGTGGAAAATGCTGGCAACTCAGATGCTTCTTGATAAATCTTTATTTGGCACCAACAGCAATGCTACATCAAAGATGCTAACGCTTTTCAGCCGAAGCCTTCCTCATAGCATACATATTTACAATAACATCAAGTTTATATAGAAAAATATCCATTCCTCTTAAAGAGGAGGCTGTACAATTCAATTAAAATCATTTGATAATTAACCCCCCAACAGGTCTTTTCACCTGTTCCAAACCGCAAAAAGAAAAAGACGCCAAATTACCTCCATGGACTGTTCTGAAATGTCTAGATACATTTAAAATGTTTTTGCATTGTCATTAAGAGTATCATTATAGTGTTCTGATATTCTAATACGTAAATTTCTGACAGTACATCCCACATACTGCACTTTACATGCATCGCAATCAATTAGATAGACAATCATCTTTGAATTACAATTTATATAGTTTCTGATTGAAAATATTTTCCCTATTGAAAAAGAAATAACAGACTTACTTTTCCTGTGCCTTTTATGCTGCATTCATAAAGGGTCGACCCGACTTCAGCGCGACTTTGCTAGGCAATTTCAGCGTGACTTCAGGCGACTTACAACACGACTTATGCCAGGCGACTTCGCCTGTGGCCAATCAGAGAAGGGAGGGAGGGGGCTGCCCCAAATAAATTCTATCCTTTTAACTACAAAGTTGCTTGCATTTAGATGGGGGATCCGACTTGGAGGCGACTTCCATTGAATTCTATGGGCACAAGTTGGATAGAAGTCGCCTCCAAGTAGTACAGGAACCTTTTCTGAAGTCGGAGCGACTTCAGTAGTGCACATTAAGACGGATCCCATTCATTTCAATGGGATTTCACTTGTCAAGCGGCTTGGGGCGACTTGTGGTGACTCAAGTTGGAACGCAAGTCGCCCCTGTGTGAATGGGCACTTACACTGCTTGCTGGTGGTATAACCACAAGGGTAAGAACCAACTGTCTCTAACCATATGTTGGAGGAAGGAGTACTGCAGGGGCGAAACAAAGAAGGAGAGAGCATAGTGCCCAGAGTAGGGGCTCTTCTACTGGAAAAACTGCATCCGTGTCTTAAAATGTCATGCAGACTTTTGTCCGCATATAAAAGTCTTCTGATACCTGTATAATTTATGTGCAACAGTACTTATTTATTGGATGGTGTTAAGGCTGCTAAGCCCTTGTTTTATTCATTGATTTTTTAATTGGTTAACCACCTCAGCCAACCAGGCCATTTTTTGCGATATGGCACTGCGTTGCTTTAACTGACAATTGCGCAGTCGTGCGACGTTGTACCCAAACAAAATTTATCTCCTTTTTCCCCACAAATAGAGCTTTCTTTTGGTCCTATTGATCACTTCTGCGGTTTTTATTTTTGTGCTATAAACAAAAAAAGAGCGACAATTTGGAAAAAAAAACAATATTTTTTACTTTTTGCTATAATAAATATCCAAAAAAAAATTTTAAAAGACAAATTTCTCCATCAGTTTAGGCCAATATGTATTCTTCTACATATTTTTGGTTAAAAAAAATCGCAATAATATTGATTGGTTTGCGCAAAAGTAGTAGCTTCTACAAAATAGGGGATAGATTTATGGCATTTTTATTATTTATTTATTTTTTACTACTAATAACGGCGATCTGTGATTTTTATCGGGACTGTGATATTGCGGCTGCCAGATCAGACCCTTTTTTTGGGACCATTGACATTTTTACAGCGATCAGAGCTAAAAATAGCCACGGATTACTGTATAAATGTCACTGGCAGGGAAGAGGTTAACACTAGGGGGCGATCAAGGGGTTAAATGTTCCCTAGGGAGGTGTTTCTAATTGTGGGGGGAGTGGACTGACTGGGGGTAGAGATAGATCATTGTTCCGGATTACTTGGAACAGCAGATCTCTCTAATTTCCCGACAGAACTCAGATATGTCTTTTTACATTGATGGATCCCCCTTCTGTGTCTCTGAGGAGGGATCGCGGGTAGCCGGTGGACATTGCGGCCGCTGGCTACACACATTGGCTCCAGCATCCCTGCGTGCGTCCCCTATAGCTCTTGCCAATGTACAATGACGGTGATTTGCGCAGCCGTGCCAACCTGCTGCAGTAAAACTGCGGCGGCTGGTCAGCAAGCGGTTAAATAAAATGTTAACTTTTATATAAAAGCTGTTGTGGTCTCCCATGTTGAAGCCTTTAAAATCCAGTATTTAGGTAGGATCGGATGCTAGCCGGCCCTACACCTTTTTTCATGCAATTAACCTCAGATGTGGCTTTTTTACTAAAATTTGCTTTTCTATGAAAAAAATGGAGAAGCTTTCCATGTGCTCATGCATTTAATTAAGAACCTTAGTGCCCAGCCTGTGGCCCCATAGCAGTTTTTTTGGTTTCCATGAATCAACATTAAGTTCTTTCATCTTTATGGTTCAAACATTAGTATTATAATGCAAATTGCAGTGATAACAAGTGCATTTTCCCTTAAGGCTGTACCTCACACAAAGGACCAAAACTTTCCTTCTGCACCTCAGTTCCACAAAGGAGGCACACTCGCAAACCCCTAGGGTAAGCACCGCCAATGGTGCCATACTCTCCAGGGATTGAGGAATATCTTTGGGATGAATTAGAGCAGAGACTGCGAGCCAGGAATTCTCGTCCAACATCAGTGTCTGACCTCACAAATGCGCTTCTGGAAAAATGGTCAAACATTCCCATAGACACTCCTAAACCTTGTGGGCAGCCTTCCCAGAAGAGTTGAAGCTGTTATAACTGCAAAGGGTGGGCCAACTCAAAAGGCAGACATCCCAATACTTTTGCTAATATAGTGTATTGTATTGTGTGTGTAGTGTACACAGGCCACAGGTCCCCAGAAGACACTCTGATTAGAAGAATTTAGAAGATCAGGTCAAATAAGTTATTGTACATTACAAAATACTTTTCTCCCCTTCTCAAATCTTTACCTGATGGAAACTTGCAATTGACCTTTAACCACTTGCCGCCCGCCCGCCGCAGCGTGACGGCGACAAGGTGGTTCGTTATCGCGAACCGCCGTCACAGGACGGCGGCCGCGATAACTAGCATTGTGAGCGTGCGCTCGTGCATTCACTGTGTTCGGGGGGAGCCAGGGGGCAGGTAGGGCGGGCTCGATCGCCGCCGGCTACCCGCGATGGCTCCCCCGCACTGAAAGAACGGAGGTCCGTGTATGTAAACACGGACCTCCGTTCTGTTTTAGGGGGAAGGGCGATGATCACAGCCTTCCTGTAAATGGAAGCTGTGATCATCCCCTTTCCCCAGCCAGGGCAGTCCCCTCACAGTAAGAACACGCCCAGGGAACACTGTTAACCCTTAGAGCGCCCCCTGCAGGTTAACCCCTTCACTGCCAATGGCATTTACACAGTAATCAGTGCATTTTTATAGCACTGATCGCTGTATAAATGCCAATGGTCCGCCCCAATATCGCAGTACCGCTAAAAATCGCAGATCGCCGCCATTACTAGTAAAAAATTAAAAAAA
>BLSH010011384.1:423820-434907 GCA_018402905.1 Glandirana rugosa
ACTAACCAAACGCGTTTTCAACGGCGCAAATGCCTACTACTCTTAATTAAAGACCCCAAAAATAAAAAAAAATAAAAACCCCAGAAATTAATTCTCATCATCCGTAAACGCGGCAACTTTTGCGCAAACCAATCAATAAACGCCGATTGTGATTTTTTTTTACCAAAAATATAAGGAAGAATATAAATTGAACAAAACCGATAGAAAAAAATGTTTTTTTATATTTTTTTTTTGGATTTGTATTTTAGCAAAAAGTAAGAAATTTGGGTTTTTTTGCAAAATTGTCGCTCTTCTTTTGTTTGATTTGGTGATCAGAAATGACGCAGAGATGATCAAATACCACCAAAAGAAAGCTCTATTTGTGGGAAAAAAAGGACGCAAATTTAGTTTGGGTACAACGCCGCACGACCGTGCAATTGTCAGTTAAAGCGACACAGTGCCGAATTGCAAAAAGGGCTCTGGTCCTAAAGTGGGAAATCCTTCCGGGGCTGAAGTGGTTAATATTTGGCCACAACCAGAAACATTTCCTGAGTCTCTGTCATTTGCCTTGTTGTATGTATCTTTCTGGGGTCTACCTCTTGGTTTCTTGTGATGATAACTTTAATGTTACAATATTATAATGTCTGCCAATTTTCTGATAGGTTATTGTCCTTTCAGTGTATTGCTAGAGAAGACCCATTAATGCCATCAAGCAGGTCCTTCTCACAAAACATTTATTTTCAAAATAAAGATAAGCATTTTTTCTGGCCTGTCAGACATCCAGTAAAGCAATAATTTTAACAACTACCACAATTTACGGTTGATGGCTTAATGCCATCAGTTTGCCTGTCAAAGCTAAAGGGAAGTAATTTTGAAGCAGTGCGAACAAAGGTGATATTGAAGAGAAACTGCAGAGAACAGAAGAAATGTGATAATCTGTATTTTCTTTTATTCCTCCTACTTAAAGAGAATAGATGACTTTGTCTATTCAAGTTCTCTTAAAGGTTTAATACCCCACTGATTCCCACCTTCCCCTTGTTCCCCCACATCTCTGTTCATTTATCATATTCATTGGGTAACTGTCATTGTGGTCTGGGCATACACAGCGTTAACTAACTGTTTCCCTCCACAGTGTGACAGTGTGGGCCTGGTGGTTGCCCATTCAGGCCCGAGCACTGCATTCTGTTAGGAAGGTCACGTGATCCGTCATACCCAGTATTTTTGAGGGCTCTGATGGGAGAACACATCAAAGATGAGCATCAGTAGGTGGGAAAGTAGTTGTGACCTGCCAAAAGAACCTGTTACTTTTTTCATTTAGCCTAAAGTTTATGGAACTGTATATTACCCCGTAGAGGTTGGAGATGACGGGGTTCCCCACTGCTGTGCAGCCAGGCAAAAAGTAACTTCCACGCTTTCTCCAGAGACAAGGAACAGTCTCTGAGCTTTGTTTTTATGTTTTATTAGGGGTGACTTGGATGGGGAATAGGAATTATGGGAAGTCCAACTTGATAGCAACAAAACCAGGGACAACTTCCTCCCTATGTACAACTCTAATTGATTCTTCTTCTTTACTCTGTACAACTCCAATTGATTCTTCTTCTTTACTCCGTACAATTCCAATTGATTCCTTTCTTAGACTGAACAGCTCTGATTGATTCTCTTCTTGGCAGTTAACATTCTTTTTTAGAAAAGCAAAAGCCCCTTAAAGCCTAGGAACTCTCAGTCCCTTTAGGAAATAGCACATAGTGTTGTGAAATGCATCCTGGAGTACTTCCAACTCCCTTGTAGACACTGATCCCAGTTTTACCAACTGCAGAAAATGCTAGTCCACCTGACTGCTTCTCCACCAGTCTACCCAACTGACTGCTCCGGAGATCTCCCAGGGCAGGTTAGAAAAGATTTAAGCACACCGCTATCTTCCAGAAAGATCTGCTACATGTGGCAGGCTCTCCCCTTGTAAGTTCCTGCACCGTGCTCTAGTACTCACACTGTCCTCCTTGCTCCTGCTGCCTCTAAGGGATAACAAGCTTTTCCTGTTGTCAGGATCCTCCCAGGCCAGCACCTGAGCTCCAACCCAAGGCAGAGCACACCCCCCCCCCCCAGACTAGAGGGTTCACCTCAAGGGCCACCGACAGTCCCCATAACACTCTGTCTTCCACTCAACTCCCCTGCCAGCATGACTCATCCATATTTAAGGGTTGGTTTAGCCCCATGCTAGGCCCACCTCCCGGGGATTGGCCATACTCCCCTAAGTATGCAGAACAAGCCTCCTGACCTCCGCCCTCCAGCTTCCAGAACATTCTCCAACTTTCCAGAACCGGGGGGGCACCAGAGAGCTGTCTGTATAATTCACACAGCCCCGAACTCTAGTAATCCCTGACCCAATTAAAACTCACAGGTTTTAAGCACGAGTGAGAATACATTTCCCTGCACTCACATTAGTAGCACACTAGAGGGTGCTACAGAACCATTTCTATGCTTGTGTTTTTTTTCTCCCTCCAGTTATTGCCACATTTCCTCACAAGTATGTAACAGCATGATGTCCAAGGCTAAAAAACAACAGGCAAAACAATTATCTTTCATTCATAGTGTAGCCCTTCTACCACATGGGAAACATAGGATGACTCCCAAAGCAGCGAGGCAGGCAAGCATTTAACATCTTAGGGTGGATCCTTGATTTATTGTAGAGTAAAAACTAGCTGTTGGCCCCTGCACAAGGATGCAAATTCATGAAGCATTCCAATTTTTTTTTTCATCTGTGGTGTGCCGCTTCCGAGCCAAACTTGGCACCCACTTCTACCTTCCCTTCCCCCCAGTCTCCTCCCTCCAAACCTTTGTCCCTCTTTCATCCTCTCCTAAATATTCCCTTCCTTCCCATAGTTTACCCCCCCCCCCCGTTTTTTTCTTCTTATGCCCCAGGAATATATTGGCATCCACTAGCTTTCTAGCATGTCTACTGCTCTTGCTGGCATCTGGGCTTTCTTTGTATTATATCGTGTCTGTAATAATGATAATAATAATAGCCCCTGGAATCATTTTATGACTGTCTCTCTTCTTCTTTTGAGACGCTTTATGCTTATGTTTTCTTTTGTTGTTTTCTTGTGTTTTGTATTTTACCATATAGACATATGTCCTGTTGCGGACCCTCCAACGATGGTAGGACTTGTAAGGTCGGTGACGGCCCAGTGACTGTCTTGATGGTTCCAGCATCTGTAATGGCCCCTTGGAGGTGTCTTTTTATGTTCTGTTACTATATTTGCCTTTGTTTTTTCACTCCATAAACCCATAGAGAGAGAGTTAGGTGCACAGGATAACCTAAAATAGTAGTGGGACTGACAATAACCCTTTAAACGTAAAGCCATCTAATAGTACTTTGCCCTTTAATATCATTCAAGTGAATGGCAATAACTCTGAGAAAGAGATGTCACTGTCTGTATCAGCCTTTTAATAGTGACTAGCTTCTTTAATAGAAGTCAATTTAGATTGCAGTGACCCTATATTTGAGAGCAATAACTGTACCTTATAGAGGTTGTGTAATGAGGTCTCCATACTTTTTCCATCCTATAGCAGCTTCCCCTAAGCTCTCCTAGACACTCTTCCACATAAGCGAATCCTCCGAAGATGCTCCTTCGTGTGCTAATTTTTCTAGAGATGCTCCCTCTGGCTAGCCATTTTCCACAGTAAATTCCTGAGGCTTTTTTTTTCTTTCAGAGATGCCCTTTATGGATAGCCATCTTCCTTAGTAGACTCATTGAGCCTTTCTTTTAGAGATGCTCCTTATGGATAGCCATCTTATTTAATAGATTTCCACACTTCCCAACTTTCTGAGATGGGAATGAGATACACCTATTAGCAAAAGTATGTAGGCATAGGACACACCCCCTGCCACGCTCCCTTAAAGGAGAATTGTGCAAAAAATGATTGGTTAAAGCCACAAGTGGTTTTTACCACTACTATTCCTTTATATTAGCTTTTGGAATTTACAAATGCAACAATTTAGAAACTGGATGACAGGTTTAGCCCTGGGAAACACTTTTTGATAGATTAATAGGGCATTTTATGTACTACTCTAAAGATCAGGCCAAAATGAGGAGCAAAGAGGGACAGAGACTTTGTTCCAAATCAGGGACATTCCATTGAAATCAGGGACAGTTGGGAACTATGGATTCTTTAGGCATCAGTACAGACCAGCTTAGATCCCTTGGGGCAGGCCCTAGAAGAAGAGACCTACTCACAGTGGTATACTCATCAGGCAAAAGGGTTTGGCAAAGACCCATCTAGAAGGTTTCTCCAAATACTTATCATCTTCCCTTCATTGGAACAAATCCCTCTTTTGGACTGGCTAAGGCAGATATATGTTCATCCCTTGTACAATGTTATCTTTCACACTAACTACTGGAAACAACTCAACAGTAGCAGGCAGAAATAATCAATGTTCTTTAACTTAGGAGAAAGCTAGCAAGCAAAAAAAAATCAAACAGTAGCTAAGGCTGACTACACCCTATCTGCAAAGAGCACTACATTTTAGCTAGGGAGACTCCAGCTAAAGGCATAGTTCTTACAGTAGAACTGGTAACCGTTGTGAATTCTCATGAAATTCACGCGATGCAATAAAATGGTGCATGTACATTTAATGCCTTCCATCCCACTTTTTATTGAGAGGTTGGAAAGAGAGAAGAGCACTCTTCTGCCCAGCGAAACGTCACTCCACTGAAGACAGATCCATGCCCGCAGTTTCCTCAGAAAGTAGCATTTCTTGGCAGTGTCAGTCTCCTGGTCCCACTACTGTATTCATAGGTTTCCTCCGCCAGCCTTCACATCATACTGCAGTGGACCAGATCTACACTCTCAGAAGTGCCAGTTTCTGAAGATACTTCACTTTTCTTTTAACACTATTTTTTGCAGCATTAGACAGCTATGGATAGAAACAAGAAACGCAAAGACTGTACTAGTAGAAAGTAGCTATGAAAGCTGTTAGACATTAATGTGCCAAAATAGACTTGCACTTCAAAGATAAAAATGGTAGCACTGCCAGTAAAAAAAGCATGTGCTATGAGCATGAGACAGCTGTAGGTATAAGAGCTTTATGCTTGTTGTAGATCGCTGGAATTTTGAAAAGTCCCGTCACAAAAAGCCAACACCACATCAATCAGTTCTTTCTAGTGTGAGCTAATACCAGCAACTACAGCATAGTATAATAAAGAGAAAAAAAATTCCAGTACAATCCTTAGAAAGAGCAACCATAGTCATATTATTTAAGTTGCTGCTGTATTAAATAACGTCAAAGACAACAACACAACATAAAGTACTATAAAACATTAAGACGTAAAAAATATGAATCCTTAATCAAGATGCCACAGGGAGGGTAGGGAGAGCATTCATCCTTACAATCTGCACAGACCCAGTTCTGGATATATGATATCATGATAAGCTAGATAGATTGATATATATAACTGTGCATGAACCATACATACTGTATATCATTAATATTTTTTCACATTACCAATGCAAGCCAAGTAAGAAAATGAAATATGTATATATTAAAACTGTGCGAAAGAAAATTACCCACATGGAAGGGCAAGGGAGGGGGAACGATTGGAGAAAGGAAAGAGAGGGGGAATCTAAATGCAGTTGATAAGGCACAATATTCTTCTACAGTGTAACAAGTGTCAAAGTTATTGAAAGTATAAGTAATACATGAAGAAGGTTGCTTAAATGCACATTCACATTGATTTGCTCCACTGAGCATCAGTACTGCCTGATTGTGCCAACTGGATGCACTCCTTCTATTTAGTGCCAGTTAACCGTACCCTTTACCCTTTCATACCTACCCATAAAGTGTGGCATGTCACCAAATGGCACTCTCATTTACAAGGTTATTTAATTGTTGACTGGAGGTCACTTCACACGGAGGAGAGGATATGCACTATTCCTCATTCCGAGCATAGGATGTGCAAACAAACTAAGAAATTGAGGAGATGGCAGCACCATCTCCATAAAAAAATGTTATTCTGCAAAAAAGTCCAACACATTACTAAGCCTCAACATACCCCCTTAATCAGGGTTAAAACCAAAGGAAAAAGATAAAAGGAAGGATTATAAAAAATCCTGAATTTCTGAAATACGTTTAAAAAAAAAAAAAAAATATATATATATATATATATATACATATACAGTATCTCACAAAAGTGAGTACACCCCTCACATTTCTGTGAATATGTTATTATAACTTTTCATGTAACAACACTGAAGAAATGACACTTTGCTACAATGTAGTGTATAGTCATTTTCCCTCCCTAGTGTCATGTGACTCCTTAGTGTTACAAGGTCTCAGGTGTGAATGGGGAGCAGGTGTGTTAAATTTGGTGTTATCGCTCTCTCTCTCATACTGGTCACTGGAAGTTTAACATGGCACCTCATAGCAAAGAACTCTCTGAGGATCTGAAATAAAGAATTGTTGCTCTACATAAAGATGGCCTAGGCTATAAGAAGATTGCCAAGACCCTGAAACTGAGCTGCAGCACGGAGGCCAAGACCATAAAGCAGTTTAACAGGACAGGTTCCACTCAGAACAGGCCTCACCATGGTCGACCAAAGATGTTGAGTGCACATGCTCAGCGTCATATTCAGAGGTTGCCTTTGGGAAATAGACGTTTGAGTGATGCCTGCATTGCTGAAGGGGTTGAAGGAGTGGGGGGGTCAGCCTGTCAGTGTTCAGACCATACGCCGCACACTGCATCAAATTGGTCTGCATGGTTTTCATCCCAGAAGGAAGCCTCTTCTAAAGATGATGCACAAGAAAGGCCGCAAACAGTTTGGTGAAGACAAGCAGACTAAGGACATGGATTACTAGAACCATGTCCTGTGGTCTGATGAGACCAAGATAAACTTATTTGGTTCAGATGGTGTCAAGTGTGTGTGACAGCAACCAGGTGAGGAGTACAAAGACAATTGTGTCTTGCCTACAGTCAAGCATGTGGTGGGAGTGTCATGGTCTGGGGCTGCATGAGTGCTGCCGGCACTGGGGAGCTACAGTTCATTGAGGGAACCATGAATGCCAACATGTACTGTGACATACTGAAGCAGAGCATGATCCCCTCCCTTCAGAGACTGGGCCGCAGGGCAGTATTCCAACATAACGACCCCAAACACACCTCCAAGACGACCACTGCCTTGCTAAAGGAGCTGAGGGTAAAGGTGATTGACTGGCTAAGCATATCTCCAGACCTAAACCCTATTGAGCATCTGTGAGGCATCCTCGAATGGAAGGTGGAGGAGCGCAAAGTCTCTAACATCCACCAGCTCCGTGATGTCGTCATGGAGGAGTGGAAGAGGACTCCAGTGGCAACCTGTGAAGCTCTGGTGAACTCCATGCCCAAGAGGGTTAAGGCAGTGCTGGAAAATAATGATGGCCACACAAAATATTGACAAGTTGGGCCCAATGTGGACATTTTCACTTAGGGGTATACTCACTTTTGTTGCCAGCGGTTTAGATATTAATGGCTATGTGTTGAGTTGTTTTGAGGGGACAGCAGATTTACACTGTTATACAAGCTGTACACTCACTACTTTACATTGTAGCAAAGTGTCATTTCTTTAGTGTTTTCACATGAAAAGGTATAATGAAATATCTACAAAAATGTGAGGGATGTACTCACTTTTGTGAGATACTGTGTGTATATATATATATATATATATATATATATATATATATATATATATATATATATATATATAGTTTTTAAACATATTTAGAGAATTTTTAGAATCTTCCCTCTTTTTTATTGTCTTGATCTTAGCCCTGATGAAGGGTTGAGCCCTCAAAATGTGTTGGATTGTACAAATTAGTGTGGCACTCCCACCTCTTCAATTTTTTAACAATCTCTCTGAAGGTCCAGTAGGACACCACAGTTCGAGAGCAGCCTTAAGGACCACATTTTACATATAATGTTACAACAAATCATCAGAAGGTTCAGTGCTCCTATACCACAACAAGAGTGGAAACAAACTGGTAAGGAATTTAAATCACCCCTTTACCAATTTATTTCATGCTTGTGAGCTGCTTTGGGATCCAGCAGATTGCAGATTTGGATTTACTGGATCACTAGTCAAATAAATGCCCTGAGATGTGATACATGTATGCAGTATTATATTTGCAACTAAAAAATATTTTATACTGCAATAAGTTAAAGTGTCTCTAAAGGCTGTAGGTATTTTACCTTAATGCATTCTCTGCATTAAGGCAAAAAAACTTTCTGAGTGCTGCCCGACACCCCCGACACCCCCTCCCCCCCTCTATAGGCTCTCTCCTTCCTCCTATGCCCAATGGCTCCCACTGCTCTCAATCATAGCCTGTGAGGAGGGAGCAGGGGCAAGGCCGAGCTGCACTCTGTGTGCCTATGGATACACAGAGCCAGCTCAGGACCGAGCTCGCACAAATGTCCCTCTAGCAAGCGGCTTACTATGATGGGTGGGGTGAAGGAGCCAGTATTGCAGATGGGGGACCGAGAAAGAGGAGGATCCATTGCACAAAGCAGGTATGTATGTTTGTTATTTAAAAAAAACTATGGGTTTACAATCACTTTAACCACCTCCCCCAGGTTGACGTCATATGACTTCGGGAAATTGAAGTGGAGATATCTGAATGATGCCTGCAGCTACAGGCATCATCCAGATATATTTTTTTAAGCAGGTGATTCCCTGCAATTGAAATGCCATCATAGCAGCTATTTTGCAGCGTAATTTATTTTACAGGCAGTGGGAGGGGACGCCCCCCTCCCACCATCTGCCCCCCACAGCCCTCCGGTGCTTCTCCATCCTCGCCCATGCCATCGGGGTGCCAGGGAATTAATCCGTCAGTGGCAGCAGTTTACCATAGAGGAGCTGGCCATGGACCAGATGGTCCCCGGCCATCTCTATGACCATAAGGCCTCATGCATACAGGATGTTTTTTGACTGTTTTACAGCAGCTGGTTTTAGCTGCAGATGTTTTTTTCTACAGTCAATAAACCCTCCATCATGTTTTCCTATGTGTTCATGCACACATAGGCTGCTGTCAACTGTTTTTAGCAGTGACGTTTTTGAGCTGTAAAAAAAACCCAAGAACAGAGGGTCCTGAAAGACATTTTTCAGCTGTAAAGACAAACGCTCAAAAACGTTGATCCCCAACGTTTTTGGACGTTTTAGACCAATTGAAAAAAAATGCTGGTCCTTTAAAAACAGCGGTAATATAACACTGGTAAAAGCTGAAAAAAAATCGCTGATAAGCTACTGACGTTTTTTGGACTTTTTTTAAAGTCCTGTGTGCATGAAGCCTTAGAGGCCAGAAGTGACGTCATGACGACACTTCCAGCGCTGGCAGATGTAAACACCATTTTTTTTTTTTTGCTGGGAAGCCTGAGATCAATTTTTTTTTATCTCAGGCTTTGCAGCATAGAGGTGAGATCTGGGGACTTATAGACCCTAGATCTCTCTGTAAAGAGGACCTGTCATGCCCTATTCCAATTACAAGGGATGTATACTTTTTACTTTTACTTTTATTGTAATGGGAATAAAAGTGATCAAAGAATAAAAAAAATTTAAGGGAAAGTGTAAAAAAATAAACAATAATGAAAAAACATTTAAAATGCCCTGTGCCCTCGTGCATACGTAGGTCGCGCCTGCACATGTAAACGGCGTTCAAACAGCACATGTAGTTATTGCTGCAACTGTTAGAGCGAGAGCAAGATCTCTAGTTCTAGACCTCCTCTGTTACTCTAAACTGGTAACCTGCAAAAATGTTTAAAGCATAGCCTATGGAGATTTTTAAGAACCAAAGTTTGACGCCATTCTACGCGTGTATGCAATTTTAAAGTGTGACATGTTGGGTATCTATTTACTTGGCGTAACAGCATAACATCATCTTTCACATTATACAAAAAATGGGGTAAGAATTTCCTTTTAATCTCGCAAATGTGACATAAAAAAATTGCAAGGACCGCCATTTTATTCCCTAGGGTCTCTGCTAAAAAATTATATATAATGTTTGGGGTTCTGAGTAATTTCTAGCAAAAATAATGATGATTTTTACTTGTAGGAGAGAAGTGTCAGAATTGGCTTGGGTGGCAAGTGGTTAAACCCTTTTAGTTTACACTTTTTGAGATTCGTATAGCTAAGCACAATCACCATTCCTACTCTTATTTATGTTGATGCAATATTGCTGTTTTTTTATAATCTAGTAACCCAGAGGAAGAAATGTCCATAAACTGTTACAGACACGTTTACATCGGTGTAGGATCAGAACATGTTTGATAAAAACACTATCACTCAAAGTACACCTTATTACTGTGCACCAAAAATCCATCCATCCATCTAAAAAGCCATTTTTCACGAATAAACGTCAACATTCACGATGCTCCGTGTAGATCCATTAGCGGTGTCTGTCCTGGGGGCTGGAGATCTGAATGTAATCATACATTTGTGCCACCATCAAGTCTCATTTGTCATTTATGAGCAGCTTCCCTTGTGTGCAAAATCTATGTCCTTTTATCCACTTTCTTCTGAAGAAATCAAAATGGCTCTGCCTAGCCCTAAGATATTATGTGACAATACCAGGTCTTGAGCCTCTGCTCCTTTATTAGCATGGCGTAAGAAGCAACATGTGTTACCCAATAAATTAAAGAGTGGGGTGTTATGCGCAAACGGATAATGATATTTTTAATATTAGAGCTGCAGCCTCCACCTCAAACCTCCCGAAGGTGTAGTTTGGATAATACGATGTAAATTATGGTGAATGTGGCGCTGCTCTGACTGTGAGAGAGAATATACAAATGTATATATATATATATAGGTATCCCATCTCTGTTCTTTGTTCAGCGATTTTTTGTATCAATACATTTGTATATTCTCTCTCACAGTCAGAGCAGTGCCACATCCACCATAATTTACATCGTACAATGTGTTACCCAATAGTAAACAAAATTAAGGATGGCATAAATGTTTTAATGCAAACGTATTCCTCAATAGCCACAAAAGATTTCACTGTGTTCACCAGAAATTCCTTTGCAAACCCAGATATTATCTTGACATCATCATTGGGCAGCCTGTGCAGAGAGCAGTAAGTGTGATCC
>BLSH010011384.1:439982-453486 GCA_018402905.1 Glandirana rugosa
ATGTACGGATTAGACTACAAAAGAACGGCCGGATGCTAATTACATGCACCTGAACGTTCTTTCTGTGGTCGTACGATCGTGTAGTGCAGTCAGTATGCAAGTTACATTATCCAACATACGATTTGAGACGATCCTAAGTACGATCGTCGTCCTGTGTGTACGAGGCTTTAGTTCATTGTGTTCTTGCAAACATCAGATTAGGCATGTATTAGTAAGGGGTCAGGAAGAAATGTTTTTATTGTATTTGCCCTGTGGGTATGACGTTTTTCTTTGCCTTCTTTCTGAACAGAACAGTTGACGTGTTTGAATTTGAACACTTACCAGATAAATGTTTGTAGATCCAGAATGTTTTTGGAGAGATGTTTTCAGGGTAATGCATTATGTTTTTAAGGAATTTCATTTTTGGGGTTTATTGCATCAATTTTATCATAGAGGTTGTACAAGCCCAGTAGCACCAAGCTTGCCATTGTATCTGTACTGCAGAGCAGATCATTCTATTGTTCCTAATTTATTATATATGTTTCTCTTAGTTTCTTATTTTTATATTCCATCTTATGCTCTCATTATAATAAACTCTATATATAGTAAACTGAAACACTGAATTTCTCTTATGAATCAAGTTAATATCTTTGCAATTCGTTGCTTAGGCAGAATAAATTAGACACATGAATTATTTATTACTTGGTGCTTATCATTCAGAGTTTTGGGGCTTCTTCACATTTTGTTCATACGTTTTTGACAATTTCATTACATTTGGGAAAATTATGCCTTTTTCGTTTTTGCTAATGTGATTATTAATATTTGAATTTGCACAAAGCAGCAGGCTTTGTTTCAGATCGAGATCGAGAGTGATTCATAGTGATGTTCTGTCATAAATTGTTGAAGGCTTAAAAACAAGAGAATTCTGAGTTTTGATTGTTTAACCATTCCAGATCCGCGCTATTGCCAAAATACGGCTCCAGCGCGGATCTGAAATGCCGGGAGGACGTCCATGGACGTCCTCCACTGCGCATGCTCCAGCGCGCCCCCTGGCGGCAGCGGCGGCGCTCGCACGCTGCGCGAGCGTGCCCGTGGGTCGGGCGGACTCGATGTCCGCCCGAGACCCGCCGATCACTTTTAGGAGCCTCAGAACGGCTGTGACAGGGGACAAGCAGATCTACTGATCCCTGTCACTGGGATCAGTTAGATCTGTTATGTCCCGGCCAGCCCTGCCCCCCCACAGTTAGAACACAGCCAGGGAACATATTTAACCCCTTCACTGCCCCCTGCAGGTTAACCCCTTCACTGCCAATGACATTTACACAGTAATCAGTGGACATTTAAATTTCTGATCGCTGTATAAATGTCATTGGTCCCAAAAATGTGTAAAAAATGTCCGACATGTCCGCCCCAATATCGCAGTCCCAATAAAAATCGCAGATCGCCACCATTACTAGTAAAAAAATAATAATAATAAAAACGCCAGAAATCAATTCCCAGTTTGTAGACGCGATAACTTTTGCGCAAACCAATCAATATACGCTGATTGCGATTTTTTTTTTTTACCAAAAATATGTAGAAGAATAAATATCGGCCAAAACTGATTAATAATTTTTTTAATGGATTTGTACTTTAGCAAAAAGTAAAAAATATTGTTCTTTTTTGCAAAATTGTCGCTCATTTTTTGTTTATAGCGGCGATCAGAAATGACGCAGAGGGGATCAAATACCACCAAAAGAAAGCTCTATTTGTGGGGAAAAAAAGGACGTAAATTTTATTTGGGTACAACGTCGCACGACCGCGCAATTGTCATTCAAAATGCAACAGCGCT
Source organism: Glandirana rugosa (assembly GCA_018402905.1). Classification (NCBI taxonomy): domain Eukaryota; kingdom Metazoa; phylum Chordata; class Amphibia; order Anura; family Ranidae; genus Glandirana; species Glandirana rugosa. The sequence goes on from BLSH010011384.1 coordinate 441,793, forward strand.
GAAAGCCAAAATTTGGTCTGGGCAGGAGGGGGGTTTAAGTGCCCGGTAAGGAAGGGGTTAAAGAAGAGCCTGTTAACTTGAGAATAGGCCACAGTGTGGTGAATAGGCCTCCTTAGTGTGGTGATGGCCCTGCATTGGCCAACCAGTAGCTAGTGTGGTATTGGGGTGCTTATGCTCATGTGGCAGATGCTTTCCCAATGAGTTGGACCAGTTCAAACTGTATTTTAAGACGTGGTAGCCTACTTTTATTAAACAGAACAAAAACTTCACATAAACATTGGTTGCCCACACACGGGTTTCCACCATCAACACGAAATGTCAACTGAAAAAGCTAAGCCACCTGGCTCCCTTGTTAGCAGCACCTCTGATCTTCTTACCAGTCCATCTGTATTGTCCAGTTGTCCTGGTTCACTTGGCTCGCTTAGCCTTCAGTCGCAGTGCCCTGCTGCGCTGCCCACTCCCGGCCTCTGGATAGGGTTTCTCCTGACACCCTGATAGGAGCACACCTGACTCCTGGAACGAGACCTCCTGCCTCCTGGCTGGGGCACCTCTGACCCTTAGGGGAGGCCTTCTGTCTCTTGACTTCTTGCTGTGGCTTCTCGGACCCCTAGGTGCCACCTTCTGTCTCCAAACTGGGAGTCTGATCTATCCTCAGGCTTGAGTATATAACGACCCTGTGAAACCTGTGTACTCACACATGCTGCAGGCAACTGGTAAAATCTAGACACAGGATTGAATGTTCCCTCCCACCCAATACATTTTGAAACCTTCAGGCTTCTGGCCCTGACCCGGGACTACAGAATCTGGGTAAAACCAAAAACACAGCTTTCTCCACTCAGAAACAATAACCTGCAACTTCACATTAACCCTTAATGTGAATCCTGTGTCATGTTCTCCTATATTTTCACAGTGGCAGGGTCTTACACGGTCACACTAGGAATCAAGTCAATAAACAAACTGTTTTGCTTAACCACTTACCTGCCGGGGCCGTTCTTTACATTTGTTGGTTACAAGTTAAAAACAGTTTTTTTTGCTAGAAAATTACTTAGAACCCCCAAACATTATATATTTTTTTCAAACACCCTAGAGAATAAAATGACGACCGTTGCAATATTTTTTGTCACACGGTACTTGCGCAGCGGTCTTTCAAGCGTGATTTTTTTTTTTGGAAAAATGTCACTTTTTTTAGTTAAAAACTAAGACAACAGTAAAGTTAGCCAATTTTTTGTATATTGTGAAAGAGGATGTTACGCCGAGTAAATAGATTCCATACATGTTACGGTTGAAAATTGCGCGCACTCGCGGAATGGCATCAAAGGAGTTGACCGGGTTAAGGAGGTCTTTTGCTAGAATTATTGCTCACACTCTGGCGATCGCGGCGATACCTCACATGTGTGGTCTGAACACCATTTTCATGTGCGGGCGCGACTTGCGTATGCGTTTTCTTTGCTGCACGAGCTCGCGGGGACAGTGACGCTTTAAAGTTTTATTTTTTTTAACACCGTTCCTTTAAAAAAAAAAAAAATCTGATCACTTTTATTGCTATCACAAGCAATGTAAACATCCCTTGTGATAGTAATATATGGTGACAGGTACTCTTTATGGAGGGCTGGGGGGTCTAAAAGACCCCCAGCCCTCCTTTGCACTTCACAGTATTCAGATCACCAAAAATGGCGATTCTGAACACTGTCATTTTTTTAAACCTGGCGCTGTTAGCCGCAGAGTAAACCGGAAGTGACGTTTTGACGTTGCTTTCCAGAATTTGCCAAAAGAGACCCGATCTGAGCCGATTCTGGCTTCTATCAGGTCTCCTCTGAGCCGGCGGATGTGCCGGATCATAGCTCCGGTCTCCCGATGGGACGGGAGGCCGGAGAAGAGCGGCGGGAGAGGGTGATGTTCCCTCCCGCCCCCAGGGATAACGATCGAGCGGCTCCCAAGCCGGATCGATCGTTATCCCCGGATAGCCGACCGCCCGCTCTAAAAAACGGTACCGGGATATAGCCTGCAGCTGCAAAGGTAGCCTCCGCCTATTTACGGCGCTGGGGGTGAAGTGGTTAAAGAGGTTGGGAACTTCAAAAAAACCATGCAAGACAAAGGCATAATGAGCTGGTATGCATTGCATACTAGATCACTATAAAATGCTTACCTTAGAACAATGCCACCGGCACCCCGCTGACACGGTCGACATGTCTCCTGGTTCGTGGGCTCAGGCGACGTGATTGGCCGGAGCCGTGATGACCTCACTCCCGCACGTGGGAGCTGTCGGTCACAGCATGGGCCCTGAAGAAATGGCACCAGCGTGCCGTTTCTTCAGTGCACATGCGCCGTTGACGTCGGCAGCAGCGTATATACTGAATATCATTCACGGTATCTACATATACAATATCTCACAAAAGTGAGTACAACCCTCACATTTTTGTAAATATTTTATTATATCTTTTCATGTGACAGCACTGAAGAAATTACACTTTGCTACAATGTAAAGTAGTGAGTGTACTATTACCAGGATTACCTTTTACCCTGTCTTCCAACCACGGTGCCTAGACAACAGGGTGACATCACTGGGTCTTTTGACAAGATCCTGGGAAAGCCTTCTAAGGATCTGGCCAGAAGGGCCAGTGTCATCACCTTTGCTTAGTTGCCAATCGAGGTGTAAGGTAAGTATGTTTATTTTTTTTCTCCTAATAATTTGTTGTTTTTTATAGTATATTAAAAGTGGTTGTAAATCTCAGTCATGGAATCTGAGCAAAGCACATATAACGGTTTTCCTTACTTATCTTTCTTCAAAGCTCTAAGTGTAATTTCTCTCTGGTGCTTCCTTTGTTATCAACATGAGTCACTTCTGAGAAGTTTTCCTAACACATGGGATAAATTTGTGTCAGGAGGGAGGAGGGGGGAGAGCTCAGTAAACAGTTTGTACTTTCACAACACAGTTCTTTTGCTGTGTGGAAGGGGGTGTGTGCCTTTCCTCCAATCAGCTTTCACACACTGTTACTGCAGTCTCTCTGTCCCCTCCTCTGTGCTCCTGACAACATGAAGAAAGATTTTAATACTTTTCTGCCCTTTTGAAGGGGTGTGCGGAAGAAAAGACAGCAGATAAACAAGTAACACCTATATAGGGGGATTTGTTTCATCAATGTGTGTCATCTAGGTCTGTTCACTTCCCTAGGTATATGTGAGGGTTTACAACCACTTTATCTCTACATTTTTACGTGGGGAGTCTAAAAATGAATGACCTTGCATTTTAATGCAAAGTCTGATTCCATCGCTATTCATATTGGAAACAAGGCCATCCCAAGTGTCCCTAGAAATGGATGGTCCTGACGCTACAGCTTGTGTAGACCTGCTCTTTTGGACTCCAAAATTGAAGTGACTGTACCCCTGGTAGTTTTGCAACTACTGAAATGTGGTGGTATCTGTGGACAACTCATCCACACTTTTTTCCACCATTTACGTTAATCATAATGCACATATAAACACATTTGGTGAGTGTACACAATAAAAACATGCTTTTATTTGACAGCTTCTTGGAAGCTTGTGATTTTGAAATGATTGCTGAAACCTGTGAGCATGCTAGCAGCCCATACATAGACTAAGGGTGACAGTTCTGATTCTTACCAGCTGCCGCTATTGGGCACATCTAAGCATACAATGTTCTTTGTATGTTTATATAAAGGAAGAAGGAATGCTGCCTGCTGTGTATTAGTTATAAGTTCTGGATAAGAGTTACCACTTTATAGCTGGAGTGCCCGTTCTGTTCTGTATATTTATTTTCTTTTATTGACTCCTTTTGTAATTTGTGGACAGCTTAATCAATAGTGATGAAGCTGGATCTATTGTGAAGTAGGGCATAAACATTAAATCTCATTATTACAGACAATAAAGAATGACTCATTTAGCAAGTGGATATCCTTTACCTAGCCTGCTAGCTATACGAAGAGGAGTTGTGCGATACATTCTCCCCTTTCACCATGATTACATTTCCAGGGTTATGGCTGGTGTTTGAATCATATGATCATTAAAAAACGATATTCTAAATCCTTAGGTTTTGCTTAAAGCAAAACTGAAACCAAAAACAATAAATGGATAACCCATTAAAAAATAATGCAATACTCCCCTTTAATCCAGAGTTATCCCCTGTAGTACTTCATTTCTGCCACAAGATGTTCTCAGATTTTCCGGATCGAATGATGGCTAAGGTCCCCTTCACACATGCTGTCCAATCATGTCTGCCTGTCATCAGATTTCAGGCGGACCTGATCGGACCCTCCAGTCTCTTCTATGGAGCAGCACCTGTGTGAAAGGGGCCTTACCTCACTCAACCCACTTCCCCCTAAGCCCAGGCTGTTGTGGACCCCAGTCTATGGCTGGACAGTAAATCAGAAGCAGCACAGTTATTAGGTCACCTCTTAAGCTGGCCATATATGGATCAAAATTCGGCCAGTTCAGCAGGGACCGGCCGAATTTTGATCCATATATGGGCAGGCCGGTTGGTCAAAAGCCAATCTATCAAACGCCTTGTGTACAACCAGCCTGCTTTTTTTCCCCAAGCAATCAGTGTCGCCGGCTATAGCTGGCAACACTGATCATTGTATTCAGACAGGGGGAAGTCTCCCCACTGTCAGAATACAATACCACAGTGGGAGGGATTCCTCCATCCACATCAAATGTGTGGATGGTGGAAACAAGGCATTTTCTTTTGTTCAACCTGCTGGTTAAATTAAATAAAATTCATAATCTATGAGCTGTCTTAAGCCACCTTGTATTCTCTAATCAGTGTGCTGCTTATCAGCACATTAACCAATTGGCTCCCTTTGCTGCTCTCTCAGTCCGAGCTCTGCTGCAGAGGGACAGCAAGAGGCCCATGCCATGTCAAATTCAACTATATACACTCCTGGCATTGAAAAAATGAATATAACACTATATTAATCACTACAGAGATGCATTTATTTTTTAATTAAACAGAATATATATACAGTGCCTTGCGAAAGTATTCGGCCCCCTTGAACTTTGCGACCTTTTGCCACATTTCAGGCTTCAAACATAAAGATATAAAACTGTATTTTTTTGTGAAGAATCAACAACAAGTGGGACACAATCATGAAGTGGAACGAAATTTATCGGATATTTCAAACTTTAACAAATAAAAAACTGAAAAATTGGGCGTGCAAAATTATTCAGCCCCTTTACTTTCAGTGCAGCAAACTCTCTCCAGAAGTTCATTGAGGATCTCTGAATGATCCAATGTTGACCTCAATGACTAATGATGATAAATAGAATCCACCTGTGTGTAATCAAGTCTCCGTATAAATGCACCTGCACTGTGATAGTCTCAGAGGTCCGTTTAAAGCGCAGAGAGCATCATGAAGAACAAGGAACACACCAGGCAGGTCCGAGATACTGTTGTGGAGAAGTTTAAAGCCGGATTTGGATACAAAAAGATTTCCCAAGCTTTAAACTTCCCAAGGAGCACTGAGCAAGCGATAATATTGAAATGGAAGGAGTATCAGACCACTGCAAATCTACCAAGACCTGGCCGTCCCTCTAAACTTTCAGCTCATACAAGGAGAAGACTGATCAGAGATGCAGCCAAGAGGCCCATGATCACTCTGGATGAACTGCAGAGATCTACAGCTGAGGTGGGAGACTCTGTCCATAGGACAACAATCAGTTGTATACTGCACAAATCTGCCCTTTATGGAAGAGTGGCAAGAAGAAAGCCATTTCTTAAAGATATCCATAAAAAGTGTCATTTAAAGTTTGCCACAAGCCACCTGGGAGACACACCAAACATGTGGAAGAAGGTGCTCTGGTCAGATGAAACCAAAATCGAACTTTTTGGCAACAATGCAAAATGTTATGTTTGGCGTAAAAGCAACACAGCTCATCACCCTGAACACACCATCCCCACTGTGAAACATGGTGGTGGCAGCATCATGGTTTGGGCCTGCTTTTCTTCAGCAGGGACAAGGAAGATGATTAAAATTGATGGGAAGATGGATGGAGCCAAATACAGGACCATTCTGGAAGGAAACCTGATGGAGCCTGCAAAAGACCTGAGACTGGGACAGAGATTTGTCTTTCAACAAGACAATGATCCAAAACATAAAGCAAAATCTACAATGGAATGGTTCACAAATAAACATATCCAGGTGTTCGAATGGCCAAGTCAAAGTCCAGACCTGAATCCAATTGAAAATCTGTGGAAAGAACTGAAAACTGCTGTTCACAAACATTCTCCATCCAACCTCACTGAGCTCGAGCTGTTTTGCAAGGAGGAATGGGCAAAAATTTCAGTCTCTCGATGTGCAAAACTGATAGAGACATACCCCAAGCGACTTACAGCTGTAATCGCAGCAAAAGGTGGCGCTACAAAGTATTAACTTAAGGGGGCTGAATAATTTTGCACGCCCAATTTTTCAGTTTTTTATTTGTTAAAAAAGTTTGAAATATCCAATAAATTTCATTCCACTTCATGATTGTGTCCCACTTGTTGTTGATTCTTCACAAACAATTACAGTTTTATATCTTTATGTTTGAAGCCTGAAATGTGGCAAAAGGTCGCAAAGTTCAAGGGGGCCGAATACTTTCGCAAGGCACTGTATATACATATACATACATACACTGTTACCAAAAGTATTGTGACACCTGCCTTTACATGAACTTTAATAGCATCCCAGTCTTAATCTGTAGGGTTCAATATTGAGTTGGCCCACCCTTTGCAGCTATAACAGTTTCAACTCTTCTGGGAAGGCTGTCCACAAGGTTTAGGAGTGCACTTCTGAAAGAATGGTCAAACATTCCCATCGACACACTCCTAAGCCTTGTGGACAGCCTTCCCAGAAGAATTTAAGCTGTTATAGCTGCAAAGGGTGGGCCAACTCAATATTGAACCCTACGGACTAAGACTGGAATGCCATTAAAGTTCATGTGCGTGTAAAGGCAGGTGTCCCAATACTTTTGACTATATAGTGTAGTGGATATATATATATATATATATATATATATATCAACTTCATATCCTGTAAATCCTATAGACAAAAGGGTGGGGGAGAGGGGAAAGATGTGATAATGTACTAAGTGGGTACTTCTTGTTGTAAGAAAAAATATTAATACAGGGAAAAATATACAAGAACTTTAAAAAAGGTACAACTCCTGAAAATAGAATATTTTATTAGACAAACGTTTTATGCAAAAATAACATATGCCCAAAAATGAGCACAAAATTTTAAAAACATTAAAAAAACTCAACCCTGGTGTATTTTGCGTAAAGGTTACTTACTTACTTAAGGTTACTTTACGTAATACCCCAGTGTGTTTACTCTTTAAGGAGGAAAGTGTCCATTTGCATGGGCCCTAACTTTGTTCCCTTAATAAATCCAGAATATTCCACATGCCATCTGCCCAATGAAGTTCAAAATATACAGTATGTCCAAATGGCAATAGTCAAACTGGAGGCCAGCAAGAAAGGCAAATAAAACAGCCTTACTTTGCAATGTCCAAGCCCATCAAAAGGGAATGAAATCACATAATCTGAAATAGTGCTGTATCAATAAACCATACAAAGACTTCTTGAGATAAATCCCACATCAAAAATCACTTTCTTTGAAGTGAAACATATGATGTTCCTATGTATAAATCCTCAGTTGCATAAACTGCAGGGGATAAATCCTCAGTTGCACAGAGCTGCAGAGTATATTACTCGATAGCATATAGATCCCTAGGAAATGACAACTAAAGCCTTCAAATATCCTGGTGGTAAGTATAAAGAATATCACATAAGCTTAAGACATTCATGCTCTGCTTATATATGAAATCTGGACAAATCCAGGGGAATAAGTCCTTCTAACTAGGAGAATTTTCTTTTCCTCCTGTATATGAATTAGAGTCCCACAGATAGGACTAATATAGCACCAGGGTCCATTTGATTGCAGGAACCCGCCAGCATAAAGGTACAAGAGTCCAAAGCAGAGCACTATACCTCCAGTATCTTGAATAATCCAAGTAAAATGTGAAATTCATCACCACTTCTAGGTCTGTGCATTCAGGCTGCACCATTTCCACAATTCAATCACTTCTATATCTAGAGATAAGAAATATTTACATAAAAATGGACTGCCCCATTGATGAAGCCACACATGCTTGATGTGTTCCAATGCTGTCCAGCCCCTTTCTCAAAAGCTGACATGGAGCATTAATATAGAGTACGGGTCTCCAAACTTTCTAAACAAAGGGCCAGTTTATTGCCCTTTAGTCTTTAGGGGGGATGGACTGTGGCCAGTAAGAGTAGAACATGCCCCAGGGTTAGTGGGGTTAAACAAAACCTCAGACTTGGTGGTCAGTGGGAGTAAAAAAATTCCACGGCCGCGGGTGATTGCGCTGGCATCTTGCTATCAAGTAACAGTTTTTTGTGGGAACCTTAGCAACCTACTAGCAATATGGTGGCAAGGTCCTGTGCAGTAGCAACTAGTCTCTAAGGTCATTATTGTGCATGCATCTGGCTGCCATATTGCTGACATTATATAGCAGAATTGTTGTAGACAACCTTCACATGCGCGCTGCTGAATACCAATAGTAATACGGTATTGGTTTACTATGCCTATGTTGACAATAGCAATCTAGCTATGCATACTTGAGAAATCACCCCCATAATAATGTCTCCACAAATCATAATGTATATGAGGGGGTGCAGAAGGGCATCTGAATTATGGCACTGAAAATCTGCATGTGCACAGGAACATTAGAAACCTGGCAATATTTTGCTGAGAAGTCACAAATTCATGGTAGCGATCAACCACCACCACTGGGAGCAAGATAATAGCATGGAAGTAGGGGTAAAGGGCACTAACTGCCATGGTTGCTTGCTTCCAGCACAATGCCTGCCCTGCTTCTTCTTCTTCTTACCACCTTGCCACCGACATCCCCCTGCCCTCTCCACTCGGCGTATAAAATACCCTTCATATGACCAGCATGTGAGTGGGTTCAGCATAGTGCGGCAACAATAACACACACACAGTCCAAATGTAATTAGTAGAACTTGTATTGTAGTAAAGGCAAACACAGTTCACAACAAACAAACCCAGTGGGAGAAGGCCAAACTGGGAATGCCAACAGCGTGTAGCGGAGCAGGTATCAGAAGTGCTGACTGCGTCTGTCTGGAGTGGCAGAATGCGGCCTGGCTGTCTTGTACCCAAACAGGAAGATGTCCAAGGAGATTGGGAGCCCTAAGCTTTCCCTTCTCGTCTGGAACCTTTTCCTGCTGCTAATAGTATCCCTGACAGACGGGTAACATGTCCCTACACTATTCACACATGAATGCACGCCAAAACCTAGGGGCAGAAACCTATAAAGACTCTGCTACCCCAAAGATGGTTGCCAAAGGTCACCTGGTTGCTGCACAGCCAACTGGAACTCTGCCTCCAGGAACCAGGAAACCACTGAGAAACTGAATTTCCCTTGCCTTCCTCTCTGGGCTGTGCTGCTGCTCCGGTCGGGTGCCACATACTGTGGAGGAAGCAGACAGCACCTGCCTACAAGCGCACCTGCATTCCCTCACCCCACATCTGTCAACACATTACCTCTCACTCTTACCACTGCTCCACCACCAACCCCTCCATGTTGCCTGACCTGTATTAACCCCCTTCCCATTCTTACCACTGCATCTGCACCCTTACCATTTTTTTATATACCCCAGAGCCAAGTCCATTCACTTTTCCCCCACTTTCAACATCACTTCCAAGCACTTCTCACCTCCATGTCGTTGACCTCCTCCTAACTCTCTAACTCCTCCTAACTTGCACTCACCACAGGACCTGTGCATGCCACCCCCTACTTTTAGCATTAAAAGGATAATGTGACCTGTCACAGCCGCAGTGACACACCTCCATCCCCATTGTTCATAAAAAAAAGGAAATTTGGTCATGGGACTTTATATGAGGTGTGGCACATTCAGAAAAAAAGTACAAACGTATGAAGAGTACATGTTTATTTCCATACCGAATAAAAATATTACATAGTCTGGATGCACATAATACAGTACAATGAATCGATCATAGAAGACCAAATAAAAGCTGCCAAACACACGATAGCTGGAGTAAACATTTCATAAATTACACATACATAGTAAAAATATAATATACATAGGCAAGTACATGATGGTATATATAGAAGTCTGTTTGTATATGACATTTTTACTCCAGCTATCATGTGTTTGGCAGCTTTTATTTGGTCTTCTATGATCGATTCATTCATTTGTACTTTTTTTCTGAATGTGGCACACCTCATATAAAGTCCCATGACCAAATTTAATCTGTTTACTTTCAGCATTATGTCTGATCTCCCTCCTACAGCCCCCTCTCTGACATCATATGTTACCCACAATACCTCTGTGCCTGCATGCTTACTCTCTTTGCCATCACCATGCTTGATCCCCAACATCCCTTACTCTCAGTATTGCACCTGCCACCAACCTAACCCACCCTCTTCCTATCACTGCGCCTTCCACCATTCCGACCCTAGAGTCCTAGATGGGAATGACCCCTCCCCGGACAAATAGGCTCTGAAGAATTATTTTGAAAAGCCAGAACACACCTCATCCCAGCGTTATTTCAATGAGCCAAGTCTCTGCCCTTGAACACAGGCTGGCAGGCTGGCATGTTCTGAGCAAGGCTAGGGGAGAAACAAAAAAACACAACCCCTGCAGTCTTTCCAGCAGTCTCTGGTTTTCTTTTGGCTCCTACAAAGAAAGCTGTAGTCCTTCAACAGTCTTTTTCAAATGTAGAAGAGTGAGTCAGGCAGCCTTATCCTGCTTTCCCCTTCTCCCTGAACAGAAATGGTGTAGATCCTTGCAGGCTGGTTTGGCTTCATCACAAGGACCTTGTCTCCATAAATAGCACGCCCCAGTCCCCATTCCTGCTTCAACTCTACAAAGCGATTCCAGACCTCAGTCCTATCATCTCAGGGGTTTGGGTACATGCAAATATTCCCAAATGATTTCATCCTCCCACCCTCCTCTAGAGCAGTGTTTCTCAACCTTTTACGGTGAAGTACCCCTGCAGGTCTAAAAAAATTTCCTAAGTACCCCTGTCTCGAGAAAGAAATTTCTATTGTTGGGTTTGTGTTTGTGATGGTTTTTATGTGCAAAATCATCATCAAATGCAGCCTCACCAGTGTCCATAAATGCAGCCTCATCAGTGCCCATCAATGCAGCCTCACCAGTGCCCATTAATGCAGCCTCACCAGTGTCAATCAAATGCTGCCTCACAAGTTCCCATCAAATGCAGCCTCGCCAGTGCCCATCAATGCAGCCTCACCAGTGCCCATAAATGCAGCTCCATCAGTGCCGCCTCACCAGTGCCCATCAATGCAGCCTCACCAGTGTCCATCAATGCAGCCTCACCAGTACTGGTGTCAGTGCTCTCCATCTCAGTGCTGATGTCAGTGCTCCGTATTTCTGTGCTGGTGTCAGTGCTCTGTATCTCAGTGCTGGTGTCAGTGCTCTGTATCTCAGTGCTGGTGTCAGTGCTCTCTATCTCAGTGCTCTGTATCTCAGTGCTGGTGTCAGTGCTCTGTATCTCAGTGCTGGTGTCAGTGCTCTGTATCTCAGTGCTGGTGTCAGTGCTCTCTATCTCAGTGCTCTGTATCTCAGTGCTGGGGTCAGTGCTCTCTATCTCAGTGCTGGTGTCAGTGCTCTCT